>JACCIB010000122.1:0-366587 GCA_018906965.1 Philotrypesis tridentata
ATCATGACCAGCTAGTGAAAGTGTTTTATTTTCATCGTTCAAGAATCGAAGAAAATTTTTACAGAATCTTCACATTATATAAGAAAATAGCTATTTTGCGTTGTGACAAACTAATGAAGTGTTAAGAATATTTATCTTTCATGCTAGAAGTTTGTGCAGTTGTTGAAATGGATATGAATAATTATTAAATTTCCTTTCGTCTCCTGGGAGGTAAACTCTCAGGCTATGTATCGAAAGGAATCCTTATGACCAGCTAGTGAAAGTGTTTTATTTTTATTGTTCAGGAATGGAAGAAAATTTTTATAGAATTTCAGATTATATAAGGAAATTACTATTATGTGATGTGATAAGCTAGTGAAGTTTTAAGAATATTTATCTTTCATGCTGGAAATTTGTGCAGTGGTTGAAATGGATATGAATAATTATTAACTTTTCCTATCGTCTCCTGGGAGGTAGACTCTCAGGCTATGAATCGAAAGGGATCCTTATGACCAGCTAGTGAGTGTTCTATTTTCATCGTTCAAGAATCGAAGAAAAGATTTATAGAATTTTCAGATTAATAAGGAAATAATTTTCTTGTAATGTGACAAGCTAGTGAAGTGTTACGAATATTCATCTTGCTTTATGAAACAGCAATTTTACACAATAATCAGCATGGATGGATATAATAATTTGGATATTAAATCTAGAATACCTGCACAGCTTAAGTGTTGAGTAAATTAATTTTTTTCTTATAAATAAATAAGAATAATTTTTCAATTTTTTTTCTTCATTTTATTTTTTATTTTCTAATTTTGTGGAGGAACAATGTCTCCTTGAGGAGCATTGTCTCCTTGTACAGCATTATCTGCTGGCACATCTTGTATGGCATCATCGTCCTCTCCCTTATATCTATTGTATTGGCGTCGAGGCCTTTGACGTCTGACCTGGTCAGAACGTGTTTGCTCCACGTTCGACATGGCCATGAAGCTCATAAAATCCGCCAAATTTTTGAGGTTTTGCTGATAGGGGTTCAGCCTCCTTCTTCTAAAGTTTCTTGAACTCCTACCAGCCCTCTTGCCTCTTCTGCCTAAAGGATTCAATTATTATTTATTATTTTTTTTGCTTAAATATATTAAGTATTTTAAATACCAAATAATAAATTGGTCCTGTACCTTGATTGCCATAGTTGTTGTTGTTGCCATTGTTGTTGTTGCCATTGTTGTTGGCTGCACCAGCTCCTGCTAAATTACAAAAATATGTAATTATTAATTTAGTTTTACTGGGTGGCGTATAAAGGCCTATAGAGGGATATGGATCCAAGTCTCCTTTGACTAGCTGGTTTCCAAATCTCAATTATGTGATACATAATAATTTTTATATTTACCATTTACATCAATTTGCATCTGGTTCGGCATTATTATTTTCTGAAAATGAAAAATGAGTTTGAAAGTTTAGTAACAATTTATAACATATATTATGTGTGGATGATTCTCTGACAAATTCTAGCTTTCCAGAAAACGTACAAATACATTTGTTCTGTAGAAAGATATGTTTATTTATGTTTATAAATTAATTTATAACAAGTATTTTGAGACTAAGTTTAAATTGTAAAATAATAACTGCCAGACTATGATAGTTTGGATGAATTTTTTACAATAAATAAAAATATTGATTAATTATGTATAAGAAAAGACAAAAGGGCTTATTCTAACAGACATGAATGCATTTTTAAATATTCAATGTATTTTATAACAGCTAAGTTTTATATTATATACTATAGCCTTTTTATTTCATAGTAAGCGCACAATTTGTATTTGGTTTACACTATATAATAGGCGAACAGATGTATTTGGATAGCAGATTAACGATGATTTTAATTTAAAAGAACATGATCTAATCTAAAAAAATTACCAGTAATGATTGTACATTCATGTTAATAGATTTGGCTTACAACGAGAAGTCAACTCTCTGTACTATACACAAGATAATTAGGGAACACATATTACAATAACAGATTATGAAAGATTTTAATTAAAAATCATATGATCTAAAACAAAGTATTACTAGTGATAATAGTAAGCCTGCATTATATTTATAGATTTGTCTAACGAGAGCCAACTCTCTATACTATAAATTTTAGCTGTATTTGGGCACTTCCTACACGCATCATCTAATATTATATTTAATTAATTTAATATATCTTAACATTTTTACTTATCTATCAGGAAGAGAATATATATAATTATTTTATGAGTAATGCATATATTACTCATTTCATTTTATTTAACAAGCGCATCAAACTCCTTATTCAAAAATATTACTTACAGTAATAAACAAGACTGATTCATTAAAGTCTGCTGTTTATAAATTTCTATTTACGCCAAGTTCATTGGATCACCTGTAACAGAGAAAGAATAATTTATTTTTAAACAAAGAATCATGTTCTATTATCATAAAGTTAATTTATTTGAAGGTAACTAAAAGATACTTATCTGACAGAGAGAGATCCGTTGATAGTATTTTCATCATAATATGTCATCTTTTCTGTAAATGCATTTTTTTACTTGAAACTTATTGCAGGTTCTAGATTAAACATTAGAGGTTTTTAACGCGATTTAAATAATATAAGTTGTCATAAACTCGGAGATCCACGTGGAGGTTATAAACTAGCAGAAACCAACAGTAGATTAGTACTTCAGGTTAAACATAATTATAGTACAAAAGTGAGTTGGCACTAAATTATGGGGATATAGAGATCCCTATAACGAAGCTATGATGCACAAAACAGTGACTGCAATGAGTATCTGGTTAACTCTATGAAGTGTTAGTCTATGGTTGGTTTCTGCTGGTTCACCTCCGCGAGAATCTTCAAGTTTATCATAAATTATATTATTTAAATCGCGTTAAAAACCCCTAAAACTCGTACTACGCGTGTACATCATGGTACATCTATTGAAATAGGACATTATACAAATATCGTTCGCCAAAGTAACCAATGGTTTGAAATAAATGATCAGCTTGTTAAACAAAGAACATGGCCTCGTGGCGCGAAAGATGCCTATTTATTTTTTTTAGAAGAAATGACTTAAATTATTAAATTAATTAATATCTTTATCCCGTGTCCATGTACAACGATATGTGTTTGTGTAAATTTATTTTTCCTTGAATGATCTTTATTTTTTCATACTATCTGTATCATGTAAATAATTATGTTAAATAGAGTGAAGTTTAGTGTCAAATTTGTGGATTAGGCCTACAGGGGATATACCACAACTTTATTGACATTATCTTTTATAATTTTTGACAATGTTGAAATTCGATTGTAATTTTCTTAAAGTTTACTGAATTATGTGGTTTGCATTAAAAATGGTAATACTTCTATCATAAAGAATCATACGGATTTTAAAAGTAACTTACATAAACTTCTTTTTTTTTATTCATAATATTATAATAAAGATTAAATTGTGAAGGATATGATGTAAACTTGTATAAATATTAAAATGCTACATCACTCATGTTCTGTTGACAATAATATCCACAAGGTACAAAAGAAGTCTCTACGTCTAAAATTATTGTTCATTAATTAGCTGATAATTGCTTTGTTGAAAATACTTTCAAAAAGCAATTATCAAATAATTTATGAACAATAATTTTATACGTACAGACTTCTTTTGATTTATATTTACAAGACAAATATTATGGAACTTCACATAAAAGTTAGTGCCAATAAAGGAAAAAAAACGCGCCATTCTATTTACCTCGACGGTGGTGTGGAAAAGATAGATATTTCTTTTTTGAATGATAATGATCCAAAAATAACTATTTGCTGTACAGATGGTGTCGAAAAAATAATTATTATCGCAATAATACATAAGCATATGTACATTAATTTTTTAAATTTATAACTTCTTCAGTTGATGTTAATCGTGCATTATAATTTAGGTATTATATACCATTTAAAAGTAGTGAAATCTTCCCACCCCCCCCCCCAAATAAACCTTTTAAAGGTAAAAGGCTGGCAAGTATAAGGTCGTTTTTTTCTATAAGATTTATCCATCTCCTTTTCTCCTTCCTCCTTCCTCCTTCTCCTTTTCTCCTTCCTCCTTCCTCCTTCACCTTTTCTCCTTCCACACCTTTTCTCCTTCCACACCTTTTCTCCTTCCACACCTTTACACTTTCTCCTTCTTCCTTCCTCCTTCCTTCCTCCTTCTCCTTTTCTCCTTCTTCCTTCCTCCTTCACTTTTTCTCCTTCCACATCTTTACACTTTCTCCTTCTTCCTTCTTCCTTCCTTCTTCCTCCTTCCTCCTTCTCCTTTTCTCCTTCCACATCTTTACACTTTCTCCTTCCTCCTTCTCCTTTTCTCCTTCCACATCTGTACAATTTCTCCTTCCTCCTTCCTCCTTCTCCTTTTTTGCTTTCTCAAATTCCTACCAGCTCTTACTCCTCGTCTAACTATTAACTTATTTTTTCTTTTTTTAATCATTACATATCATTTTATTTAATTTTAATGCACACTTTAAAGAAATAGGTAAATTACTGAAGGACGATAAGAAACGTGTTAATAATGCAGTGATTAAAAAGATATTTATGATCATTTAACAAATAATTATGTTAGGAAAAATTCTTCTTCAATTTTGAAAAGGTCTTCTTTTACCTTGTAAATGAGTGAATCACATTAAGATGAATAATCCGAAACTCTCATCTAGGATAATATGTACGCGTAAGCATCTTCGCGTTAAGGGTCTGTTGGACATACTGTTATTTCTTTAGCATCATTTCTGTATACCTTCGTTTTACAAAAATTCCAATTTTAATTTTAACACAAGAAAGTTATGATATCATTAAATAAATTGGCAAGTTTTTTTTATAAAAAACAACCGCTTTGAAATAAATAAATAACTCGTTTAAATATAAATTTTCGAACTCTCGATTTCGAACCCTTATTGGTGAAAATTCAAATCTATCTATCTATGAAAATATGAACGCGTAAACATCTTCACGTTAAGGGCCTGTTAGATAGACTACCATTTCTTTAGTGTTACTTCTCCTATACCTTCGATTTAATAAAAATTTCAATTTTAATTTCAACAAAAGAAAGTTATGATATCAAGAAATAAATTGGCAAGATCTTTTATAAAAAGCAATGAATTTGAAATAAGTAAATAAGCATTTAAAAGGGGGAGGATTATAAATATACATGTATTTAAATAAACACATGAAATTGTAGCATGTGAAAAGGTGGATAGCCTGTGAAAATGCACAGTCGGGTACAATTAAAACTTTGAATAAATGCGACTGCTGCCACGTTCTGCGCATTCTATCTGACGTTTGGTGACCGATCACGATGACGCCATATTTACCGTGGGAGATTAGGCCACCATATTTCCGGTAAATTGAGCGTTGCGTAATCGGTCACAAACATGCGCAGAACGTAGTGCCAATATGGTATTATTCAAAGTTTCAATTGCACCCAACTGTACATGTAATAGAATCACACGATGTTCTTACATGATATTATCACATGACAAATGTGCCCATAATATGTAGTAATATCATGTTTGTCTAATATGATTATGTAATTTAACAACATTGTTTCGCATCATGAAAACTTTTTCTTTTATTTATGGAAGCAACGAGCGGATGTACAATCTACTCTACTTAGTAATTCAGTAAATGTGTTGCTATCCTTATTTCATTAAAAATCTATGTCTAGGACGATTATACGCAATTATATATGAGATTTAAATTCTGTTGATACAATATATCGATCCTACATTAAAAAAAAAACAGGAACAAATTCTATCATGTAGTACGCAATTTTTTTTACGAAAAAACTTGCCGTCCCGTCCTATCATAGATAATCGATGAACTACTAAATGTCAGTGTGAAATTAACAATAGCATAACATTTTTAATATAGTTAAATTATCGTCCTATTATCCTGCAATGGGAACTACTCAAAGCATTATATTAAACTGTGAGAACGACGGCCTCAAATAATAATAATAATTAGAATTCCATTTTTAATTAAGTAAAGATTTAAAACTAAAAGCTGTAAACTATATCAAGTAAATATTAATTTAACATTTTTAAGCTTGATTTATTTTCCAACTTGTGTCATAGAAATTTATTTTATAACATTTTTTTAATACGTAATAATAGTTAGAATTATCTTTAATCAACTTACTGTAATCTTCCGATAATAATAACAGTTTTGTAAAACATACATACATACAAATAATCAAAAATAGAGCTTAGAATGAGTGCAAGATTGAGTTAGAATACTTCAAAAATTGGTTAAAGACAGTAATAAATAAATATTGAATAAAAAATTGATTCAGAGATTTTCTAACGGTGTTTTATGAACAAGTTACTTTGGTTAACCTTGCATAATTTGAAGATCGTATCCATCGTTATCTATGATAGGACGGGACGGCAAGTTTTTTCGTAAAAAAAATTGCGTACTACATGATAGAATTTGTTCCTGTTTTTTTTTAAATGTAGGATCGATATATTGTATCAACAGAATTGAAATCTCATATATAATTGCATATAATCGTCCTAGACATAGATTTTTAATGAAATAAGGATAGCAACACATTTACTGAATTACTAAGTAGAGTAGATTGTACATCCGCTCGTTGCTTCCATAAATAAAAGAAAAAGTTTTCATGATGCGAAATAATGTTGTTCAATTACATAATCATATTAGACAAACATGATATTACTACATATTGTGGGCACATTTGTCATGTGATAATATCATGTAAGAACATCGTGCGATTCTATTACATGTACAGTTGGGTGCAATTGAAACTTTGAATAATACCATATTGGCACTACGTTCTGCGCATGTTTGTGACCGATTACGCAACGCTCAATTTACCGGAAATATGGTGGCCTAATCTCCCACGGTAAATACGGCGTCATCGTGATCGGTCACCAAACGTCAGATAGAATGCGCAGAACGTGGCAGCAGTCGCATTTATTCAAAGTTTTAATTGTACCCGACTGTGCATTTTCACAGGCTATCCACCTTTTCACATGCTACAATTTCATGTGTTTATTTAAATACATGTATATTCATAATCCTCCCCCTTTTAAATGCTTATTTACTTATTTCAAATTCATTGCTTTTTTTAAAAGATCTTGCCAATTTATTTCTTGATATCATAACTTTCTTTTGTTGAAATTAAAATTGAAATTTTTATTAAATCGAAGGTATAGGAGAAGTAACACTAAAGAAATGGTAGTCTATCTAACAGGCCCTTAACGTGAAGATGTTTACGCGTTCATATTTTCATAGATAGATAGATTTGAATTTTCACCAATAAGGGTTCGAAATCGAGAGTTCGAAAATTTATATTTAAACGAGTTATTTATTTATTTCAAAGCGGTTGTTTTTTATAATAAAAACTTGCCAATTTATTTAATGATATCATAACTTTCTTGTGTTAAAATTAAAATTGGAATTTTTGTAAAACGAAGGTATACAGAAATGATGCTAAAGAAATAACAGTATGTCCAACAGACCCTTAACGCGAAGATGCTTACGCGTACATATTATCCTAGATGAGAGTTTCGGATTATTCATCTTAATGTGATTCACTCATTTACGAGGTAAAAGAAGACCTTTTCAAAATTGAAGAAGAATTTTTCCTAACATAATTATTTGTTAAATGATCATAAATATCTTTTTAATCACTGCATTATTAACACGTTTCTTATCGTCCTTCAGTAATTTACCTATTTCTTTAAAGTGTGCATTAAAATTAAATAAAATGATATGTAATGATTAAAAAAAGAAAAAATAAGTTAATAGTTAGACGAGGAGTAAGAGCTGGTAGGAATTTGAGAAAGCAAAAAAGGAGAAGGAGGAAGGAGGAAGGAGAAATTGTACAGATGTGGAAGGAGAAAAGGAGAAGGAGGAAGGAGAAAGTGTAAAGATGTGGAAGGAGAAAAGGAGAAGGAGGAAGGAGGAAGGAGGAAGGAAGAAGGAAGAAGGGGAAAGTGTAAAGATGTGGAAGGAGAAAAAGTGAAGGAGGAAGGAAGAAGGAGAAAAGGAGAAGGAGGAAGGAAGGAGGAAGGAAGAAGGAGAAAGTGTAAAGGTGTGGAATGAGAAAAGGTGTGGAAGGAGAAAAGGTGAAGGAGGAAGGAGGAAGGAGAAAAGGAGAAGGAGGAAGGAGGAAGGAGAAAAGGAGATAAGCCCATTCCATAAGTTGTTGTGCCATTACAGCCTTATTTGATTGTGAAGCCAATTTAGAAGCTTCATTTACCAAATTTACGAAGTTATTATGCTGTTCATCTAACCTTTGCTTATCTTTCTCAAGCTCTTGGTGAACATTTTCCAAATCAGACCTAACAATATGGGTCTGGGTTGCGATCAAAGATGACAAATTCGAAGACGTCTCATACAGCTGATCCACGGTCTGATGTAATTCCTCTCGATCTCCAGCATCCATGGTACCAAACAGTTGCTTCGAGGTCCAACCCATGAAACCAAAAGGTACCCAACGTTTCTTTAACGTATGGACTTGTATACCATCCTGCTTTTGCAACTCCTTCTCAGGTGAAAAGAATACCTTCAAATCTAACTCCAAAGATCTTAATATCTGCAATTTTAAATTTAACCTCTCTGACGGAATAAAATTTTGACAAGCATCATTATCCAGTATCTGCCGACAGCTATACAGGGTTGACAATACCTGCCTGGACCTCCATACTATCGGATCCTTCCACAACTTCATATCTAAAGTTATTGCAATCCTCCAAAAAATTCTTTCTATTTTCACATCATTGAGGTATTCATAATAAATTCCAGGGTTTTCCTTTAACTCTACTACCTCATAGAACTTAGCCTCAGAAACTTGACTGTATGCCAATGATGCTAAGAGACTCAACAGGAACAAACCCAGCATTTTCCACATTTTTAGCTCTGAAATAAAATATTCAAAATTAACTATAAAATTTTTCCAACTTATCCTTATGTTTTAACAACAATTTCCCATTTGAAGACTCGACCACAACAGTGTTATTATCTTTAATCTCTCGGACCAAAAATTTGCCATTGTAGTACTTATCGAATTTACCATATCTAGACTCTTTCAAAACTCTAAACTCATCTCCAACAGAGATATTTAGAGGCCTAGCCATGCGGTCATAGTACTTCTTATTTACTTATTTGGATTTAATCAATTTCTCTCTAGCCAATTTCTGCATATCACTCATACATTTAGATAGTTCGTGAATGTACGAACTATAGGTTTCCAATTCCATTTCATCTGGCAACTGATTCGGTGTTCTGGCCAAACGACCATACACCAATTCAAAGGGTGTAAACCCTGTCGATGAATGTACAGAAGTATTATACTCATGCATCGCAAAAGGTATAACTTTGTCCCAATCTTGTTTTGTAGCTGCTTTGTTACGTAAAAAATCAGCCAACACGATATGACTTCTCTCTAAGGAACCCTTGGATTGCGGATGATAAGCTGTAGTAGTACGCAACTTAAACTGAAAAATTTCAGATAATTCCATCAACAGCTTATTTTGAAAACTACGGCCACGGTCACTTAATATAATCCGCGGGACACCGAATTGAGCTATCAGATTTCGAGCCAATGCATCAGCTATAGTGACGGCCTTGATATCCGGCACCGGAACTGCTATACAAAATTTAGAAAATAAACATTGCATGGTTAAAATATGAGCATTTCCTGACGTAGATCTACAGAGCGGTCCCACAGTATCTATAGCAACCTTATAGAAAACCTCACTAGGTGTATCAGTGATTGCCATAGGCTCTCTCGTTCTTACTCTCACCAACTTTTGCTCTTGACATGTAACACATCTTCTAACAAAATTCTCTATTTCCTCCTTCATACCTTTCCAGTAATATCTCTCTCTTATTCTACGATAGGTCTTACCCATACCTCTATGACCACCAAAAAGACTATTGTGATAATCTTGCAAAATGGTGAATCTATACTCTGGTGGAACGGTACGACACACCCCATAACAAATTGTTATTGTAATCTTCATATTTTGAAAACGGATTTTCAGAAGATGAATCAAGGTTCCTTTCGGTAAACTATCGGTGATTTCTCCTTTCCTTGCAATTCTAAAAGACTTTATCTTTAGTTCATCAATCTTTGACTTTAATTCAAACAAGCATTTTTCCATATTTGATATTGGTACCATCTCTCCATAGCGTGATGTAACTACTAAGATGAAAACATATCTATTACGATTTTTGGTAACCAACACTTGTCCCACTCGTATATCACGGTTACCCATGTTGCTGAAGTCTATTACATCCAAATCTGTTAACAATTTGTTGGTACCTTGTGACATCACTAAATCGGTGGAAATGAAGTGTACTATATTGTCTTTTGCATAAGTGACCCCTTCACGTGTACTGGTGATACTGCAATGCATAGTCTCGTCTTCAGACAATATCTCAAAAGATAACGGTGTTAATACTGGTGGTGTACGAATTGGTGATGTACTCGCAACGTCAATTCCTGATTGTTGTTTACTTATTACCTTTGGTTCAATCCTGTTCCCAATAGTTGGAGCTATAACAGACTTTGCAAGACTAGACATCTTCTCTAACCTCTCCTCCTCACTACCCTCCTATTCAATAGGGGATAAATAGTGCGAGAGTTGTCCTTTGACCAAATGATCAGGCCATGCTGTAGATGAAGCTCCGACTCCAGAAATTGGTGACTTAGATCTTATAGGGTGGGACAATTCTTCAGCACGTTCTACCGCCCACTCTCTCAATGTATGACTTGGTACACCTCCTGCTTCATCAGTAGCACCCAATTCTCTTAATCCAGGAGATAAAGATCTAGCTCTCCTGTATCTAATACTCGAGGGTTCATAATCCTCACTTTCACTGTCTGCATCCTCGAATTTATCATGCCAAGTGGAATTATCCGGATGTTTAGGTAAATAGTTGTCCCAACTCAAAGATCGAGACGTAAGATTTGTTTGAGACAAAGGTAGTAATGTGTCATCCATATCTATAGCGGATAACTCTTCTTGTCCTGACTGTTCTCGCAAATGTCCTGGCATGGATTTCCGCATAGTAGAATGCAACGGCTGCAATAATTCGTTCTCATCACTGGATGTAGAAGAATCACCGCAAGTCTTCTTCAAGATTCCTTTCAAAGGCACAGGAACATTCACGGTCTCCTTCACAGGTTTTGGATATTCACCCTGCAATACGCCTTCCACCTCACTTTCCTGAGGAGACTGACTATCACTATCTTCCGAAACGGAGTGATTAACGCTTTCCTCTACTTGGTCTTTATCTATTAAACTAGGTAATAATGATCTATCCTTCAAAGGTATAGGCACATCCTCAACTAAGCTACTACCTGACTGCGGTGACCCACCTTCTTCAGAAGTCTCTATATTACTCGTCAACGAAGGATCCGAACTTCCCTCTGCCGATTCCACAAAACCAACTGTTTTAGGTGCGGTAGCCGTTCTTCGCTTTAGCAATCTTTTTGCTATGGTACTAGCGTCCAATACTGCTTGTCCACCTTCCATGTTGTCCGGAACTTCGGGAAGCTTGTTCTTTGCTCCAGCTGGTCTTCCTGGCTTCCGTCTCACTCTACTTTGCACTTCCTCAGACGAATCCGCACTAGACTGCCTACTAATATTCTGTCGAGCCAACGATGTTTTTGTTGGTCTTGGAACAATCGGTAAAACTTTCACCTCCCCCCCCAGATCCTTCTTATCCAGTTTTGGATCGGTAAAAGTCGTCTTAACTTTGTCAATCGGATTTCTTGATAATGCATCCGCATTGATATTCTGTTTTCCTGGTTTATAGCGAAAGGTATACGTATAACCCCGCATTCTTAATCGCCATCTATTAAGTCGGCTCATGGGATCTTTAACGGAGTCTATCCAAGTGAGCGGCTCATGATCTCCATAGATGGTAAAATGCCTCCCATACAGGTAATGACGAAAATAGTCCACAGCATTAATTACTGCTAAACACTCCTTCTCGGTGATGGAATAATTTCTCTCACATTTGTTCAAAGACCGGGACATATAAGCTATAGGGTGATCTTGTCCCAACTCACCCTGACTAAGGACAGCACCAATAGCAGCGTCACTCGCATCAGTTGTCAAAATGAACGGCTTATCCAAATCTACTGCTGCTAAGACAGGCGCCTCACACAAAGCCTGTTTAAGACTCTCGAAAGCTTGCTTTTGTCCCGTGTCCCACTCCCACTTTACTCCTTTCTGCAAAAGGATTGTCATAGGTTTGGCCTTTTCTGCAAAATTTAAAATGAAGCGTCGATAATATCCAGCTAAACCCAAAAACTGACGAATCTCTGTCAATGTTGTTGGTTCAGGGAACTCTTTTACAGCTGCAACCTTCTTAGGATCAGGTCTTACCCCATTTCTGTCAATAATATGACCTTAATAGGTAACCTCTGGGGTTAAAAATTGACACTTATCAATTTGCAACCGCAGTCCAGCTTCCTTCAATCTATCAAACAATTTTGTAATCTTTTCATCATGTTCTTCTAAAGTATCTGCATAAACGACTATATCATCTAAAAATACATAAAGCTCTGAGTCTTGTAATCCTGACAACACACAGTCCATTAAACGCTGAAACGTTGCAGGGGCATTACATAACCCAAAAGGCATGCATTCGTATTCAAAATGGCCGAATTTTGTATTAAAAGCTGTTTTCTTCACATCTTCAGGGTCAATTTCTATTTGATGGAAACCATTGGCTAAATCAAAAACCGAAAAGTAACGAGCCTTTCCTATCTGTTCTAAAATCTCCATTATGTTGGGTAATGGATAAGCATCCTTAATAGTTTTCTTGTTCAACGCTCTATAATCTATAACTAGCCGATATTTTGGCTTGCCATCTGGTCCTGGTTTCTTAGGTATAATCATACATGGACTACTATAAGGACTATTTGATGGACGTATTACCTTGTCATCCAATAACTTCTGGATTTGACGCAGCAACTCACCCTCCAACCCTTGGGGTCCACGATGATACCTTACTTTTACTGGAACATCATCAGTAGTTTGTATCTTGTGTCTAGTTTTAGATGTTCTAGGTGCTGGATCCCCAGGCAGATAAAACAACTGAGAGTATTTCTCCACTATACTCACTATTTTCCTAGTCTCTCCTCTGGTATGATGCTGTTTTACCACTTTTGATATAATAGTATCCAATCTTTCTCTAATATCCTTTGGAGGTTCCCCCTCTAAAGGAAAGTCTAACAAGTCATCATCCTCGCTGAAGTCAAAAGGTTCCAAATACTGAGGAGATATCTCTATCTCCACTGGCTCTTCCTGTAAATTCACTGCCATTGTATAACAATGTCCCTTTCTGTTTATTACCAATGACTCACCTACAAAAACTCCAGGAACAGTGTCTATGCACCTTAAGTAGGCCTCTCCAGGTGGTGATTCTGGAGTAGTCTCTATCCTTAATGGAACACTAGATCTTGCTGGCAACCGATAAACTCTTACTTGTCCAGATTTATAACCATACTTATTATAGGTTAACTCAGGTTGCTCTAAAACCACTGGCTGAATATCCTGGTTGGAAAAAGGAAAATCATATTCCACAGCCATACTTAAAACACTTCTGTCTTCAACTGACTCCTCTAATTTGCTTGTCTTTTTCGTGTCTTTGGTCCCATGGGACACATCTAATTCATTACTGGTCTTCTTATACTCGTCTTTACTGACAAAATAAACCGGTTCTATAGGCTTACTATCAGTCAACAAAGCTTTATCCCCAAACATAATATTGACCTTCTCCTTAAACAAAAATGGTGTCCCTAATATTACATCTTCTCTCAAAGGTGTATCATAGGGCAACACATGAAAAACATGCTGTTTATCAAAAATTGTCAAAATAACCGTACCTAATGTCTGTACTCTCTTGCTAGAGATTCCTGTGATGGTAATAATTTCCTCTTTATTCAATTTTATTTCTGCATCTAGTTTATCAACCTTTACTGCATTTACCTCAGCTCCCGAATCTACAATGCAATAAACCTTATCTGTACTCAGTTGGTCAATACTAAGTTTGATGGTAGGAGTTGTTCCCACGGAGGACAACAATCTCACTACTTTGGAGCTTGGCTTTTGTCCAATGCTGGTTTCGGACTTTGGGGACGCTGTGTCATTGCTAAGCTCGCAGCTGCGTCCTGCTGACGAGCTTGCTGGTAGTTTAAAGGATGGTGTGGAGACTGTGGTCGGGATGTCCTCCCTTGATATTCATTATTACGGACTTCATGACCATATGCTCCTGGAGGCATATACGGATAGTTTGCATAAGGTGGTGCAAATGGTTGTCCATACGGCGGAGGAAACTGCGGATTTGACGGTGGGTACGGATAATAATATGGATTTGGTGGTGGCGGGTAAGGATACATATTAGGATAGGCTGGTGAGAAGGGTGGATAATGGATAATGAGAATTATGTGGAGGATATGGTGCATAATACCTTGGATCAGTATTTGTAGGATGTTGAAATTTTGATGACACCGGCCTCTGTCGAGAATGATTATCTGGACTCTTCAATATGCTTACAGGTTTCTGATTATCAGAAGGTTTTGCATAACTTAACTGTGGTGGTGCTAAAATCCTTCTATTCTCTATTACTGTCTTAGGAAAGTACACATCATTTGGATTATAAGTATGAGGTATTTCACTTCTATTGAAAGTAGCCTCATCAAAGTTTTTCAGTTTCCTACGGCACTACAGTTGGCTCTTGATGCACAACATTACCTATGTTGTGGAGGTTGCTGATCAGTATAGTAAATATACTGTACCCTTGGTTGTTCACTACTCGTTCTGATTCTGACTTTCTCTAACGATATCGCCATCTCATAGGCTTCAGCTAAATTCTGCGGTTGTGACATAGCTAGATTTATTTTCCAATTATCTGGCATACCATTGATAAAAGTTTGCAGTGCTAAAACTTCTAATGATGGTCTGTAATTAGTATTAGCATCATCACCAGTCAATTCCTCCTTAATAACTGCACATGCATTATTAATAAGAGACTTTAATCGTCCGTAGAACTCCCGCACTGACTCCCCTCTCCTCATACAAGTGTTTTGAATCTCGGACACATAATATGAATATGTCCTACCTGGAGCAAAACACTCTTTCAAATGTTTCTTAAGATTGTCCACTAAGGCTATGTTTGTCCCATCCAAAGATTTTCTGGCCTTGCCACTCAATTTTGAGATGACAACCCTTAAGAACAAGGGTTCCTCATTTGGATTCACCAAAGAAAATCCGTTGTCTAAATCTTGTATAAATTCCTTGACACTCATATTTGTCCCATCGTATTCTTTCAAACACATGGTGGCTCTGGTGACATTATTTGTTTGTCCCATCTCAACCACTGTACGAGACAAATCTGAAAGCCTTAATTCTCTCTCAGCTCTTTCTGCTTTGAAATAAGCTTCCAAAGCTTCTGCTCTTTCTTTTGGATCTTGTTTTGCCAGAGCTAAGTCGCTGGTCTCATTTAAAATAGACTGCATACTTCTATTTGCCATGATTTAAACTTCTTAACAAACCAAATTAAACTTCTAAAACAATAACAATTGTTCAATGAACAATGGCTAGGATCCCCACAAGGGATGCCAAATGTAAGGACCGTATTTACGGAAGGTAAATAGGGACGCGCAGGTACATAAATTATTTTTATTTTCGGAACCTAGCCTCGTCTCGTAAGACTTATGTTCTGTAACTGTTATTTATTTTGTTATTATTTTGTTTCCGTACTATGGCGCGGACACTCTATCTTTAAGGCGGTCACGCTTAAGTATAGCAGGGGCACGCTATTTATTAGTGCGGACCCGGCACAGTACTACGCGGACACGTTGAACCGTAGCGCGGACAAGCTGTACAGTATCGCGGACACGATGAACTGTAGCGCGGACAAGCTGTGCAGTATCGCGGACACGATACACTAAAGCGTGGACACGATCCGAGAGTGCGGACACGCTATGTAGTAGCGCGGACAAGCTGTGCAGTATCGCGGACACGATACACTAAAGCGCGGACACGATCCGAGAGTGCGGACACGCTATGTAGTAGCGCGGACAAGCTGTGCAGTATCGCGGACACGATACACTAAAGCGCGGACACGCTGAGTAGTTGCGCGGACACGTTGCACTGTAGCGCGGACACGATGTACCAATGTGCGGACACAATATACAATAGCGCGGACACGATCCGAGAGTGCGGACACGCTAAGCAGTAGCGCGGACAAGCTGTCCGTTGGGACTCATACTGTTTTGTCCTCCTTATTGTCAGTTGACGGGTATTAGAACAGTCTCGCCCTAGTCTTTCCCTTACCTCACTTACACCTGTCTAGCTTTCCTCGCTCTTTCTTCCTTGTGTGGACTTCTTCTAGGATAACTGGTGTTTCCATAAATAAATACACTCTAGGATGTTATTCTGAATGTTATGTTTTTATACCATTTATTCAAAGTGTTAATTTGCACAAACTCGTTTTCACAAAGAACTTAAGCACAATTTCGTTGTCTCTTACGCGTAATCTTAATTCACTTAATCTGGAGTTAACGTCTAAAGATTGCTATTATACAAGTTTTCTAGGCTTCTATAACAATAATATCTAATCTAACTCAGGTTACACGACTTCTCGTGGCAATTACTTTGGTCCTAACTAAGCTGTGAGTACATGTCACTCTCGCCAGATTTATTGGCGGTCCTTCCCTAGCTAACTACTTTGGTCGGCAGGCCCTCGTAGCCGAGTCTTCAAATAATGGAGATCTAACTTGTTAATACTCACACTTGCCAGTATCCAGCGAGACTACTCAACTTTCTAGGGTTGAGCCCTCGTAGCCGAATATGAAGGGTGATGTATATGTCAGTTAAATGCTTCCACGCATTTGCTAACCCAGCGAGACTACCCAACCGACTACTCGCGCGTCTACTTGGCAAAAGGCCTGGTGCGGTGCATCTCCGAGGCTTATAAAGCCTCAGGTGCAGCACACTTGATTTCGACAGAACACACGTCGCACGATGTCCTCGACCAATCATAATTTGCCACCAGAAAACGTATTGCCCGACTCCAGATCAGTAGGTCGCAAGGAGTGCTGACGCGCAAGTCAGCAACTCGCTCGCCGCGCGCTAACGATGTCGCGATCCACTAAGCACATTGCAGCAATCAGCCGCCGCCCAATGCTCACACGTGCATTGCAAAACGGCCGAATACCTCAATACACTATCGACACATGCTAACGTTAATAATAAAATATAGTCAACAATTTAATACAGTACAGTCCATAGACCTGGCACGTTATACGCGCATACTTCATATTTAACTATATTCAAACGGATAAAGCAGTCAACAACATAGAGACATTGTTTGTTTAATTAGCCACGGATACAGTTATTATAATTTATATATAGCTTGATGCCAATAATTTTTTAAAGAAAAATAAAAAGACGCTGTAAACAGTTGGACTTACTATTTTTGTAAAATCCACGGACAAAAGGTAACTAAATTAAACTTTCTAATTTCTATAACAATATTTTATGGCTTATATGTTAATTATTATTTTTCAATTATAAATTTAGATCCACTATGTCCACACCTAAGAACGATGTATCTAAGAAAAATCGAGGCATATCTAAGAAGTCTGCTGCATTCCCACGGATAAAAATCCGGAGCGTCGATGGCACAATCGTTGCAGAGGTTTCTGAAGTAAACTTACAGCGTGCCCTGCAATTAATAGAAAAACCTCCACAAAGCTTTTCACCATACTCTGTGATCATTGTAAGTTCTGTTGTTTTTTCATATAAATTAAGTTTCTTATTATCTTCAAAACATGAGGGCTTACCATGGTATAACATCCATGATAACAACAGTTAACCTCTAAATGTATTATGAACGATATACATGTGAACGATATAAACGTACGATATACTTTGAAGAGTGATTACAACACAATAAATAAATTCCCTTTTTGGAAGTTATATAGGTTTATGATTTCAACAGTTTTTAGTTATTTGGATTGTATATATGATTACACACTATGCGCTAGTCTATGACATGATAATGACGTTTTTTTTAATAACGGCATTTTTTTGCAAAAAAAATCATTATAAAAATATGAAGAGCTACGACTCATGAAAAAATTCGAATTCCGGTTGGGTTACACAAGTTTTTTTTTTGTATGAAATTTCAAAGTTAATTAAAAATTAAAATTTCGCGTCACAATAACAGACGAAAAATCAGTTAATTTGTAATAAAAAATCGGTGATTATAGTAATGTAATTAATTTCTGTTTCAGTTTCGCAACGTAATGGATCCTTACGATGTGCACATAGAAAATTATTTGAAATCAATGGACTTAAATAAATGCACTGTTGCAAGAGATTCGTTGCAAGAGATCTGCCAGGGAATATACTCGTTTGTATCGCATAGTATTACAACTAAATCTGAAATGCGTAAAGCAATACGAGAGGCCTTACTTGAAAACGAGAATATAAGTGATGAAACCATGGATCAAGATGATTCATTCTGGGAAGCTCTGTTTACTGAATCTCGTAAGGGACTCTATATAAGAGATATTACGGAAGGACCTAAAGGATTTGAATTTTTATTGAATATAAAATCGCACTTAAGTACCTTGCCAATCTTATCAGGTAATAATACTTTTTTACCTAAGTTTAATTTACCTGGAAAAAATCTTGTACCTTTTCTGCCTATTTTTATACAAATACATATATTGTTTATGCAATATATCGATTCCTATTGTAAAAACGCATTGGTTATGTAAGTCGATCATTTTTTAAATTTATGGACTGACAACGTTACACATAAAAGGACCAAAGACACGTATGTAGCTACGTACGTATTGATTCATTTTTTAATTATACATTTTATAGTATATAAAAATTATTTACGGAATTTGTTCGTCTTGATCTGATCTTTCGATTAATGATATAGAAAGTGATTCATGTCATATTTATTTTTTAGAAATAAGGTTTTTAAGACTACGTATGCAAGGTTTTTTTACATTATGTAGATATAGAAAAATTGTTATTTTGACTGATTTTATAAAATTGACTTAAAAAATCTATTATTGTGAGAGTATAGATGAATGTAGAGAAATAATTGCTGTAAATAAATATAATAAATAGCGAGCGAAATCAGCGTTATTCTGGTAGTAACTAATCTAATTTTTTATAGGAATCAACACTTCAATGTTGTACGTAGGGTTCAAAGGCAGCCACACTGCTATGCACTTGGAGGACCAAGGCCTGGACAGCGTGAACCTGCTATTAAAAGGACACCCGAAAGTGTGGATCGTCACTGACCACACTGTGCGGGATGACTTTACAGCCGACTGCTTTCAGTATTTGAGAGAGTATACAGACGAAAAATGCACGCAAATACTGGAGCATAAGGTTTTGACGATAAGTCTTCAGTTATTGAGGAAGTGGGGTATTCCATTTTCAATAATTCACCAGAATGAAGGTGATTTAATGTTTCTAAGACGCGACACATACCATGCCGTCACGAACCTTGGACTGAATATCGCTGAGGCAATCAATGTGGGAACTGATGGGTGGAACTACTCTTACGACCCTCCGGTTTGCGGTTGCGAAGACAACAGACGTACAAATGTACAAAAAAATAGAACGGTCGCGTACACCGTAAAACAAACAAAAGAGTTAAAGTTGTGCACCTTCCAAATGTGTAATAGAAGGTATGTAACATTAAGCGATTTAAAAAAACACGAAAAAGAAGAACACAACTTTATGAAAGTATATAGGTGCGACGATTGTGAAAAAGAATTTGAGATTAAAAGTTCGCTTGTTCGTCACATGCGAATTCATGCAAAAAAAAGACTAAGAAGTGTTTGTGAGATTTGCGATAAAAAAATAATAAATATTGTTGCCCACATAAGAGATGTACATGATCAGAGTCGTCCCGAATACCCAAAATGTAAGATGCAAATTAGACGAAAAAGTCTAAATAAACATCTCAATAAATGTAAGGCTTGCCCCATTTGTTGTAAAAAAAATCGCAGTGCACAATCTTTAAAGAAACACATATTAACTCATATATAATAATACATAATCATATATAATTTTTAACTCTTTACTAATATTATCAAGGGGCGCGGTAGCGCCTCGATGGCAAGTATAAGGTACGTCAGTACATACGCCGCCGTCGGGCGCTATAGCCAGACCCTATATACGTCTCATAGGCCCTGTTGGAGATGTGACATTCGGTTTTCTTCGCATTAAGAGCTTTGTTTCTCACTTATGAGCACTCAAATGAAAGCTTGGAATAAAACTAGCAAAATCACTTCAGGATCATATATTGTGAAATGGCTTCTATCAAAAGATATTATGAAATGAAGGTTCGGGGTCACGAATTCTTCAACGCGAAAATTCTTCTCCCGTGGCGAAAAATGTTCTACCCGGAAGTACGTCATAGTTCGTGACGTCAGCTCTACGTATACTATTGCTTGCATCTATACAGTTCATCAAGTGTACAGAAGAGCAGACGATAGTGTATTCACATTTTTTGATTTTTCAATACAATAACACATATGCAGTGTTAAAGAAAAATAAGTATTGTACAAAATAAAGTACCAAAGTGATTTTATTTTCAACATAATATGCAATTTATAAAGCTGGGTTTGATGAAATATTTAAAAACTGACAGATATAATTATAAAAAATTTTTACAAACAAGACTAATAGCCTCAAATTAGATAAGTATTTAGTTGTACTTTTTTTTTTAAATATACAATACATGAAAGATTCATGAACTGATTCTTTGTTAAAATATATCCTTTTATTTTTCAGGTTTTTTTACTATTAGATTATATAAAGAAATAACTATTCTGTGATGTGGCAGCTAGTAAAGTGTTAAGAATTCATCTTTCAAGAAAGTTTACGTTGTTGAAGTGAATATGTAACTTTTTCTATCGTCTCCTGGGTTCACCTTTCAAGCAAGTTTCTACATTCTTGAAGTGGATGTGTAATTTTTTCTATCGTCTCCAGGGAGGTAGACTCTCAGGCTATTCGTCGAAAGGGATCCTGATGAGAAGCTAGTGAAAGTGTTGTATTTTCATCGTCCAAGAATCAAAGAAAATTTATACAGAATTTCCTGTTTATATAATTTCCTTGTGATGTGACAAGTTGGTTGATTGTTACGATTATATTCAATCCTCCACGCAAGAAAGTTTCTACAATTGTGGAAATGCTTATGTTAACTTTTCCTATCGTCTCCTGGGAGATAGACTCTGAGGCTGTACGTCGAAAAGAATTCTTATGAATAGATAGTAAAAGTGTTTCATTTTCTTGGTTCAGAGAATATTCAGTTTATATAAGGAAAAAATTGTCTTGTATTGTGAGAAGCTAGTGAAGTGTCAAGAATATGCATCACTCATGCATGAAAGTTTCTAAGCTGTTTAAGTATATATGAATAGTTTATAACTTTTCCTATCGTCTCCTGGGAGGTAGACTCTCAGGCTATTCGTCGAAAGGGATCCTGATGAGAAGCTAGTGACAGTGTTGTATTTTCATCATCCAAGAATCAAAGAAAATTTATACAGAATTTCCAGTTTATATAATTTTCTTGTGATGTGACAAGTTGGTTAAGTGTTAGGATTATATTCAATCTTCCACGCAAGAAAGTTTCTACAATTGTGAAAGTGCTTATGAACAATTATTAAATGTTCCTATCGTCTCCTGGGAGATAGACTCTCAGGCTATACATCGAAAGGGATCCTTACAAATAGCTAGTGTGTTTTATTGTCTTGGTTCAAGAATCGAAGAAAGTTTTAACATAGAGAATATTCAGTATAAGGAAAAAATTGTCTTGTATTGTGAGAAGCTAGTGAAGTGTCAAGAATATGCATCGCTCATGCATGAAAGTTTCTAAGTTGTTTAAGTGTATATGAATAATTCATAACTTTTCCTATCGTCTCCTGGGAGGTAGACTCTCAGGCTATTCGTGGAAAGGGATCCTGATGAGAAGTTAGTGAAAATGTTGTATTTTTATGGTTCAAGAATCAAAGAAAATTTATACAGAATTTCCTGTTTATATAATTTTCTTGTGATGTGACAAGTTGGTTGAGTGTTACGATTATATTCAATCTTCCACGCAAGAAATTTTCTACAATTGTGGAAGTGCTTATGATAACTTTTCCTATCGTCTCCTGGGAGATAGACTCTGAGGCTGTACGTCAAAAAGAATTCTTATGAATAGATAGTAAAAGTGTTTTATTTTCTTGGTTCAGAGAATATTCAGTTTATAAAAGGAAAAAATTATTTTCTATTGTGAGAAGCTAGTGAAGTGTCAAGAATATGCATCGCTCATGCATGAAAGTTTCTAAGTTGTTTAAGTATATATGAATAGTTTATAACTTTTCCTATCGTCTCCTGGGAGGTAGACTCTCAGGCTGTTCGTCGAAAGGGATTCTTATGAATAGCTAGAGAAAGTGTTTTATTTTGTTTTTCAATTACCGTCAATATTTCCTAAAAATTTTTTAAATTGTTCCAAAGTCTAATTTTGGTACATTTATGCATTTGTTAGAGAGAGATGGAAAGATAGTTCCTTCTGCTAGAGCTTAATTTGCTCTGTCTTCAAAAATATTTTTTAAAATTTATTTTTAAATGAAACTAAATAAAAATGATTAATGAGCATGGATGAATTGATTATAATTCATGGTTTATTGACTTTTATATAAGTCAAATATCCTTGAAACTATTACATATGGAGTATATGGCACCCGGGTGCGCTTTTCAAAGTATAAAATCTTGATTAGTTTATTTTAATTATTGTAAATGTTAAAACTGAATGTATACGGATATTCTATAGTATTTTTATAATGTCGTGCAACAAAATTTCTCTGGATTACGCTAATATTTCACTGTTTTACCTACATTTTTTTAACAAGTCATTTTTAATAAACTTGTGCTTTTTAATAAATGAGCTGTTATATTTATTTCTCACAGAGAAACCAAGACCTGTGATATTCTGGGACTTTCACAGGTTCTTAAGCTATCTTTTCAAATGTTTGTGTCTTCGATATTGATGATCGATCAAGTTGAACACTTGTTTTTAAGGCTTAAAAGGTTTATACGTAGAATCACTCAGAAGCATTTTGGTCACTCTGAAAATTAAAAATAACTAAGTTTTCGTTAAACATACCAATCAGAGGGATATCATGAGAAATTTGAAGTTTACCATATAGACCAATTTCAAAATAATCATCATATAAGGCATTCAAAATCGAAGAGCTAAAAATTGGTCTAGACGATTAACTTTAAATTTCATATGCTATCCCTCTGATTGATTTGCTCAATTCAAAAATAGTTATTTTTAATTTTCAGAATGCCAGAGTTCAGGCAGTTTCCAGAATGTGGGTTGAGCGTCTCTTTTCCTAAAAGGTAAAAAGATCATACAAGTTTTCAAGCCCACTACTTAGAGGGATAGTATAAGAATTTTGAAGATGGTATAGTTTAGCAGTATTGAGATAATCAGAGATTAGAAATTTCAAAATTCAATAATTCAAAACTGCTGAGCCGTATCAACTGGAAAATTTTTAGATTATCCCTCTAAGTGACTGGCTTGACAATTTATATTATCTATATACATTCAACAGATCATAACGGAATGGAATTTTTTTGCCATGCCTGGTTAGGTCACTCTAGTGTATATATTGTAGTTCATAAATAAACACTACGTTAGTAGCTGATTGCTTTAAATACATCTTACCTTAAAAGCTATAAATTTAGAATATATTTAATAAACTATAACTTGTTTGCTAAATGACTCAATTCAATTTAGAATAGAACTCAATAGAACTCAATAGAACTCAATTTAGAATATATTTAATAAACTATAACTTGTTTGCTAAATGACACTATTCAATATTGACACTAAATTTATGATGTCAACCGTGTAAGTATTTATGTGAAAGTCATACAGGGGATACCACAACTTTACTGACACTATTTTTTACAGGTTTTCATAAAGTTTGAATTCGATTACAGTTTTCTAAACGTTTACCGAATTAGGTGGGTTGCATTAAAAATGATAATACATCTATCATAAAGAATCATAGGGATATTGGAAATTAACTTACATATACTTCTTTTTATTCTAAATATTATTTTCATTATTCCATAATATAGATTGAACAATTGTAAAGGATACGATATAAACTTGTATAAATATTAAAATGCTATATCACTCATGGTCTGCATGACAATAGTATACGTAACGTACAAATGCTTTCGAGAAAGCAGTTATCAGTTAATTAATTAGCAATAATTTTAGACGTACAGATTTCTTTGATGTATATTTGCGAAACAAATCATTATGGAACTTAACATAAAATTTAGTGTCAATAAAGGAAAAAAACGCGCTATTCTATTTACCTGCGGAGGGTGGTGTGAAAAAGATAGATTTCTTGGTAAATAATAATGATCTAAAAAAACTATTTACTCTACAGATAGTGTCTAAAAAATAATTATTATTATTATTACAATAATCCATGAGCAAATGTACATTAATATTTTAAATTTATTACTTATTTAGTTGATGTTAACTATTCTTTGTAATTTACAAATTATATACCTTTTAAAAGTAGTGAAATCTCTCCCCCCCCCCCCAAACAAACCTTTTCAAGGTAAAAGGCTGGCAAGTATAAGGTCGTTTCTTCATGTAAAAATTAAAGATTAATTTTACAACTCTTGATAACCTTAATGTAAAAAAAAACTCTTAATAACACTTATGCAGACAAAACCAAATTTTTATTAACATTCATACAGAAAAAATAAAAATTCTTAGAGCTTACTCTAAAATTCAACTTTAATTTTCAAACTTCGACAACTCTTATGTAGTCGAAATTATAAATGCTGTATTCTATACAGTTATTTAATTATGGAAATTAAAGATCTTGATAACACTTATATAGACAAAATACTAGTAGCTTTACTGCATACTCTTAAGACGTGTTGATATTATAATCGTCAGATCAACAAATAATATATCTTCTTTCCTCTTGTGAATAAGTGATCGAACACAAATACTGGAAGAATATGTGATACTTATAGATCAAGTTGGAAAACAAATAATTATGTTAGGATGAATGTCTTCTTTTACCTCTGCAATGAGTTAATCACAATCACTCAAATCATGATGCTTATACATTAAGCTAAAAAATCCGAAACTCTCATGTATGAAAATATGAACGTGTAACCATCTTCGCGTTAAGGGTCTGTTGGACAGATTACCATTTCTTTAGTGTCACTTCTCCTTCGATTATCTATACCTTCAATTTGACATAAATTCTCATTTTAATTTTAAGAAAAGAAAGTTATGATATCAATAAATAAATTGGCAAGTTTTTTGCTATAAAAAATAATTGTTTTCAAATAAATAAATAACCGATTAAATTGAGGAAGGATTATAAATATATGTGTTCATATAAACACTCAATCAAATTGCAGCATGTGAAAAGGTGGATAGCCTGTGAAAAGGTACAGTCGGGTACAATTATAACTTTGAATAATTGCGACTGCTGCCACGTTCTGTACATGTAATAGAATGGTATGATGTTCTTACATGACATTATCACATGACAAATGTGCCCATAATATGTAGTAATATCATGTTTGTCTAAAATTATTATGTAATTTAACAAGATTGTTTCGCATCATGAAAACTTTTTCATTTATTTATGGAAGCTGAGAGCGGATGTACAATCTACTCTACTTAGTAATTCAGTAAATGTATTGCTATCCTTATTTCATTCAAAATCTATGTCCAGGACGATTATATACAATTATATATGAGATTTAAATTCTGTTGATTTACATACATTTAAAAAAAACAGGAACAAATTCTATCATGTAGAACGCAATTTTTTGACGGAAAAACTTGCCGCCCCGTCCTATCATAGATAATCGATGAACCACTAAATGTCAGTGTAATTATCAATATCATAAAATTTTTAATATAGTTAATTTATCGTCCTATTATCCTATAATGCGTAATACTCAAATCATTATATTAAACTGTGAGACCAATGGCCTCAAATAATAAAAAACAATGGAATTTCTTAATTAACTAAAGATTTTAATTAAGTAAAGATTTGAAACTAAAAGCTGTAAACTATACATAAATATTAATTTAAAACTTTTAAACTTGATTTATTTTCCAACTAGAGTCATAGAAATTTATTTTATAACATTTTTTTAATATGTAATAATAGTTACAATTATTTTTAATCAACTTCCTGCAATCTTCCGATAATACTAACAGAGGTTTGTAAAACATACATACAAATAACCAAAAATGAGCTTAGAATGATTGCAAGATTAAGTTTGAATTCTTCAACAATTCGTCAAGGACAGTAATAAATACATATAGAATGAAAAATCGATTCAGAGATTTTTTAACGGTGTTTCATTAACAAGTTAATTTGGTTAACCTTGCATAATTTAAAGATGGTATACATCGTTATCTGTGATAGAACGGGGCGGCAAGTTTTTCCGTCAAAAAATTGCGTTCTACATGATAGAATTTGTTCCTGTTTTTTTTAAATGTATGTAAATCAACAGAATTTAAATCTCATATATAATGGTATATAATCGTCCTGGACATAGATTTTGAATGAAATAAGGATAGCAATACATTTATTGAATTACTAAGTAGAGTAGATTGTACATCCGCTCTCAGCTTCCATAAATAAATGAAAAAGTTTTCATGATGCGAAACAATCTTGTTAAATTACATAATAATTTTAGACAAACATGATATTACTACATATTATGGGCACATTTGTCATGTGATAATGTCATGTAAGAACATCATACCATTCTATTACATGTACAGAACGTGGCAGCAGTCGCAATTATTCAAAGTTTTAATTGTACCCGACTGTACCTTTTCACAGGCTATCCACTTTTTCACATGCTGCAATTGGATTGAGTGTTTATATGAACACATATATTTATAATCCTTCCTCAATTTAATCGGTTATTTATTTATTTGAAAACAATTATTTTTTATAGCAAAAAACTTGCCAATTTATTTATTGATATCATAACTTTCTTTTCTTAAAATTAAAATGAGAATTTATGTCAAATCGAAGGTATAGATAATCGAAGGAGAAGTGACACTAAAGAAATGGTAATCTGTCCAACAGACCCTTAACGCGAAGATGGTTACACGTTCATATTTTCATACATGAGAGTTTCGGATTTTTTAGCTTAATGTATAAGCATCATGATTTGAGTGATTGTGATTAACTCATTGCAGAGGTAAAAGAAGACATTCATCCTAACATAATTATTTGTTTTCCAACTTGATCTATAAGTATCACATATTCTTCCAGTATTTGTGTTCGATCACTTATTCACAAGAGGAAAGAAGATATATTATTTGTTGATCTGACGATTATAATATCAACACGTCTTAAGAGTATGCAGTAAAGCTACTAGTATTTTGTCTATATAAGTGTTATCAAGATCTTTATAATAATCTCTATGGAATAAGATAGCTATAAAATAGCCTCGAGAACTGCCCTTGTAATACTAGTCGACATGCAAGTAATGGCGCACATATTTAACATTAAAATTTTAAAGAAAACAGTATTGTGCCAAATTTCAACAAGACAAAGATTATCGTTGTAAGCTGAATCAAAAAAATGTAAACGCTCTTGCGTATATGCCAGTGCGGCATATCAAAGCAATAAATATTTTAATTTTTTTATTTAAAGAAATTTGTATATATATGTATATATATATATATATATATATATGAATGAATCTTTATTATGATTAGCCATGATTATTTTTATTTTCTTATTTAAAGAAATATATACATATGAATCTTGTAAAGATGTATCAATAAAACGAGAATTTTATTCATATGTATATATAGCGGCAATCGGGGGTTTTATAGACTTTCAATTAAAATTAGTTTAAGTTAAATTATTGCTTTTTGATATTATTGTACAGTGATAAATCCAGTTATAAAAATAAAAATAAAAATAATAATAATACTGATATTTATTACATTATGACACATACCTTATGCCGCATAGTATAATGTGCCGCGGTTCATCGGCATTCAGTTCGATTAATTCGATAAAATAGTAAATGCGAAAATCAATCGCTAGAAACTATAAATTACGATATTGTTGTGGCCATAAAAATAGGATATTTGTTATAAGAAAAAAGAGAGTATACATGTTATTTCACAAATAACAAAAAAAACTATGTATTTTATATATATATATATATATATATATATATATATATATATTTATTTATTTATTTTGTTACATGTTGATTATTATAACATTTTTTTGCATGTTCTGTATTAACTTTTTAAACTTCTTTCCTACTTACTTTTGTTGTAATGCGTGCATACATATGTAACGTCTTCTGACGTTATTTATTTTGAAACAAGAAGCGGTCATTTCAAAATTCAAATGACAGCATTGATTATGTCCATGCATGAGTTTCGTTAATTGTCACACTTTCAAAAGTAGGAGCTCAGCTGACGCTGAGCTTGCGAAACGCAGACTAAGCGTTATACTTTTGAAAGATCGCGTTATTGTATGTAAAATTACAAAATGTTTAAAAATCAATATTCAATAATGTTGTAAATTTATAAACTAAGTTTTGTGTTTAAAAGAGGCTCAATGCCCTCAATTAGACAGTCAAGATTTCGTATCGACTCCGTCCACGCCGGTTCGAAAATTGGCGGAGTTTTGATTATTTAAAATCCATTGTTGTTATTCTTTTTACGGTTTACATACTTTTAATTTGTGTACTATTTTAAAGTTTTGTTAGAAAATAAACATAGTAAATAATAGTATACTTTATTGTGTGGAATAATTTTGTTTAAATCCTAAAAACCTGTACGTTGGAATCTAAAGAAAATTGTTTAAATCGTTGGGTTGTTTTGAAGACCACGATCTTATAAAAACATTAACTGGGTCTTTAACAATTCCTCTTGAATAACGAAGGACTATCCAACGTCATAAGTTCAACAAGGTAAGTTCTGATTTTGTTATTGTAGAAAATACATTTTCTATAGAGATCTAGGTACATATTATCACTAGACTATTATCACTATAAATGTGACTTTATCAATTTAAATATTCCTGACTATACGCATTAAATTGAAGTAGTCAGGACTTAACACATATATGTATATATAATTATCACAGACATAGTGTATAAACTTTTAAAAAATAGAAATAATAATATTGCTTATTATTTATTATTTGCAGTAAAGAAAAAAAAGTATATATATATATATATATATATATATGTTATCTTACAAATAGAAGAACTAAATTATGTGTGATTTTGTTGCATGTTGTGTATTAGACACTATTTTTTGCACCTTCTTTATTAACTTTTTATATTTCTTTCATACTTTGTTTGCTGTATTATGTGTGTATATAATTATCACAGACAAAGGTTTACAAACTGAGTACAAATAATGATATTATTACTATTTCATTCTAATATTTATCATTTCTTGTAGTGCATGCTTATTTTTATTGCTTATAACGCATGCTATATAAAACTATAAAAATAAATAATAAAGAAAAAACGATAACATATGCTCAGAAAGGTATACAAACTTAAAAAATACTTGTACGAACTGTAAACAGTTAGACAAATATAAATGTTAATTTCTAGAATATTATTGAAAATTATTAAAAATGTGAAAATATTATATGCAATTATTATGATCTTTTTTCACGCTATGTAGCACTAATCATAACACCCATTTGGAATTACGTACTTTTTAGTAGATAAAAATTTTAATATAAATTATGCGTTATAGAAAACGTGTAGATAAAAGTTTGAATATAAATATATTATGCGTTATAGAAAACGTTTATAATTACGTACAGGCGCCATCTATACCCATATAGCACCCAACACTCTGGGAATATTGCTGGAATGTTGCTTTGGTAAGTAAAGTAGGATCAATTATGTTGCGGGAATGTTACGTAACCAGCTGGCCACGGTCAGGCAACATTGCTGCGAAGTCGAATGTCCGTTTTAATATTACATCAATTCGATCGGTATTCCATACCCATCCGTGGAAAGTAATATTACAGTAATATTGTAGTAAGCTTATTCAACATTCCCAGAACATTAATATATTATATACTTTTTATTGATTTTTTTCGAAAAAATTTCTTCCCTATTGAAATAATACAGCAATGTTATGGTAACATTGCAGAATGTTATCACAACGTTACTGGAATATAATATCTTACAAAGGGATTAAAGAAAAATGTTTAAAAAATATTTCTCCGGTCCGGATTTGAACCCAACTCCTTTCGCTCAGTAGACTCGCTCGTTATCCACTGAGCTATTGTTTTGTTGTTGTCATTCAAGTTAATGTGTAGGTTAAAATGAAAGATAAACGAGGGCCTTTAAAATATACCCTAGGTTCAAAATTATTTGGCAAAAACAAAACAATAGCTCAGTGGATAACGAGCGAGTCTACTGAGCGAAAGGAGTTGGGTTCAAATCCCGACCGGAGAAATTTTTTTTAACCATTTTTCTTTGATCCCTTTGTAAGATTGGAAGGTTAATAAGAATGCGTCTCTTCGAGCCAAAATGGTTATATTTATGCCAGACGTTTCGGAGTAATATACCCCCTCATCAGTGGCTAAGAAATTAGTATTAAAATTTTTTACAAAAACAAATAGAATATACAATAACTAAAACAAGTAAAATTACCAAAATTCCAAAAAAATGTGAGTCGTGTGCTACATCGACGACGCAAGAAAACGCAGACGGCGCTAAAAATTACAATACGCAAAATTTAATTTAAATTTACTAGAAAAATTTATAATCGTTACAGAAATTGATACAATGATCGCTACAAAAAATTTACAACTTACAAAGTGTGACGCTCGAAAAACTTTTTTACAAAAGGAATAAACGCGACCGGTGCCACTCGGTGGTAATGTGGCACCGGCCAAGGACAGAAGTCAACTAAGATTACAGCTAAAATCGATCCTATATATACGTTGCAATACATCCGTCAAGAAGGATTCTAATACAATTAAATGTGTATAAAATGCAAAAATTAAGCGAATATCATAGCCACGAAAGCCTCAGAGCTCGCTAAGTGTATCCGGAACACATAACGCAACAGAGGTGACACAAACTGTTATTCATGTAGTAGAGCGGAGAGCCCGCGCTGCTCCGCACGCGACGCCCCTACCATAACTGTATCACTATATAGTACAGTATGGCCAGGCCGTTGCCCTGGCAACCCGGCTCTCCGACCTCCCACTTGGGATGTGCCGCTCCGGCCCGCCAGCCAATCACACTCCAAGACGCCCCGAGTACTCCAAAGGTCAATAAGTTTTTTAATCCGCTTTTTTATCCCTGCGGCGGGGTTAACTTTAACCCGTCTATAAAATCTATCATCGTTAAGAGCGTCATTGACCTTTGAGATGTACACATTGCGATCTATTGCCACCGTAGCGTTGCCTTTATCTGCTCTAGTAAAAAATAAATCCGGATTATTCTTTAAAAATTGTTTTGTGCGTTTGATATTGTACAACATGATGCGTTCATGGTAAGGTGTGTGTGTCTTATTTTTAATTTGTGAATTTAAAATGGAAATAACGCCATCACGTAGTCCTCCGTCTATGCCTCGATTGAACATATAAACATTCTCCAAGCTTTTCAAAATCTCAATAGCTTCTTTAAAATGGAACTCAGTATTAAAATTGAATTTTTCACCCATAGACATTACCCTTTCTACATAATCCGGGAGTTGTGAATCAGAAAGATTCACAAGCCATTTTTTTCTTATTTCGAAAATATCCGCCTGGCTGAAATTATAAAAATGTTATTTCCAATCTAAAGGTTAGTCCGAATAAACATTAATTGACGAATGTTGTGATTACGGAGGCTTGGTAGCGAGCAGATTGTACCAGGAGTCTAGAACGCGGAGAGAGGTGGCTCACCGCTTCGCGCCCTCTTCAGTTCAGCCAACACGTGTTCAATGGTGATTGGCTGGCGGGCCGGAGCGGCACATCCCAAATGGGAGGTCGGAGAGCCGGGTTGCCAGGGCAACGGCCTGGCCATACTGTACTATATAGTGATACAGTTATGGTAGGGGCGTCGCGTGCGGAGCAGCGCGGGCTCTCCGCTCTACTACATGAATAACAGTTTGTGTCACCTCTGTTGCGTTATGTGTTCCGGATACACTTAGCGAGCTCTGAGGCTTTCGTGGCTACGATATTCGCTTAATTTTTGCATTTTATACACATTTAATTGTATTAGAATCCTTCTTGACGGATGTATTGCAACGTATATATAGGATCGATTTTAGCTGTAATCTTAGTTGACTTCTGTCCTTGGCCGGTGCCACATTACCACCGAGTGGCACCGGTCGCGTTTATTCCTTTTGTAAAAAAGTTTTTCGAGCGTCACTCTTTGTAAGTTGTAAATTTTTTGTAGCGATCATTGTATCAATTTCTGTAACGATTATAAATTTTTCTAGTAAATTTAAATTAAATTTTGCGTATTGTAATTTTTAGCGCCGTCTGCGTTTTCTTGCGTCGTCGATGTAGCACACGACTCACATTTTTTTGGAATTTTGGTAATTTTACTTGTTTTAGTTATTGTATATTCTATTTGTTTTTGTAAAAAATTTTAATACTAATTTCTTAGCCACTGATGAGGGGGTATATTACTCCGAAACGTCTGGCATAAATATAACCATTTTGGCTCGAAGAGACGCATTCTTATTAACCTTCCAATCTACCATCATCGAGCGATAGAGTCAGTTTTTAACAACCTTTGTAAGATATTATATTCCAGTAATGTTGTGATAACGTTGTGCAATGTTACCATAACATTGCTGTATTATTTCAATAGGGAAGAAATTTTTTCGAAAAAATCGATAAAAAGTATATAATATATTAATGTTCTGGGAATGTTGAATAAGCTTCCTACAATATTACTGTAATATTACTTTCCACGGATGGGTCCGAAATACCGATCGAATCGATGTAATATTAAAACGGACATTCGACTTCGCAGCAATGTTGCCTGACCGTGGCCAGCTGGTTACGTAACCTTCCCGCAACATAATTGATCCTACTTTACTTACCAAAGCAACATTCCAGCAATATTCCCAGAGTGTTGGGTGCTATATGGGTAGAAACATTTATGGAGAAGTAGATGGCGCCATCAATCATATAGCATATCACGTGACCTTATCACTTGTATATTGGAACCTATACTTTTCGCGATTTTTGGTTACGACATCCCCTTAACACTCGCTAAAGAAAGAAGGACGCCTCAATCAAAGGCGTGTGTTGTAAACGTAAGTTAATTATAACACATTATTAAGAACTCGCGAATGACTCTAATTGTAAAAGAATACGAACTTAGACTAGCAAAGTACGATTGAGAGAGTGAATACCCTTTATAAATCCTGAAGTCTCTGCCTGGACGCCAAAAAAATATAACAAAGAATATAAATACCTAAAGACGCAAGATTTATTTAAACTAACATAGACGCCCTTCAAGTACTAACTAACCCTTATTAACTAAGCGTATAGACTAGATTTAAGCAGGAGGACTTAGAGACGTCCGCAGACTTTGCCTGTTCATAAAACAGCCATCCTCGTGTCCTCACTTTCCAGCATTGCGTCCGCATTAGAGCATATCGTGTCCACAGACTTCAAGCCAACGTCTTCATTGCCAGCAGAAGCGACTGCGGACATACACGTGTCCGCACAACAAAGCCGTAAATACTCAACGTCGTGTCCGCTGACTCTGCTCGCGTCCGCATTTTGCTAGACCGTGTCCGCTGACTTGGTAAGCGCGTCCGCTAATATTGGCAAGGTCCACATAAACGGATTTAGAGTAAAACAAAGGTAAGGGGAACTTCGTGGACCAGAATAAGGGTCAACGACACAATTGCCCTTTTTAAATTTATTTATTAATAATTTATCCTGCAATATAAGATCCCGATCAAAGACAACCTCCTAAATAAAAATAATTATTTGTTCGAACCCTAGCGGCCCGAATAAGTTAAATTCGGCCCTTACACTATTATTAAGATTGTGTTTAAGTTTTATATCTATAAATTACTTTATATTTTATTTATGATTTGAAATTAGTTTATTTCCTACTTTTTTATTAATTATAGGATGAGGGTATCAACCAGAACGATTAAATGCTTCTATGTTTATATTAATATATACATTATTTGCCTCTTTACCTTTAATATTTGTTATTTTTTGGTTGTTAAACTATTTCAATAGATTAAATTATATGATTTTATTAAATATAGTAATTAATATAAAATTTAATCAATTTAAAATTTTTTTATTAATGTTATTAGCATTTTTAGTTAAATTACCAATGTTTATATTTCATATATGATTACCTAAAGCTCATGTTGAAGCACCAGTAACTGCTTCAATAATTTTAGCAGCTATTATATTAAAATTAGGTAGTTATGGTATTATACGAATAATAATAATAATAATAATAAAGTATAAAATTCAATATAATTATAAATTAATACTTATTTCTTTAATTGGAATAATAAATTTAAGATTAATATGATTACGACAATATGATTTAAAAATTTTAGTAGCTTATTCATCGGTTGTTCATATAGGAATAATATTATTATGATTTTTAAGTTTAATGTTTTGAGGATTTTATGGGGGATTATTAATAATATTAGGTCATGGATTATGTTCTTCTGCTTTATTTATATTAGTTAATATATTTTCTAATCGATCTAGAAGACGTAATATATTTTTAAATAAAGGAATAATTAGAATTTTTCCTTCTTTAGTGATATGATGATTCATATTTTGTACTTGTAATATATCATCTCCTGTTTCTTTAATTTATTAAGAGAAATTATAATTATTAATATTGTATTAAATTGATCTATTAACATTATTATAATTTTAATTATAGGAATATATTTAAGAGGGTGGGTATTCATATTTTGCAATTCATTTTTTCCAAAGTATCGATTTTTCCAATATATCATTTTTTCCAAAGTTGTTTTTTCCAATATATCAAGGGGCGTGGTAGCGCCACGATGGCAAGTATAAGGTACGTCAGTACGTACGCCGCCGTCGAGCGTAAGCCAGACCCTATATATACTTTAAATTAGCCCTGTTGAATACTCGACATACAGTTATCTTCGCATTAACAACTTTGTTTGTTGCATATGAGCACCCAGATGAAAGTTTGCGGCAAAACTAACAAAATGACATCGGGGTCATATTTTGTGAAATTGCTTCTATCAAAAGTTATTGCGAAGTGAAAGTTCGGCATCACGAATTCTCTTATACGAAAATTCTTCTCCCGGAGAAAATGTTTTCCGCGGAAGTACGTCATCGTGTGACGTTAGCTCTACGTATACTATTGTATGTATACAGTTTATATGTGTACAAATGCAGACGAGCAGACATTTTTATGTGCAGATGCAGACGTTTTGTATTATGCAATACAATAACACATGCTGTCATGTTAAAGAAATATACTTTTATACAGTTTGTGGTGCAGATGACGATTACAATAACAGAGTTTATTAATATATCAGCAAAAAATTCTATTTATAAGTAATTTTAAAAATCAGTGAAAATATAGTAAAATTTAACCTAAATATATATTTTATAAAAACAGTGCTATTTTAATATTTTAGGACATCTCACAAACTATAACTATATGACTAATAGGCTAGAATTAGATAAGTATTTAGTTGTATTTTTTTATAAATCGTACATAATATAATAAAAGATTTTGTCAACTGATTCTTTGTTAACATGTTGTTTTTTATTTTTCAGGTTTTATTGGAAGGCATACAACTATCAGGTTATAAACAATTTTCTTGTGATGTGATGTGATGTGACAAGCTAGTGATTATTCCAAGTTTCAATTGTTACCGATTGTACATGTGATAAAATCGTATTATGTTCTTATATGATATATTATCACACGATAAATGTGCTCATAATGTGTCATAATATCATGTGTTTGTCCAAATTTATCATGTAATATAACGGAATTGTCTCGCATCATGAAAAATCATAATTTTTAAACTAATTAATGTCTATTATTTCCTTTTCCTGTTGTTATTTATGGAAGCAACAAGCGAATGTACAATCTACTCTAGTTAGTAATTCGGAAAATAAGTTACTATTTCCTTATTTTATTAAATCTATAGCATATATGTCAAGGACGATCATCTACAATGAAATATGAGATTTAAATATTCTGTTCATATAAAAAATCGATCCCAGATTTTTTTGAATAAAACAGAAACAAATTCTAGCATGTAGAACGCAATTTTTTTATGGAAAAACTTGCCGTCCCGTCCTATCATAGATAATCGATGAATTACAAAATATCAGTGTAATCAACTAGAAGACAAAATATTTAATTATAATTAACTTATCTTCCTATTATCCTATAATCGCTACTACACAAAATATTTATGTTGAACTGTCAAAACAATGGGCTCAAATGATGGCAGGAATTCTATTTTTTAGTTAAGTATAAATTTAAATTTAAAAATAATCTATAAGCAGCATAAATATTAATTTATTAATTTTAGCTTCACTAATAGAAATTGACTTTATACCATTTTTTAATACACTACAATAGTTTAAATTAGTTTTTATCAACTTCCTGTTATCTTTTGAAAATAGTAACTTAATTTTGCGAAAAAATACATACGAATAATGAAAATTTGACGTTAGAATTATCAGAAAATTATATTTCGATTCTTCAAATATTGATGAAAAATTGTAGGAAACGCATTCTAAATGAAGTATCAGTTATTTGAGAGAGATATAATTTGATGACCACAGCCATAATTGTCTATGATAGGACGGGACGGCAAGTTTTTCCATAAAAAAATTGCGTTCTACATGCTAGAATTTGTTCCTGTTTTATTAAAAAAAATCTGGGATCGCTTTTTTATATGAACAGAATATTTAAATCTCATATTTCATTGTAGATGATCGTCCTTGAAATATATGCTATAGATTTAATGAAATAAGGAAATAGTAACCTATTTTCCGAATTACTAACTAGAGTAGATTGTACATTCGCTTGTTGCTTCCATAAATAACAACAGGAAAAGGAAATAATAGAAATTAATTAGTTTAAAAATTATGATTTTTCATGATGCGAGACAATTCGGTTATATTACATGATAAATTTGGACAAACACATGATATTATGACACATTATGAGCACATTTATCGTGTGATAATATATCATATAAGAACATAATACGATTTTATCACATGTATAATCGGTAACAATTGAAACTTGGAATAATTCTGAAATAGCTCCATGTTATGCGAATGTTTGGAACCGGACACGCAACGCCCCATTTGCCGTTCAGGCTATCTGCGTTTCACATGCTTTGGTCGAGTGTTTATATGAATACATACATATTTATAATCCTTCCTCAATTTAAACGGTTATTTATTTATTTCAAAACGATTACTTTTTATAACAACAAACTTGCGAATTTATTTATTAATATCATAACTTTCTTTTCTTAAAATTAAAATGGGAATTTTTATAAAATCGAAGGAGACGGTAATGCGAAGCTCGTATTACACGTTCATATTTTCATCCATGAGAGTTTCGGATTATTTAGCTTAAGGTATAAGCATCATGATTTGAGTGCTGGTGATTAACTCATTTACGAGGTTCGAAGACATGCGCCCAAACATAATTATTTGTCTTCAAACTTGATCAATAAGCATCATATATTCTTCCAGTGTTTGTGTTTCAATCACTCATTCACAAGGGGAAAGAAAATATATTATTTGTTGATCTGATGACTTTATTATCAACACCTCTTAACAGCATGCAGTGAAGCTGCTAGTATTTTGTCTAAATAAGTGTTATCGAGATCTTTAATTTACTTAATTTAATAACTGTATAGGATATAGCACATATAATTTGGGCCCCATTAGAGTTGTCGAAGTTTGAAAATTAAAGTTTAATTTTAGAGTAAGCTCTTAGAATTTTTCTTTTCAGTATGAGTGTTAATGAGAGTTTGGTTTTGTCTGCATAAGTGTTATCAAGAGTTCAAATTTTTGTTACATTAAGATTATCAAGAGTTGTAAAATTAATTTTTTATTTTTACAGGTCATTTTTTCCAATAAATCATTATTTACAAAATCAATCAAAATAACAATTAAATAGTGATTTGTTGGTACTTTTGCCAATCGTGCTCGTATCATGCGCTGTCTCAGATTACACCGATTTGAGATTTCCGCCAAAATATCTAATGACAATTACATAGTACATAGAATATAGGATAATGATAGGTTCATTGCGCATTATACGCGAGGGAGGCATTTCTGGATGGGACTCCGCCGTCCTTACTATCCGATCGACAACTTTTTCGGCTTCGACTTCCTCGCGGTCAGGAGGATGCGTATGAGGCAATTTTTCAGGCCCTTTTGCTAGTGCCAAATTATTCGAATCTCCGACGGTAACAGTACGTGCTCCGCATTCTCATTTTTTCGGCATCTCCAATAACGGCGGTCCGTTCCGGAATGTTTATAATACAAATAGCCGTCAACATGGAAAATTTTCCAACAATTTCCACAGTTACTGCAGCCATACTAATAATTTAGATACTAATAATTTTGATAACTGACGTGAACGTTTAAACTGACGCTTAAGTTACAATTCACAGCAAATAGGTTACGTTAACAACATAATCAAAGCGTAAACAAAAAACACAAGCCACTGGGGCATATACGGCGCATTTTTTTTGGAAAAAACGATATACATTTCATGATTTCGTAAATACTGAATTGGAAAAAATGATACGCAATCACTTAAGAGCTATATATTCTTTATTTTTATTTTCTTTTATTTCACATGGAAATATTATTAATAAATTAAAAATTAATAATAATATTAGGATTTATGAATTTTTAAATTTATTATTACATTGAATTCCTTTAAATTTTTTAGTATTAAAAATAGAATTTTTTAATTAAAATTTAAATAATTTAATATTTTAAATTTTGATTTGTGGTGTCAAATATGATAGATTTATATCTTTAAATTATTTTATTATATTACTTAAGAAGAATATTTATGTCAATTTTTAGATTTGTTTTTATAATTATTAGATTATTAATTTTATATAATAAAAATAGATTATTTATAGAATGGAATATTTTTATTTTAAATTCATTAAATATTCACACACACACACATATATATATATATATGTGTGTGTGTGTGTATGTATATGTATATATATATACATAGATTGAATTTCAATTTTATTTATTAGAGTTGTTGTATTAATTTCATCAATAATTATAATATATTCTATAAATATATAAATCATGATTTATTTAATATTCGATTTTATTATTTATCTAGTACCCACATTTGAAGCAGAATACAGTTCAAACTTATTTGTTTATTCACTTGAGAGTTATTTCATGAGATATATTTTGTATGTGTAGGAATGATAGATAACGGACTTGGAGAAACCCACATTAATGGTCTTCTTTCAGCGTAGAATACGCCAAGTCTATCTAGCTCTTTTTTAGAAAGAAATGAAAGAAAGGTGGGATTGGCGATACAAGGAGTAGCCAATGATTCATGTTTGGAGAATATTCGCTTGGAAAAACAACTGACGTTTAATGCCTTACAAAAGGAGGATACGCAAGTACGTATCTGCAGCACATCAATATTTTTATAATATTTATATTTATAGGCAACTGCTACGAATTGTATTGTTTTAATTTTTTTATTGCATTTATCTAACTGATGAATTTAATTGACACAATTGGTTTTTTATTTTATTAAGTTTCCATGTTTTTCATTTACGTTTTACTTATACACTGAATTAAGTAAACAATTTATATAAATATATATATATATATATATGGGTGATTCTCTGCGAGATCGACTGGCCGAATAATAGATATAGCTACAACTCTGAAAATTTGTTCTGGAGGTTGCCTCTGATTAATCTGAATTTTTTCAGAGTTTTTGCATTGATTAACTTAGAGTTACAGGGAGTCAAAGTTGGTAAAAACAGTTTTTTTTCATTTTTTGCTGATTTTCAAAAATTCATAGCTCAGGGAAGCATTTTTCACTATTGGGACATTTAAATCTTGAAATTTTTTCAATTTAAAAAAAAAAAATACTTTTAAAGTCATATCTATAGGTTCTAACCATCCTACGTATGATTTAATGTTTAAAATTAAGTTCAATAGCTTCAAAAGGTTCGCTCGCTGGGATCGAAACCCAAAATATGTGAAAAAGTACCTTAAAACAATTCAAAAACATGTGCCAAAGCCCAGAATTTCTGAATTTTTTTTACTAGTCAATTCCTGTTTCTACAAATAATTATGTATGCCAAAATAGCTGAAAATCCCTTATGGCGTCTATTATTATAACAAATGTTTATGATGAATTGAGTTCATACGCCTATTATTTTCATTGATTTTCAGCTTCAAAAAACTGTTTTTACCAACTTTGACCCCCTGTAACACTAAGATAATCAATGCAAAAAATCTGATAAAATTCAGAATAATCAGAGGCAACCTCCAGAACAAATTCTCAGAGTTATAGCTATATCTATTTTTCGGCCGGTCGATCTCTCATATGTATATATATATATATACACAACCTAAATGAGTGGAAAAGGTTAAAAATTTGATTATAGATTAATCGATTTTTATAGCATAAACTTTAGTTGTCGAATGTCAGTCCTGTAACAAAGTCACTACCATAACATATTTTTACAGAAACATATGTTTACGACCTATTAATTTGAGTAATATTTGAAGTGGTTTCTGTTTAAAAAAACATCTTATTACAGTACATTTGACGGAAAGCTACCATCAGTTCCCCTCAAATCAATCATTTTTATTTGGTCAATTGTTAAGATAAAAAATCGCACTTTTGGAACAATCACTCATATGTACTGTGACGGGCTACCGTCAACACATGCTCACCTGGACACCACTGGAGCCACATTGGGAAGAAGCATAAAAAGTAATACCCAGTGCTGTTTACAGGCACGAGTATTACAGGCAGCCAGTGAGAGCGAGAGAAAGATGGGACAGCCAGTTAGAGCGAGAGATAGAGAGAACATCGAGCAGTGCCGCGCGAGCCAGCGAGAGCGAGCGAGAGAGATATTTCTCTCGCTCCAAGAGATATTTCTCTCTCGCTCGAGGGAGCGGCAGCAGCTGAGAGAGGGAGACACCGCCAGGGAGCTGAGAACACAGCGAAGCCACGAGGCGTACGCACACGAGCGGCCGCCGCCATGTTGGCGAGCGCGGCAGGAGCATGCGTGCGACAGAGAGACGAAGAATGTATAAGAGAGAGAGAGAGAGAGAGAGAGAGATAAAGCGAACGACTAATGCAAGAGTGGAGGCACGCGACGAGCCTCAGACGTTATTGGCAATAGGTGGAGGGCTGGGGCTCCATCCACAGTAGACGTGCGAGCGAGGAGAAAATACAATGTAAAGAAAAATGTAAAGGAAAAATGTACAACTCAGCCAGACATAGGAAAATACGTGATCCACAGCCAGACAACGTAAACGAGCCAGAATCAAATATCGCGCGAGAGCGAACTAATTGTTAAGAGGGCGGAAGTGAGCAAGCACGCGAAATCGTGTTAATGAGCGGAATCTAGCAGAAATATCATGCGTGCGAGTGAGATAGCGAGAGACGCCGCGGCCGCGAAGAAGCCGCGAGTAACAAGTAGATCAGTATGCAGTATTCTCAGGGACAGTGAACAAGTACGAGTACCGAGGAGCCATTTAAAGTTGTATCGAGAGTCCCTCCGCAAGACATACAGTAGCTCGTCCATGATTCTTTGTGCGTGCAGAGCAATTACCGCGCCGTGCGACTGTCAGGGCACGAGACGTCGCAGCACGAGAGGAAGAGCAGATACTGGATTACAGCCAGGTAGTCAATTCCTCTAAAATTTTGTGAGTGCGCGCTCGCGAGATTACGGCCGGTCGCCAGTCAGCTGGACAGTAGCATGTACGTGTTACCACTTTCGTTATTCGATTTTATTCAATAAATGCCGGACAGTTAAAAGCTAAATCCGTGTAAGTTATTTTGCGTACATTCCCTATTCCCCTTTTCGAAATTCAGAACCCCGGGTAAAGCAGTTTCTACCACCGCTGAGTAGCCGGCGAAGCGAGTATAACGAACCGGGCATACAGCAACAAATTATTGTAATATTCAAATACGGATCACAGAGGGGCAGCCCGATAACAGGGTGCGTTCACGTTGGAGATTTGTCATAATCTTGGCAAATAATATACAACGTCACAGTACGTATATTATTTCCATAGTACCAAGTGGTAATACCATGTGACTCTTATCAACAGGGAATTAATGAAACAGATCCTTGTAAAATATAAAAATATAAAAAGTACTACACAAAACAAATGATGTTAATAAACGTAATTTACTTTTACTCATCCAGCTACCTTGAAAATTTTGAATTTTATTATTTAAATTGTACAAATGAATTTAAAATATATATATATATATCAGTTTTCAAAAGTATTTATTTTAAAATGTACGTAATTATAGATTTTATTTGTTTGAATTTGTTTTCAAAAGTAATGTCATCTCATTCATTGATTTTTTTTAATATACTTCACTTTTTTAAGTTTTCGGTTTCAATATACTTACAAAATGTTAACTAAAACTGAACTGTAGATAGCTTATGATAAACAGAAGTGTAAAAGTAATCAACAAATGTTAATAGATACACATGTCGATAAATTTAATGAAATTGTTAAAAATCAAACACTGTTTTCCATGCAGACACTTTTACTCTTTCAAAGACCATATAATATACAGCCAATGTCGATAAATTCACAGTATATTCAAATTCTTTTTTCTGGTAGTAACGAAAAGGGGCATTGCAATTTTACTTGATACAATAACCAGACTATTCATGTTTGTGATAGTTGCAATAGTAACATATTGTCAGATGATTGTAAAATTTATATTAATAGATTATTTCCTTATAATGAAAACATTAACATTACGTTGGAAAAAGTACAATGTCAACAGAATGCATATGATTGTGGACTCTTTGCCACTGCATTTGCAACTGCAATTATTTTCAATACTTGTCCTTGTGGCTTATGCTTTAACATTACTGAAATAAGAAAACATTTATTAAAAATGTATCAGACAAAATCTTTAGAAATATTTCCTTTAGCACGTAGCCATTACAATTTTATTTCGAGTACTGTTCCATTAAATCGAAACGTGCATCATCCAAAAAACGGTCCTCTTCAGGCCTATACAAAACAAAATTTTCATTAATATTACAATTTAACAATTTAAACAATTTAACAAAATTACCCTGAGAAAGTTGTTCGTTGATCTCCACCGGTGTCGCATCACCATCTAGCGGCACCGGTCACTCTGCAGTATTCGAGTCATTGCCATAATAAGAGAGAGATAGGCTATTTTATTTATTTTATTTTGAATAATTATTGTATTAGTTTTAATAGTTTTCTTTGCGATTGTTTTATAATTTGTTATTTTAGTGCCGACAATTGGACACACGGCTGTTTTTATATGCTATAAACATTGAGCTTTATTTATTGAGGTACTTTGTATTTTTGTATTTTTGTAATTTTGTTAAATTGTTTAAATTGTTAAATTGTAATATTAACGAAAATTCTGTTTTGCATAGCCCTGAAGAGGACCGTCACACGGTCGAAACGTTGGCTTAAATAAAAATCTTATTTGGCTCGAAGAGATGCATACATTCATTTATACCTAATTACCACTAGTCGAGCGATAGAAGCATTTTTAACAATATAAAAAACCAATTTTGACGATTTTTGAAATCATAAACTAAAAAAGAAAAATTCTTTCTCCGATTATTATTATTACATGTTAAATGAGCCACATCATATGAATATTTAAAATCATATAATGGAATAACATATTCAATATACTATGAAGTTTGCAAAGTAAGAAATTTAATAGCCACAGATGAAGAATGGGATAAATGTTTAGAAGAAGCATCACAGTATACATTGAAACGCCCCTCGCCTCCGCGCAACGGAGAATGAAAAGAGGCGAGAGATGTTGATTAAAAGTATTCGAAAATTATCTTGATTTTATATGGTCCGGGAGACCGGGCGAATAAATATTGTATTTCGCGAATAAATTAACGTAGAGTGATTATAATGGTTACTTCTATATACAAGGACGTAATGCCTTGTATATATCCAGCAACATAAGTTGAAAATAATCGTGACGCAATGCGCGATGCTTTTCTATCCCGTAAGACGACACAATGCGCCTTCGGGTAAGAGAAGACTTTTAATTTTGGACCTCTACTTGATCCTCTCGTTCTGAAAATTCTTCTTTATCAAGACGCAATGCCTGATAAAGAGAAATCGCTTTTTTACTCTTAGACCACGTATTGAGTCTAAGGGTAGTCCAGCGTATAAGACAAAAAGTGCGAGCGCTTAGTCTGACTTAGTGCAGAACGTTTGCATCTCGCTGTTTGAAGGGATTTAGAAAAAAGTTTAAATTTATTAAATTAACTTTACTTTTATTAAAAAATATAAAATAATAGCCTTATACATGGCAAACGACTTTCCGCTGTATTTATGCGTTTATTCGGATTCCCTATAGGAGACTCAATGCTCCGCATTCAGGGCTTTCCGAAGCACCAGCGCTTCTCCAGGTGCTTCAGCTAGCCAGGAGACATATTGCTCCTTCTAACTCCAGCTCCGGAGAAGGAATGAGCTCTTCCCGGAGTGACGCGCCCTTTTATACATGTGAGCGGAACTGCTCCGACGCTGAAGCAGTGAGTTACCCCCACCAGTCGCCCCAGCGCAAGCGTCGCTATAGATATACTGAAGCACGTGAAATCTTAATTTATATGTTTTATCGCCTTGAACAATTAATTTTCGCAAAACTAATAACATACATCTATTTATCGATGCTCAATTAACAATAAATAATGGTTTGTGGCTAATAACAAGCTCTGGAAAACAAAATAACTTGCATATAAATATGCTAGACGCGAGACTCCAACTCTTCTATTATTGTTTTAACAATGTTAATTAATGATTTATCGTATAAACTATACATGAGTCGAAAGCTGATGAACTAACGATCATGTATTACGGGCAAACTTAGCCGTTTCTCACGCGCGCGCGCTGTGTTTCTTCAATCTTGCAACAATGTTTTTCTAATGAAAATTAACGAATCGCAACCGGGTTTTTTGCGTTTTACATAGTTTTTTAATCGCAGAATCTCATACAAGCATTTATTTTTCGGAATTTACTATTTAAATAGTTGATATGAACGTTGCAAGTTGGCGTCGTGTCCCGTAAATTATATACGGCCAAGCGGCAGGCCAACTTGTAACTCAACTCAAAACAATGAAAAATTGTTTAAACGAATAATTTTAAATTAATTTATCGAATAAATTAAAAAATTAATTTTTTTAATTGGGGATAGGGTCCGTGGACGTTGCAACATTTTCGAAAAGTATGTCTCAATTATTTGCTTATAATTGTATATTTCAGAATCCAATTAATGATTCTAAATTGTTTTAAAAATATGACACAATTTTATCCACCAAATACGTCTGAACATACAATGCCATAAAATAAGGCACCCAGAAATTATAAGCTAATAAAAAATCAAACGCGTTTTATCTACAATATTGAAACGCTACAAAATAAAATAGCATAAAATACCATAAAACTGCAAAAATTTTCAACATTAGAAAACTCCACAGAAACACCATAGACCAAATCCAATAAAATGTAATAATATCGTCACGCCATAAAACTCCATAAAAGCCTTATAAAATATCATAAAATTCAATAAAATATCGTCAAACCATAAAACCCCATAAAATGTCATAATATTGTATAAAATAAGAATCCCAAAAACTACAAGCTGTAATAATGTCTAAAAATATGACGAACCCCCTAAAGTACCATAAAACTGCGTAAAAGCCCGTAGAACTACACAAAACGCCATAATATTGCAGAAAACACCATAAAAATGGAAAAATTTTAAACATCATAAAACCCCATAGAATCATCATAGACCACAATATAAACGTTATAGCAACAGATTTATGTTATACAAAAGAACATTTTTACCGAAATAAAACCATAAAATTCAGCACCATAATTATTTTACAGAATGAAAAGTAAAGTCTTAAAAAAAAACACTGAAGAAAAAAAAGTCGGAAAAAAAGTCTTAATAATCTTTAAAACTACAAAACAATCCCATAGGACCACCATATGTTAAATTTTTTCGGCTATGGGATGCGGGGCGATGTCAATTAACGTTCAGTCGAAAAAAAATGTAGTTGAACAATTATTTTTTCTAGTGGTGGACACTTATTACTATTTCAGTTTCACTAGCCATCTTTCACTTTAATATAATATAAAAGATAGATAGATAGATAGATTTGCATTCTTATCAATATCACTGATATTCATCCTAGACGGAATCCAAACTAAATCATCTACGAATAAACTACTTTCCTCTTGATCTAGCAATCTCGTTCTCTCATTACTTATTGTTAGTTAGAAGAAAGTACAATTTGTTTCCTTATTTTTTCAAAACTTTTTAGTTCCTGACACATTAGTTTTTCTATAAAAGTTCTATAAAAATCTTTTTCAGAATTTCAGAAAAATTGAGTTTCGTTAGATTATAGTTTCTATCATCTTGGAAAACTACCATAACTGTGTCATGAGTTGAAAGTGATCCCGAAATCGTCGCTCCGTTGTGATCGAAGTTATCAAAAGCCGCTGTAATATACTCGTTTGGATCAAAATGACTGGGTAGTGGAACAACTATGACGCAACTGTTGGTAGCATCCGTAGCTAGTCTGCTACGAATTCTTAAAACCTCATCGTAGGATATACAGCAACCCATTCTATTTAATAATGTAATCATGTTATAATAATTATTTTCACTTTTTCCTCACAAATGTCTACAATATCGTGCCACAGCTGCAGCCGCAAACATTCTTAACTGCGTCGCGTTATCCGTCGAACCTTCTACACGGTCTTTAAATATAATATACCCGCTAGGCTGCCAACTTTTGCACGCTGTCTAAAAAAGTGCCAATAAGGTTGACTCTATCGATGGACAGGCTCATGACGAGTACAGTCGATTTTGAATTTTTGAAATCGATTAATATTTAAGGGTATGCGGCTGCAAAGTTCCGTGACCTAGTATAGCGACGCGACTGAAACAAGTGATGAGCAGGAGAATGGAACAATACGCATCATAATTTCAGTCATAAACATCCCTCCGAGCCGATCTCTGCGGTAGGGTCAGGTACTGGAAATCTCCGGCATTAGGACATTCTCCCTGGATGCTTGCTAGATGCTCCGAACCCTGAAAAACTTTCTATTTCTGTTTTCCTCCGAATTTTCTTCCCAGCATAAAAATGAATTTTCGTATTTTAATAATTTAATATTATAATAAAATTCTGATTTTTACAACAAAGTAATTGAATACACAATAACACACCGCACAGCAGATTTTAGAAAATATCTTGACAATACATTATGTTGTTTACATGAAAAAATCTATTTGGTCCGAAATGTAGAATATTTAAAAATAATTGATACGTATTTTTTATTTTTTTAATCAAACGATTATTAACAACGATACAGCGCATTGAAAATTTCGTGACGTCTCGGCGAAAGTTACAGCGTGGGCATCAGTATATCTATATAGGTACGTATCGTGACGTCACGAAATTTTCTATGCGCTATAACATTGTTAAAAATCGTTTGATTGATAAAAGAAAAAATACGTATCGATTATTTTTTGATATTTTACATAACGAGCCTAATATATTTTTTTATATAAATAACAAATTGTTATATATGTTGTTGTAATAAACTTTTTTGAATAATCCAAAATGACTTATATTTATTGTAATCGAAATTTTTTTACTACAAGCATTTTGAAAATATTCTTGAATTTACTAATTTCGAGAGAAAAACAAAAAAGAATGTAGCTGAGAACGACAGCACGTGTTTGTACCATGTGTTGGGCAGTCTGCGGGAAGGAGCTAGGGCTGTTAAAGTATTATAGCAGCTTACCTCTGAAAAAAATTTGACATTTTACCTACTTTTTGGAAGGAAAGCCAAAACTTTGAATCGAATTTTAACCCTGTTCTAAACATTTTTTTTGGGGAAATTCTTTCTGGAATCGTTTCTCCATGAGCTTAAGAAGGCCATGTCAAAATTACAAAGCCGTAGAAGCAGTGGAAGATACCTTAAATGAACTCCAAAGACGAGCAGTTTTGGTCGAAATATGCACCTGTTCACTTGTTTAAATATTAACTTATGAATACCAAACTTGACGGTATCGACTGACTTTTGCATGCTGATTCTCATGAGAACAAAATTTTTTTAGAAATGTCCATAGTTTCATATTTATAAGCGCACACTTCTTTGTCTGTATAAAATCCTATTAAAAAAAAATAAATCACGTAGCTACCATTAAATATTGATCGATTTCAAAAATTCAAAATCGACTGTACTCGTCATGAGCCTGTCCATCGATAGAGTCAACCTTATTAGCATTTTTTTAGAAAGCGTGCAAAAGTTGGCAGCCTAATACCCGCGCATTTTAATTATCATTAACTCGTAAAAGAACTCGATCACAAATGGAACATTCTGCATCTTCATCTCGAAACGTTCATAATAAAAATAATTTTCCGAAAAGAAACTTTGAAATTTTTCGTCCACCCCGTAGTAACCACAATTGAGGAGGTAGTTGTCGATATAGCGGTTGTCTCTCTTTGTGCGCAAATCCGACCAATCAAAAAACTGTATAAAATAAAATATCTATTATTTATTGTTATTCCCTTAAATATTCTATTAAAAAATATCTAAATTCCTACCGAGATTTTAGCTGCTGAGCTGCTCTTCGTGGGTATCCATCGGCGTTCCGCTGGAACTTTTCGTGAAGCTCTTTCCCACTTAATCTGGAACTAAAAAATTATGTATTAGCGGGGAATGACACTAGAACGTGTATTTGAAACATATTAAAAATATACATACCCTAACATACACGAAGTAGGAGGTGTCACGTGGGAAAGAGAAAAAAGATGTCCTCGGTTCCCTGGGTAAACACTTAGGCGGATAAGGCCGCGGGTATGGAACGCGAGGTTCCTCGTTCGTTCCATCAGGTAGAAATGATCCAGCGCACCGTTTGGTCGTTTTGGAAAAAAAATTCTTTCGTGGATTCTTTCGTAAAAAAAGTTTTTCGTGAACGAGTGTTTGAGGCGACGAATGTGTTTAGACTAAACTCAGCTTCGACTCTTACAGTTCGAAAAAGCGCAAAAAACAGATCGTACATGTTGAATAGATCGTCTTTCAGGATGCGTATATGCGAAGACAAAGAGCGAGCACTGGGAAAAATGTTCAAAGTCCGAAAAAAGCATTGGACTATATCTATATTGTTCTGCCTTGTGGAGGCTGCACCAGTATATCTATATAAATTGTGATGGTCTACCGTCAGCCCATGCTCACCTGGACAACACTGGAGCCACTCCGAGAAAAAGGGATAAAAACATACCCGGTGGTGTTCACAGGTATGAGCAATACCGCCAGGCAGCCAGTGAGAGCGAGAGAGAAAGAGAGAGTGAGAACCACGGGCAGCGCCGCGCGAGCAGGCGAAAACATCGAGCAGCGCCGCACGAGCCAGCGAGAGCGAGCGAGAGAGATAGTGGCAGCAGCTGAGAGCACAGCAAGCGAAGCCACGAGGCATACGCGCGCGAGCAGCCGCCGCCATGTTCGCAAGCGCAGAATCAGAATGCGTGAGTGAGAGAGAGAACAAATGTAAGAGAGAGAGAGAGAGAGAGAGAGAGAGAGAGAGAGAGAGAGAGAGAGCGAATGAGAATGCGAGCGTAAGAGTGGAGGCATGCAACGAGCCTCGGAAGCTATTGATAATAAGTGGAGGGCTGCAGCTCCATCCACAGCCTGTGAAGCGAGATCGCGAGATGTACTACGAGAGAAAATAGCAGAAAATGTACAAGCGCAGCCAGACGTAGGAAAATACGCGATTAACAGTCAGACCGTGTAGATGAATCAATCCGAATCTCGCGTGCGGGCAAACTATTTGAAAGAGGGCACGAGTGAGCGAACGAGCATGCAAAAATCATGTAAATGCGTGATTGGTAAGAATGAGAGATCTACAAGAAATGTAATGCGTGCGAGCGAGACAGAGGGAGACGCCGCGACCGCGAGAAGCAGCGAGTATTAGAGCGACAGAGAGTATCGAGATAGCGGTCAAAGAGTCAGCATTGAAGGAGTAACCAGAGAGCATCCCCGGAGACAACGCAGAGTAAGCAGGAGAGATTACGAAGATTCTCTCCACTACCGTTTCACGATTCTCTCCACAATTTCACCTTGTCGAAAGATATAACGCAAAAGTTTGCGCCGTGCAATTTACAGGGCTCGAGAGAACGCAGAATGAGAGGAAGAGCGGTAATCAAGAAACAGCCAGGTAGTCGTCTACATTATATATTTGTGAGTGCGCTCTCGCGATATACGGCCGGTCGTGAGTCCATCAGCCGAACTGTAGTACGTACGTGCTACCACTCCGTTATTCGATTTTATTTCAATAAATGCCGAACAGTTAACAGCTAATTCTATGTAAGTTATTTTGCGTATTTTCCCTATCCCCCTTTTTCGTAATCCACAGCCCGGGTAGGCAGTCTCTACCACCGCTGAGCAGCTGGCGAAGCGAATAAACGAACCGGGCATCGAAACGAACATTACGTAAATTTCAAATACGGTTCACCAAGAGGCAGAACGATAACAGGGTGCGTTCACGTTAGGGATTTCGTCATAATCTTGGCGATAAATTTACAACGTCACAAAATATATAAGAGTCCCAAAACAGAGAGAGTGGGGGTGTATACATCTGTGCAGATAAGCCTACACAAATACATAATTTACGTACATAATTTCGTGATGGATTCGAGATATAGCTTCTACAGATATTCTTAAAGATTCCGTGTAATGATCTGTGTAGGAATATGTGCAGAGTTTTCTGACATGCATGAATACCTATAAATAATATCCTGCACATATCTGTACAAAAATTTTTTTCTGTACGGAAAAATTTCTACATCTGTATTGAAACATGTAAGATACTGTACATAATTTTCTGCAGGTAAATGTACATAAATTCTTACACAGAAACGTACATAGGTTAATACGAAGACCTGTATAGAAACATATATAAATTTTTAAAATACTACAGTATATAAAAAATATATATTTTTTCATACATTTATGCATATTTTTGTACAGAGATATGTGCACAAATTTGTGCATGTTTTTACACACAGATTTTGCCTGTATAGAAACGTGAATAAATCTATGCACAATAGTGTACATAAAATTATGCATATTATTTTCAGTTGAACGAATGCAAGGAAAATCGCGGAAAACATCGTGGAAAATTCATTGGATAGTGGATTAGTATTAAGTTGGTTATCAATATTGAGACAAAAGTGAAAAAAAAGAATTTTTCCAATTTAAAAAATATTTACTTTATAGCGGTCACCAATCCGAGTAGGAACCTTGCCTAATGCTGCTTAACTTTCATGATAGAAAGTTCATGGTGCGATGTGTTTGGCTAGAACACATCACACTATTAGTAAACTCAAATGTTAATGTCTAAGAGCTTCATTTTGCTGAATCAGATATTTTTGCGTATTGTTCATGTTAAATATTTTAAAATTAGTTTCATAAAATATTTGACGAAGAAATTAATTTTTTTAAGCCTATTCAATTAGGCAAGGGAATTTTTTTTAATGTTTTAATATTCATAGCATTATCGAACTACAAATAAAATATATTAACGAACAGGTAATAAACTTAAAAGTGTTAAAGTAAAACTATAACTTATTAAAAATAAATAATTAATGCTAATAGTTTTAAAAAAGTTAAAATAATTCCCTTGCCTTGAATAGATTCAAAAAGTTAATTTCTTCGTTAAATGTTTTATAAAACTAATTTTAAAATATTTAACATGAATAATACGCAAAAATACCTGATTCAGCAAAATGAAGCTCTTAGACATTAATGTTTTACTAATAGTGTAATGTGTTCTGGCCAAAAACATCGCACTATAGACTTTCTATCATGAAAGTAAGCAGCATTAGGCAAGGTTCCTACTCGGATTGGTGACCGCTATGAAGGAAATATTTTTTAAATTTGAAAAATTCTTTTTTTTCACTTTTGTCTCAATATTGATAACCAACTTAATACTAATCCACTATCCAATGAATTTTCCACGATGTTTTCCGCGATTTTCGTTGCATTGGTTCAACTGAAAATAATATGCATAATTTTATGTACACTATTGTGCATAGATTTATTCACGTTTCTATACAGGCAAAATCTGTGTGTAAAAACATGCACAAATTTGTGCACATATCTCTGTACAAAAATATGCATAAATGTATGAAAAAATATATATTTTTTATATACTGTAGTATTTTAAAAATTTATATATGTTTCTATACAGGTCTTCGTATTAACCTATGTACGTTTCTGTGTAGGAATTTATGTACATTTACCTGCAGAAAATTATGTACAGTATCTTACATGTTTCAATACAGGTATAGAAATTTTTCCGTACAGAAAAAAATTTCTGTACAGATGTGTGCAAGATATTATTTATAGGTATTCATGCATGTCAGAAAACTCTGCACATATTCCTACACAGATCATTACACGGAATCTTTAAGAATATCTGTAGAAGCTATATCTCGAATCCATCATGAAATTATGTACGTTTCTGTACATGTATTTGTGTAGGCTTATCTGTACAGATGTCTATACAGTTCCTTACATAATTTCCTACAAAATACAACAGAAACGCAGATTCACTATAACTAATTTGTGCTTACGCTTCTGTACAGCTTTGATTTTTCTACAGTGTAAATAAATATTAGTTTACTCATGTATCTGTACAGTATTGGTCAAAAATGTATACACGACATTATGTACGTAAGTACGTAATTCTCTGCATATTTTGGTACATAGCGGAAGTTTTCCGAGAATGAAAAGTACTTTTATATTTTAGACAGAAACCTACAGTAACATAAGCATGTTATTCTACATAAATCATATTTCATTATTTATTTACCTATTTTTACATATTTTCCTGTACAAATATTTATCCAAGTTTATGCAGAAATATGTTTATATGTTGTCATATCGCGTCCGAAAACTCTGCACAAATGTTTGTTCATTATCATGCAGAGATTCTTTACGAATTCATGCATTATGTTGTATATGGTTAAAGCAAATTCATATACATTTTCAAATAAATAATCATGCACATATTTCTACACAAAAGTCTACAGAGTACCCGCCATGTTCCCTTGCACAAAAACCTACAGGTTTTCCTCCAGATTAAGGCAGCACTTCAAGAAGTATACCTGATGCACTTCCATCAATATCTGGAACATTGCAGCAAAAAACTGATCTTCCATCAAGACCCGAAAGGAGAATACAAAAAAGTTAGTACAACCAAGAATAGAATCTTTGAGATTTCCTTACTGTACCCAGGATTACGTGTAAAAATTATGGTAGGGACGTCAAATTTGATGAAATTGATACAAGAGGTCTCAGCACTACACCATCTGCCACTTACACTGGATGCCACAAGCTGCTTTCATTGAATCCAGTAGAGAAATTGGTAAGCAGGTAGCCAAAGCCAAAAACAACCTGAGGAACTTTCACCAGAAAGATTCGATTCCTTTTACTGTTATGGACGCAATTGAGCCTATTTACAAAGACTTGACGGATCCTGGCTTGCTTGAGAGATACGTTAGAGGCTACACACAAAATAAGTTTGGAAATTGGAGTCTACATTGCTGTCTCTTCATTCAACTGGGCCAAGAACATGGATGAAGGAAGAATTTTCTGGTCCGACAAGAGAGCAGCAAGATCTACATTGCAAGCACGCTAAGCTCGAAGGAAGGGAAATCATTCAGATGATGATTCTTACAGAGCTAGAATACATTAAAACCAGAACCTGCATTTCATTGATATACACTACACATATACTTCCTATCACACAATAACATACAAAAACTGCATCTCTATACTTATACTAAAACACATAAAGTCATATAATTTTTTTCTTTTTTTTTTGTAAACATGAATCATATTAAACCATGTATAAACACGGTGTCTTTCTACATACATGTAGACTACAAACACAACAGCAAGCCAGTCAGCTGATGATCAGTAGAGTTGTCTGCTTTCCAGTATGACCTACTTTTTATTTAGAATCTTATCTGGATAAGTTTCTTTCTAACCTTCACATTGGTGCTCTTGTAGTGTATTTATTTGAAGCAAGAACGAAGTCAACACAAGGCTCGCCTGGATACCACTGGAACCGTAGAGTGAAAAGTACAGCATTCTTACTCCCGGTGGTGTTTATACGTGCATATGTCAATCAGGCATGGCATTCAGCTGAAGCAGCAGCCAGCAGCATCAACAGCGCGAGCAGAATGAGGTGCGCGCAGCGCCGCGCGAGCCAGCGAGAGCGACTATGAGAGAGAGAGAGAGAGAGAGAGAGAGAGAGAGAGAGAGAGAGAGAGAGAGGCGAGCAAGTGAGACCAACAGAAAAGGAGACACAAGCCAAGCAGCGTAGTAGCGAAACCACGAGGCGTTCGCGCGCGAGCGACCGCAGCCATATTGGTGAACGGACAAGCGTGATGAATTATAGGAGAGTTATAGGAGTTATAGGAGAGAGAGAGAGAGAGAGAGAGAGAGAGAGAGAGAGAGAGAGAGAGAGAGAGAGAGAGAGAGAGAGAGAGAGAGAGAGAGAGAGAGAGTAAGCGAGAGTGAGTGAAGCTGCCAATATACTACTCGCTGTATCCTATCTTAGACAAAACATGACTCATGTTGCATCTAAGATACGACTACTCGTTATCTTACTGATGAGCCCAGCGAGTAGTCCGGGGCGAAACGCACTTACACATTATTTGAAAAAAATCACTAAATTTCAATCTTTTAAAAAATTTTTTTTAGTTCGAAGAGACAGTCAAATTCAGAATTATATTAATATTATTATTGAGCGATAGTTTCTTTCTCTTATAAAAATACATAAAATCACTGTTTCATAACTTTTTTAATATATAGTCATTAGTGATATACATATAAATTTTGCTGGTGAAAGTGCAGTATTTTAAAACTATATACTAATCAAAAAATATTTTCAATGTGAAATGAAAAAAAAAATTTTTTTTTAATCTAACAATTTTTTTTTAGGATTTAACCCAGGCCTGACCACTTAATGTGAAGTCTTCCATAACTGTTGTATCTTTAAAAGAACTTTAACACAAAGTTTTTTTCCGGTTGCCGATTTAAAACAGGTTTAAAATGGTCAATTCTGAGCAGGAAACATGCCAAATACCATTTTCGTGACAATCGCCCACATGCGAATTTTCCACTTTTTCACTGACAACGGGAAATAGCATTTTTTCACAATATGATAAATTAAAAATACAAAATGATCTATTTTCAAAAAAAAACACTTAGGTGGGTGTAGCCAACGAACCTACAAACTCATAATTTTAATTTTTTGAATAAATATAAAAAAACACCTGCCAAAGGTCGAGAACACAACTCTCCCTTATTTTTGACTAGTTAGCTAGGATACTGGGAGTATAGTTAGAACAGCCAGAGGTTGAGACAATTCTCCCTCAAACGCAGAAGTACGTAAACCAACTAACCCCAAGCACCAATAACACAGTCGTCATTCCGCATAAAATATTGGTACTGACTATAGACGACGAACAGAGACACGCTGAAATAATGCAGACACTGCGGGAAAATAAGCGATCGGTTAGACAACATCACAGAGACATTGAGAGGATGTCGTACATGGATATCATCCAGCAGCTATTGGAAAACCGAGTAAGCGGAATTGGATCGCTAGAAATTCCCAAAGACCGCCTGCTTTGCCTGTGGATTAAAAACGATGGAGTAGCTGATGTTCCATGGTATAACTGGGATGAGCATGGGCATCATGCCACCAAAAACCATGGAAAAAGTACTATTACCCAAAAACTAGCCGAAGCCAAAAGGATCGTCATGGAGAAAAATAGCATCCCAACACATTACCGCTAACCCCCATGTACCACTAGCAGAAACACGGAGCAGGTTCAAAATATCACAAAGTACAACATTCTTACGAGCTGCAACAATTTGTAGATGTACCAATAAAAACAAATCAGATTGGACCTTTCCTAACGAAGCTGCATGAAAACCATGGCAAGAAACCAACACCACCAGTCGAAACACTAGATAATACCAGTTTACGGGAAACGAGTACAATCCCGAGAATCCGAACACAGAGTTACAACCCAGAGTGCGAGGAACCCACTTCAGACGAGGAAGTTAGACCCAGCATCTACCAGTGGAACTCACCGAGTGAACACCTAAGCAACACACCTCGACAAACAGAAACTGCATTCGAGTCTTCGCGCTCGAAACACAACCGACAAACAGAGAAACAGCGGGGCGAACGACAGGATTACCACACACACTGCCAGCTGGTAATGATCATTACGTAGAATTTTGGGATAATGCGGTCAATAGTAGCAATCATAAGAATGCTTGGGTCGACCCGCCACGCAACGCGTCCGATCCGGAACAACCGGTAATACGCGAGAGCTTCTTGTTGAAAAGAATCATCGGTTCAAAAAGAACACCCCCTCACAACCATCTATACAACAGCAGCAACCACCATACCCGGCATTCCTTGAAGAATACGAAAATGACCCAAGAGAATCTGACGATCGACGACACCGTGAAGAGAACAAGAGAAAAACCATTTCGCAAACTAGAAATCTGAGACATACAAACTCGATGCGCAAACGCCAACAGAGAGAATATAGGAGTTCAAGTAGTTCTTCGTCAAACACCGAATCATCTGATAGCACTGACTCTGACTGCAATACCTCACCCATCCGCAGAACCGCAAGACGACAAACCCGTGGCAGTCACCAACGAAGCAGACATAGTCATGATAGCCAGAGCCAAGAGTCCGACAGAGGGAGGACAGGTAACTTAGAATATCTTAAAACTCAACGAGATAAAAATTAGCACGGATCAAACCAGTAAGCAAATGTTAGGAATAATCTACAGGAATACACTAATAGGCCGTGCAGCCCTCTGGTATAACACCGAGAAAAGAGACTTCCGTAACTGCAGAGATTTTGAAGAAGCCTTCAACCAGAGATACTGCAGAACGCTGTCATTGTGTGACATAATGGATGAGTTATACAAGCGAACCCAAGGTAAAGGTGAGAAGATAGACGCGTATGTCACAAACTTCCGTTATATCGCTGATCACCTGCGTAAATCCTTGAAAACAAGAAAACAAATTGAAATTCTGATCAAAGGCTTACGGCCAGAGTATCGTAGAGCGCTAAAGGGAAAAAATATCGAGAAGTAACATGAAGTTAAGAAGTACGGCAGTAGGTATGAGAAACAGATGGAAGAAGATGTCCGATACACACGGCCGTAGCCTGGACACCCATAGGCAAGCTTAAGGTAGCTGCTGTCGAGGAAACGAGCGAGATAGCCGCAGTGAACGACGTTAACAGCGAATCCATACAAGGGAAAAGGGGGAAGAAACACAAAACCAAAACTCCTGCGGCACCGACAACGCCACCGGAAAACACTCAACTAACACTACCAAAAGCACCGCCCGGTGATCGAGTCTGGGCAACCCAAGCAAATGCGGTAAACGCGAACTATCGAACACCACCTCCGCGCACCCCCCAACCAATACCCGCACAAATGACACAACCCCCTAGCGGCAGCTCTAACAATCAACCAGGATACGTGGAAGCATGCTAAATGTGTCATCAAAATGGATACAGAGCTGCTCATTGCCACCTGACGCAATGCTTCTATTGTAGGCAAATGGGTTACTAACTGAAAAACTGCCCAGTGCGCCCCAAACTAACATACGGTTTGCGGGCAACAGGGCGCACGCTTTCAAAACTGCCAATCGCCACTCTACACCCAGATTCGGAATGGGTTGGGAAACGCGCGGGTGGGAGCAGCACAGGGACAACTAACTCCCACACTAGCACCTCAGGCCCCTCAACAATATCACCAGGCAACTCAGAGCAACCAGCAGCAAACTCAGCAGTACCAGCAGTCATCCTAAGGCAATCTGCAGGGACCTCCACAGTACCAGCAGCCCATACTGGACAATCAGAAACAACCCCAGCAGATCCAGCGACCGTTGCTGACTCCACAAATTACGCAAATTCAACTGCAGGCCGATCTGCAGAACCGATTCGCTTACATGATTTGAGGCACGCGATCAATACTGCCACCCAAGCTACACTCAAAACCTCCCCCACCTTCTTTAATTTTAGTCGTCACCCTACTCCCGTGGACAGCCTACGCCAGAAAAGGGAAATAGAGGGAAATCCGAGTGTAGAGAAACGGGATCCAAAGGAGTGGTCAGACCGGATGACAAGACTAGATGCTCAAAGCGAACTGGTGGCCAAATTTATTGATAGAGAAATGGAGTGACACGGTCAGGCATACAACAAGGGGCGTAAGTTTGCAGAGTTTTCAGAGGGGGACTTAATACTACGGAGAGCACACCCGCTGTCGAACACAGCTGCGCACTTCGTAGCCAAGCTCGCACCAAAGTACGAGGGCCCCTTTAAAATAATAAAGATGATATCACCCCTTGTATACGAGCTCAAGATGGAGGGTGGGAAAGGGCGGAAGATAGCCAGGGTCCACATCAGTGATCTACGGAAATACATCTCACCACGCCTCAGTCATGCTCCCGTTCCTAATCTAAACCCACACGACGTGTCCAAAAAGTAGTATTAGCAGGTGGCGCGAGTAATGTAGTGCATGTAAGTAAATGGTGAAGGAAATTGTGTTATCCCGAAAATATCCGCAAATCTGTACTAAAATAAGGATTGGATTTAGAACGAGCGACTACATCCTGCACAGTTTTGACTGCGACGGAGCCGTGGGCGAGAAACATCGTCTGAGGGAGGAACTCCTCCGACAGACAGCCGCCCACCTAGCCGAACGACAGCCAGCCGACGACTCCGAGGAAAAGCCCTGGGAAGGGAATGAGGCGCCTGCCGTCCGCCCCGAGCCCGTCCGCAAGGATGCCCTGGTAAAGGATGTCGCCGCGGTCGACCTCGAGGACCCCTGGGACGAGCCAGTGGAGGACAGTGATCTGCAGTGTTGCGTCTCCCAGGAGGAACCGGTGGACTAGCTGCAGGAAACGGGTGATATAATATAACCCTATAACCCTCGGAAAACTGCCGGTCTACCAGACCACCGAGGGCCGTCTACAGGTGGTGCAGGCGGAGGGCACGACGCCGATCCGTGGACCGCGGCGAGCCCTCCGAGCGAAGATCGTCGGCCGGAGAGCGAGGCCCCCCTCGCCACACCGACGCTGGCACTGGAGACCCCTCCTACCACGGCCGGAGAGCCTATTCCCGGCACGGAGGGGGTAATCTCCAACGTGCTAGACCGGTGTGGGAGGGGCTAGGCTCTCGGCCCGCCATCGAGGACTACCTGGATCAACCTGGTGGCCAACCACCCGCAGCCCCGACGCCCTGTCAGCCCGCATCAACGGCAACACCAGCAGTCAAGGGTAACCCGCGACCACGCCGGGAGAGGAAGCGCGGCAGGAGGAGCCACATAAAGGCGACGGGGCTGAGGTTCAACGGTCTGCGAGCTATGCCCCATAACTCAGCCCTCGATCCTCCCCCGTACACCTGCTTCAACTGCTGGAAGAAGGGGCACGGGCACCTCGACTGTCCGCGACCGAGGGTGCGTATATACTGCGGCAACTGCGGCCGTAACGGAGCAGAGATCGACAGCTGCCCCCGATGCGCCGACCGCCACCGGGAGATAGCCGAGGGGATAGGGCGCGAGCTCAAGGAGAGCCGACACCGAGGCGCCAGGTCCCTCCACTGCACCGCCGTCGTCAGTAGGCACCCTGGAGTCGCCAAGGCCCAGGAAGAGCCGGCCAAGCCCCCCGGAGGACAACTGGACAGGGAAGGATAAAGGTCGGTGAGTCGTTTTGAAGTAACAATCTAAGTTTCCCTCGCGGGCATTCGCGCAGTTCCACGCGCGACCTTTTCTACGCGTCGTTCTTTGTCCAACTTGAACGCGAACACCGGCGCGGCTAACTCGGCTATCTACGTCGTCTCGTCTTAGTTAAGATTACTATTAAGAGTGTATACCTTCAAGTGCGTGCTACCTCGTGGCTACCTGGTCGAATATTGGGAGTGATAGAGACATTAGCTTCAGGGCTACCTGTTTTGTGTCAGTGGAGTGTACCGTGAGTCCGGTGGAAAACTACGTCGGCGAGTACCAAGGGACTCGTCCGACGTCCGCGGGTAGCGTGCAGGAGCGAGAGGTGCCGTAAGTCGCTTGAGTGAACGGTCGCGGTGAGACCAAGTGCGAATGTAGGATTTTGTCCTCGGGCAAAGCGTGTCTGGGCGTAGCAGTGACGAGTGTGAATGTGTGCCTTGAGACGTGCGAGAGTCAGTCCGTCTGACTTAGGGCTACCTGCGATTTAGATAACTGTGCTGTGTTTTTCTTCAATCATGCAACAATGTTTTTCTAATGAAAATTATTGAATCTCAACCGGGTTTTTTGCGTTTTACATAGTTTTTTAATCGCAGAATCTCATACGAGCATTTATTTTTAGAAATTTATTGTTTAAATAGTAGATATGAACGTTGCAAGTTGGCGTCGTGTCCCGTACATTACATACGGCCAAACGGCAAGCCAACTTGTAACTCGAATAAAAAATATAATTGAATTAATAACTGATAAAATAATGTTATACACATGACCGCATGCATGTTAAGTTCATACATATGACTTCATTTAATTGAAAAATGCTTTAAATACAAAATTTTGATAGGGGATTGGGCCCGGGTGCGTTGCAGGTCCCCTTCATTTTATTAATCTTCATTTAATATTTTTGTAACTTTTTTAGTACCGATGTGCCCATATATTTCATGTGTTTGTGTAATTAATGATTCTATCATATTTTTCGGAATCATAATTTTGTAATTACCACTTTAATTAATTTTATATACAATATCTTTCTCAATTATATAAGATTGCTTGTCTGGTTCTTTTTTGCGCTTCAAATCAATATTATCAATAACTCTTTTTAAATATTCATCTTCCCCTTGTAAAGTAGATAGATTTTTAAATTGTGAGATTAAATCTCTGGAAAATTTTTGCTCTTTTAACATAGCAATAATGATTTCACCAGGTTTACTCATTTCTTCAGGGTTAAAATCAGGATGTCGCGTTAACATATCAGCGACGACATTTTCTTTTCCGGAAACGTGATCAATTTCTAAGTTATAATCTTGTGTAGCAAGAATCCATCTACGAATTCTATTGCCCACAAATTTGCATTTAAATAAAAATAATAAAGCTTTATGATCCGTTTTTACAAAAATCTTTGCCGTACGCAAGTATGTACTTAGTCGCTCCAAACTCCACACAACGGCGAGTAATTCTTTTTCAGTGGTAAAATAAGTTAATTCAGCGCCTTTTAAAGTTCTACTTATATAAATAATAACGCGTTCATCATTGTTGTCATCGATTTGAGATAATGACGCGGCGATAGCAAAATCCGACGCATCACAACGTAAAATATACGGTTTTGAAGGATCAGGATAAGCAAGACAGACTTCTTTTTCAAAAAGCATTTCAATTTTTTCAAATGCTTTTTGCTGACTGTACCCCCACTCCCAGTTTTTTAATTTATCCTTTTTTAATAAATCCAATAATGGACCTAACTCATTCGCGTAATTTTTTACAAATTTAGAATAAAAATTAATCGGTCCTAAAAATGCTTCAAGCTGTTTAATATTTTTCGGAATAGGGTAATCTTTTATTGCATCTATTTTATTTTCTTGTGGCTTAGTGCTGTAGTGGAAAGAATAAAGCCTAAGAATTTTGCTTCTTGTTTAAAGAACTCTGTCTTTTTAAAACTAAGAGTAAAATTCCGGTTTATTAAACTTTGAAATAATTTTTCTAAGTGTTCCAAATGTTCACTATCATTTTTTGAAATACACAAAAAATCGTCGACAAAATTTAATATTGAATTACCGAGATTTTTTGTTACATGAAATAAACCACGAAGTAAAGCAGCACTGCTTATTTTTAAGCTGAAAGGAACGACTTCAAACTCGTAAATTTTACTTTCCTCGTTTAAAGTAATTTGCCAAAAACTAGACGTTGAATCAAGGCTTGACATGACGTTAATGCCGTAGCATTGTTGCAATAATTCTTCTATGTTGTAAGGCGATTCAAGATCATCCTCCAACATTTCGTTTAATTTTCGTGCGTCTAACAAAGTCGAATTGAGCCGTCTTTTTTCATAACCGGAACTATCGGATTAATATATATGCTACTAGAACGACGAATAATTTTCCATTCTAACATGAGATTGATCTGGTCTCGAAGCTTATCTTTTAAATTCATTGCGACAGGATATGGCGGGATGAAAAATGGATCATTCGATTTTAGTTTCAAGGTATACTCAAAATTTCTCAATCTACCCGGCTTCTTATAGAATACTTTATTGTACTTTTGGATTAAAGTTTTAAGTTTTAAAATGGATTCAGAATCTCTCGCTTTACAGATTTTAAGTTTTTCGACGATTTCCGCCTCAGTAAGAGAATACGGATCGACTGATAATTTATTGTCATTTTGACCAATTATTAATTTACTTTTAGGTTATGGCATCGGGCATTTTGCACAGGCCGAAATGAGTGAAGAAAAGCATTCATGTCTTTTTCCTCCTCGATGATTTCTACAAAGCGATGACTCATATTTGAATCATTTATAAATTTGTTTTTATATGAAACCTTCACTTTTTCTCCTTTATAATTCATTGTTATTTCTTCACTTTGTGTATCTATAAGAAACCCGAGATTTTTTATTGAGTCATAACCAATAATACAATCTCTTATTAGTTTAGGAATAATTAAAAACGTTCAGTCCGCCTGACTCTCTCCAATTCGCGTAGAACACATTATTTGTTTATTCAAGCGAGTTGATTTTAAACCCGTCGCGCCACGAATAATCGTCCCGACGATAGGAAGGGTTAGAACATTTTCAAATTTTTTGATGTTAGAATTATAAAAATTTTCTGATAAACAAGTAATCTGACTACCCGTATCAATCAAGGCTTTTACTGGAATATCATTAATTTCAATTTGTATTTCGGGGCAATTACATACTTCGTTTAGTTGCATATTGTCGGATTTATCTTACAATAAATCTTCTCGAGGATTATTAAAAATTGTGCAAATTAATTTCGTTGTTTCTTGTTCATTTATATTTGAAATTTGATTATTTGGTAAACAAGAAACAACGCTTATGCGTTTTTTGATTCAAACCCCATGTTCCAGACAAACAATCTTTTATATCAGAGTTGAACTTAGCTTCATTGAATGAAAGAGCTTTTGGAATTGCTCCTTGTTTTTGTTTTTCTTCCTTTTGTAGCTTATCTTTATCAATTTCAATTGCATTTAAAGACTGTGCTTGTTGTTGCCTATTGAATTGATTAAAATTTTGTTTGTTTTGATTGAATTGTCTACTAGGAAATTGCTTATTCTGATTTTGCGGTTGTCTTTCGTTTTGATTGATAGGCTGTGTTGTTTCAATATCTGTGTCAAATGAAAATTTTCTTTGCCCGGGTGAATTATCTTTAAATGCTAATAATTCAAACAGGTCATCCTGTTTAACTATATTACGAGATCGAACTGTATATTTTATATCCCAGTCAAAATGGGTTGAAATTTTCTTTACGAGCTCAGATTCTGTATAGTTTCTTTCTAAATCTTGAGCGAAATCCCAAATGTACGTAGCATGTTCTACACGAGACGTTTTAGATTTATAATTATAACGATTGAACTCGACTTTACGCGTCCATTCATCTTGAATATCTTCATTCCAGAATCGATTTTTAAACTTTTTCTCAAAATCATTGAAAGAGACAATAGACAAGCGAGTGATGTCATACCAAGCGCTTGCAGAACCGCTTAAAGTCGAACCGATGGTATAAATCATTTCTTCATGAGTTAAATCTAAAACCGAAATATATTGTTTCATTTCACGAATATATCTCATCGGTTTTTCTTTTCCGTCCGCGCTAAACATAGGAGGTTTCATTTGCATATTTCTAGGGGTCACGTTAACCCGATCACCTGTACGTTTAGATTTTATCTTATTTAATTCAAATTTAATATTTTCCATTTCCTTTTTCAAATCTATTTCGCGATTTCGTATAGATGACTTTATTTCAGACATATCGCGTTCAGCTTTTTTAAAAGAACTCAAAAATTCGACTCTATCCTCGTCAATACCTTTCATTTGGTTGTTGATCCTACTTACAGAAGTAAGAATGTTGTCATTTGAAGTAATTAGAAGATCTATTTTTGTACTGGTATCGTCACGCAATTTACCTACAACCTCCATGATCTTTTTGTCATACTTAGAAATTTCGGTATGGACAATTTCTGCAACAACATCACCCGTCTGATTAATGATGCTACTGGAAAGCTGTTCATTTTGACTCCCCTTAAAAGCTGATTTAAAGTTTTCAAATTTTTCCTCAATAAATTTAATTAATCTAGACTCTAATGTTTGAGCTTTTGCTTCGTCAAATTTTTTTGAAAGTGAGGCGATAAAATTACTTAGCGTTTCTCTAACAAAATCATAATCCTCACTTAACACGGTATATTTTTTCTCAAGCTCTGATATTTGTTTCTCCGATGATTTCAGCTTAGTTTCAATATCATCAAATCTTTCGACTACCTCATCAGACTTTTCAAGTAAATATTGAATCGAATCGTGTACATCCTTGTAAAACTTTACTTTACGCGGCATGTCATCAAGAATAGATTGATTCGCGTCATCGTCCGTAACAATTAGATCTTGAATTGTAGAATTCAATTCCTCCGCGATACTCTCGCTTGTTAGTCCCTCCTTTGCATAAAGATTACGTTCTCGAACCATTTTGAAAAATTTCAATTTTTAAATAATTCCTTTTTAATATCAAATAATTCTTTTGAAATGATTAAAAAACTTTCTTTGCTTATTTTGAAATTATCATCTAATCGTTTAATATACGAAAAATGTTTTTCAAGGTTATTATTCAAATTACTTCTGAGATTCGTATTTTCTGTCACTAATTTATTAATCCGATTTTGAATAAACGCAATTTGAAATTCTAGGTCTTTGATCCGTTGATCGTGTGACCTTGACCGAAAAAAGAGGCACTCGAGGGCCTGAGATACTTTAAATAGCTATATCCTCCTATTCTTAAATATCCTAAGATCATTCAGTGTTTTAATTAACCACTCGTCCGTACGCATAAGATCAAAAGCTGAATTACAAATAATTAAAACGCGAAACAAGTTATTCTTTTAAAAACCTGGCATCCTGGCAGGATCGCCATTGAAACGTCCCTCGCCTCCGCGCAACGAAGAATAAAACGAGGCGAGAGATTTTAATATAAATTACATTTTGATTTTATATGGTCCGGGATACCGGGCGAATAAATAAAGAATTTCGCGCATGATTTGAAGTTAGATGATTTTAAATAGTTACTTCTATATATAAGGACGTAATGCCTTATATATATCCAGCAACATGAAATAAATAATCGTGACACACTGCACGATGCTTCTTTATTTCCTAAGACGACGTAATGCATCTTTAGGCAAAAGAAGACTTTGATTTTGGACTTCTACTTGATCCTCTCGTTCTGAAAATTCTTCTTTATCAAGACGCAATGCCCGATAAAGAAGAACTGGGCTGAAAATTGCGTAAGCGCTTAACATAGACGCAATGCTATGTGTTTGCGACTCACTAAAATCTGGTTATTTTATTTATTATTGTTATTTCAAAAATTACTTTTTCCCTCTTAGACCACGTACTGGGTCCAAGGGTAGTCCAGCGCATGTAAAAGGAATTGCAAGCGCTTAGTCTGACTTAATGCAGGACTTTTGCTACTCGCTGTTTGAGGGGAGTTAGAAAAAATTTTAATAATTTTTCTAAAAAGACTTTGTTTCTTTTTTTTTTTTATTGAAAAATTAAAATCATCGCATCAAGCATAACATAAAACTGTTCGCTGTTATGTCGCATTTAATCGGATTCCCATGTAGGAGACTCAATGCTCCGCATCTAGGGCTTTCCGGAGCGCCAGCGCTTCTCTGTATGCTTCTGCTAGCTAGGAGACTTAATGCTCCTTCTAGCTCCAGCTTCAGATAAAGAGTGAGCTCTTCCCGGAAAGACGCGCCCTTTTATACAGGTGAGCGTTACTGCTCCGACGCTGAAGCAGCGAGTTACCCCACCCGTCGCCCCAGCGCAAGCATCGCTATAGATATACTAAAGCACGTGAAATCTTAATTTACATGTTTTATCGCTTTGAACAATTAATTTTCGCAAAACTAATAACATATGAATGTTTATCGATGCTCAATTAACAACAACTAATGATTTGTTGCTTATCACAAGCTCTAGTGAACAAAATAACTCGCATACAAATATGCTAGACGCGAGACTCTAACTCTTCTATTATTGTTTTAACAATGTTAATTAATGATTTATGGTATAAACTATACATGTGTCGAAAGCTGATGAACTAACGATCATGTACGTTACAAAGTTATATGGCAAAAATGCCTCAGATAATAATATTCGGGATGTGAAGTGTCTATTTCGTACATATTTGACAAGTTCATATATAAAGTGAAACATATAATCTCGACTCGTGGGGCAAACTTAGCCGCATCTCGCGCACGCGCTGTGTTTTTCTTCAATCGTGCAACAATGTTTTTCTAATGAAAATTATTGAATCTCAACCGGGTTTTTTGCGTTTTACATAGTTTTTTAATCGCAGAATCTCATACGAGCATTTATTTTTAGAAATTTATTGTTTAAATAGTAGATATGAACGTTGCAAGTTGGCGTCGTGTCCCGTACATTACATACGGCCAAACGGCAAGCCAACTTGTAACTCGAATAAAAAATATAATTGAATTAATAACTGATAAAATAATGTTATACACATGACCGCATGCATGTTAAGTTCATGCATATGACTTCATTTAATTGAAAAATGCTTTAAATACAAAATTTTGATAGGGGATAGGGCCCGGGTGCGTTGCAGTGTTAAATATATTTAACCTAAATATATATTTTAAAACAGTGTTAAATTCTTTTGTACACAATCGAAAAGCAATCATAAACTAATAGTTTATAATTAGATAAGTATTGAGTTTCATTTTGATTTATATAAATATACAATACAAATAAAGGATTTGTGAATTGATTCTTTGTTAAGATGTTCTCTTTTATTTTCAGGTTTTATTAGTTTGGAAGGCATACAACTATCAGGATACAAGGAAAGAATTTTCTTCTGATGACAAGCTAGTGAAGTGTAAAGTTTTAATGATTTTTCATGCAGAAAAGTTTCTATTTTTCCATGTGATAAGATAGTGAAAGTGTTTTATTTTCATCGTTTAAGTATCGAAGAAAGTTTTTACAGAATTTGCAGTCGATGTTTTCCTATTTCTATTAGGAGGTTACGCAACTGTCAGGTTATATACGATTGGAATTCCTGTGACAAGCTGGTGAAGTGAAAAGTATTTTTATCAAAGGAAAATTTATTATTAAGTTTAGAATAATAACTGGTTCAGAGTAAGCGTGTTCTTATTTTGATTCAAAGATTATGCTACCTACGCCACAAGATTTGATCATTATTAAGGTAACGTGTTTGGTTCAATTAATCATAGGGATTAATTAATTTTGAATGCCTCATAACTTTAAAATGTTTATTTGTTAGACAAAGTATCAATATGAAAATCAAAATTATCAGTTTTTAGATAAAATGTTAAAACCAATTTGTATACCAAATTTTAGCCTTCTAGCTGTAATAGATTTTAAATGAGGCACAGACGATAATACTGAAAATGCTATCATAACTAGTGGATAGCTACTTATTTCACTTATATTCCTCGCACTCATTTAATATCTATCATAGTTAGAGAGCTGAAATTTGGTATCCAAGTTTGTTTTAATATAGATGTAATTACTTTTCATATATAGATAATTTTCATATAGATATACTTACTCCATCGATTTCATGGCTTTAGGATCTAAATTGTCACTTGCATAACTATAAAAATCAAAACTATAAGTTCTTAGATAAACTCAATTGCATGTATTGTTTTAACATGTTAAAACAAGCTTTTATACCAAATTTCAGCCTTCTAGCTATAACAGATTTTAAATCAGGCGAAGACCTGCAGCGTCCACGGAACCTATCCCCAATTAAAAAATTTATATTTTTAATTTATTCGATAAATTAACTTAAAATTATTCGATTAAACAATTTTTTATGATTTTAAGTTGAGTTACAAGTTGGCCTGCCGCTTGGCCGTATGTAATGTACGGGACACGACGCCAACTTGCAACGTTCATATCAACTATCTAAATAGTAAATTTCGAAAAATAAATGCTTGTATGAGATTCTGCGATTAAGAAACTATGTAAAAATAGCTAAAGGACCTGCCGCTCTACCACGTACCGCTTGCCAGGCAAAGAACCCATAACTTCTAACAGCACACACACACCAATCGTCGAGACCAGCGTCCGCTAGAGACGGCGAACACCCATCTACAACAACCGCTCCACCTTGAGTTTGGACAACTCAAAAAATCCCACGATGGCGAAGTACCAAGATCTACGTCACCACCTTGAGTCAGCTACCGCCAAGAGGCACAAGCCTCACGATGTCTTCGATCCACACTAACATCGCTCAAAGAACCCTGCCGAGAGCACTCGGCGAACTACTTCTGGGAGTAGGAAAACACCCAGTGGCGCCCTTCACCAACCCATCGCTCCCCATGCTGCTCACGGCAGCATTCAGGCGGATCCTCCGCCCCCTCCACGGCCAGACGGTCATCTCCAGCATCTACGGTCGCATAGCGACTCCCTTCCACGGCAGCCGAGGCAGAGACGGACGTCTCACGAAAGCATCGCACCGCACTGGGTCCAGCGAGCAGCTGATCCAATCCACACCGGCACCTGACGCTTCGAGCGGACGCCAACCCAACGCACACCGACACAGGACGCTTCGAGCGGACGCCAACCAATCCACACCGGCACCTGACGCTTCGAGCGGACGCCAAGCCTCTACAGGCACCTGACGCTCCGTCCACAGGCCAGGACGAGCGGTTGTCACCCTCAAGGCAGCAGCGCTCCACAGCGGGCACTCGCCACCGGCAGCCTATGACCCACGGCCTCTGCCACTGCATGGCCAGTCGTCCGATTGCCATGCAACCTCTACGGCCTAACATTCAGAGGAATGTTCAAACACCAGCAATCCAGGAGGATGGCCAACCAGCCGTTGAGGAAAACGGCCACTTAGCCTTCCAGGAGGATGGCCAACCAGCCGTTCAGGAAAACGGCCACTTAGCCTTCCAGCAGGACGGCCAGATGATCGACCAGCAGACCGATCACAGAGCGGGCGGGCAACCAGCCACGTCCCTCAACATCCCGATGGATGTTCATCCAGTTCTGAAACACCAGGACTATGCAACCCAAGAGAGCAGCACAACGCCACAATCAGGCTATGAGAGAGAGAGAAGAGGACAGATTCCCGTGTCTGCGAGCACGAAGACACACTCACAGAGGTGTTAGTAGCTAAGAGCGAATGAAGTATTTAAGTTAAGTCAAATTTATTTTCAATTCTTTAAAGAAAAAAAAATCAAACAAACAAACGACGTTGTAAAGCCACGCAGTCGTCAGAAAACTCCCAGCTTGAGAGTCAACTATGTACGGGGGGAATTGTTATACCCTACCCATGTAACTCTCTCGCTCCCCGAATTCAAACTCCACAAAGGGCCCCTGCAGCACCGCAGTCCAGCTAGCGCGGCCGAGAGACTGCTCGGTGCGGTCCTTCCTGCAAGGTCCCCCCGATCGGCACTTTTCAGCGCCACATTTCGAAAGGCGCTCTGCGCCACCTGGTCCTTCTTGCAAGGTCCCCCCAATCAGCACCTCTCGGAGCTACCACGGACCGCTCAGTATCTCTCTCTCGTCGAGGAGATTCCGCCCAGACTTGCACCAGAGCCAACGTCGTGGATGCTGCCGTGCCCGTTCCTGCAACGTGGAAGCTACACTCAGGGGTGACTGCATCGGAGAAGTCTCCACGCTGCCAGCTGCCTCCGGTTCCAGCCACTCTCCGAGGAAGCGCCCCTGGATCACCGTCCGAGCGCTCTGTGCGACATCAAAAGGTCTGCTCCAAGCCTCCCCATTGCACCAGAGCGATCGTCCGATCAGGAGCGAGCGCTCCGCTGCTCTCCCAAGGAGTCCCATCACGCAATGCCCAATTTACCGGAAGAATGGTGGCCTAATCTCCCATGGTAAATACGGCGACATCGTGATCGATCATTAAACGTCAGCTAGAATGCGTAGAACGTGGCAGCAGTCGCAATTATTCAAAATTTTAATTGTACCCGACTGTACCTATTCTCAAGCTATCCATCTTTTCACATGCTGAAAAAGCCAACTTTTTATACTACATTTCAGATGTATTTGAGCACTTCCATTGCTCTTAATCAGAAGACACGTATCTCAGTATTTTTATTATTTGGCACAATAAATCCTTGTGAACTACTGTTTAATGTCAGATCCTTTTTTAATTATTTAAAATCCTATAATATTTTAATCTAATTTATTACCTACATCCTTGAGAAGAATTGTTCATAAGAAATGCCGGAAGAACTCATTTGACATGGATTAGGAGGTTATACGCCATACATCATCATTGGTGAATATTGAAAAAGAAAACAAAAAGGTTCCTGTGTTTAAATTTTAAAACAAAGAATATAATATTTTCCATCTCTCTCACTGTAGTTTTCAGAAATATTTATAACAAACTAGACATAGCTGAAACATTTATTAAGTTTAAGCAAAAAGAAGGTTCCAGTGACGAAGTAAAATTAGTGAAGTGGAAAAATATGTTAAGACATCTCAAAAACATGATTAATAGGCTAGAACTAGATAAGTATTTAGTTTTACTTTTTTATAAATCGTACATAATATAATGAAAGATTTTGTGAACTGATTCTCCATTAAAATGTTTTTTTTTATTTTTCAGGTTTTATTGGAAGGCATACAACTATCAGGTTATGCAAGGAAAGAATTTTCTTGTGATGTGACAAGCTAGTGAAAGTGTTGTATTTTCATCGTTTAAGCATCTTTGAAAGATTTTACTGAATTTGCAGTCGATCTTTTCCTATTTCTATTGGGAGGTTACGCAACTGTCATGTTATAAAGGGAAAGAATTCCCGTGAGAAGCTAGTGATATGAAAAATGTTTTTTCAAGATTTAAAATTATTATATAAGTTCAGAAGACAAGTGGTTTAGAAGTTTTTTCCAATTTTGATAGAGCAAGTACAGTCAGTTTCCAGACGTAACGAGACTTTTCCCAAGGGAAAAGCCTGTTTTGTTTTATATAAGCTGATGAGAATTTATGAGTTGTCAAGCCAGTCGCTCAGAGGGATAAAATAAGAATTTTCAAGTTGATAGGGCTCAGTAAAAATTGAATTTTTTAATTTTGAAATTTCTATTCTCTGATTATCTCAATAGTACCCAACTGTACCATCTTTTTAGAAATATCCTGCTTTTTAGAAAGCAGAACATGCATTTCCCTTGGGAAAAGAGACGCTCAACCCATATTCTGGAAACGAACTGTATTTTGGGCAGTTCGAAAATTTAAAATAATTAGGTTTTCATTAAACATACCAATCAGAGCGATATCATGAGAAATTTGAAGTTCACAATATAGTCCAATTTCAAAATAATTGTCATATAAGGCATTCAAAATTGAACAGCTAAAAATTGGTCTAGGCGATTAACCCGTTAAGGCCCAAAACGCCCCTAATGGTACACCGCTTTTTTGGCTACCATAACTCGTGAAATTCAACGTACAAAAAAATCAAGGGGCGCGGTAGCGCCGCGATGGCAAGTATAAGATACGTTCAGTACGCACGCCGCCGTCGGGCGCTAGCCAGACCCTATTATACATCTCATAGGCATTGTTAGAAACTTGACTTACGGTTTTTTTCACTTTGACAGCATTATTTGTCACATATAACTACTCAAACGAAAGCTTGAGACGAAAGTAATAAAATCACATCAGGGTCATATTTTGTGAAATGGCTTCTATTAAATGTTATTCTGAAGTGAAAGTTCCGGCTCATGAATTCTCGTCAAAAAAATTGTTCTCCCTGATAAATTGTTTTCCGCCATACGTCATCATGTGTGACGTCAGCGCTATAGATATATACTTGTGTACAGATATGTGGTGCAGACGACGATTACAATAACACAGTGCTAAGGTATAGTAGCAAGCAACTTTATCAAGGGGCGCGTTTGTTAATAATTATAAATCAGTGTTAAATGTAATATAAATTTAACCTACATATATATTTTAAAACAGTGTTAAATTCTTTTGTACACAATCGAAAAGCAATCATAAACTAATAGTTCATAATTAGATAAGTATTTAGTTTTATTTTGATTTATATAAATATACAATACAAATAAAGGATTTGTGCACTGATTCTTTGTTAAAATGTTCTCTTTTATTTTTCAGGTTTTATTAGATTGGAAGGCATACAACTATCAGGATACAAGGAAAAAATTTTCTCGTAATGTGACAAGCTAGTGAAGTGTAAAGTATTTAATGATTTTTCATGCAAAAAAGTTTCTATTTTTCCATGTGACAAACTAGTGAAAGTGCTGTATTTTCATCGTTTAAGTATCGAAGAAAGTTTTTACAGAATTTACAGTCAATGTTTTCCTATTTCTATTGGGAGGTTACGCAACTGTCAGGTTATATACTAAAGGAATTCCTGTGACAAGATGGTGAAGTGAAAAGTATTTTATAAAAGTATAATTCATTATTATAAGTTTAGAATAATAACTGGTACAGAGTAAGCGTGTTCTTATTTTGATTCAAAGGTTATGCTACCTACGCCACAAGATTTGATCATTACTAATAGGAAATACATAAGAGATTATAGAAAAGAATTTTCTTGTGATGTGACAAGTTAGTGTAGTGTTAAGAATGTGTCTACGAAAGTTTCTACGGTTGTTGACATAGCTATTCAATATTATTAAATTTTTTCTGTTGTTTCGTGAGAGGTTACAACTCTCAGGCTGTATACGTATATTGAAAGGAATCCGTGTGACAAGCTAGTGAAAATGTTGTATTTTCATCGCTGAAGTATCGAAGAAAGTTTCTACAAAATTTGCAGTCCATCTGGTCATTACAAATTATCAAGTTCTATGGACTTCAAGAAGAATAGCTGTCATAAGCGCAAGTATCTTGTAAGTATAAATAATATACACAAGTTTTTAGATTATATAGATTTTTTTAAGCCTTAAAATCAAGTTTTCAGTTTGATAATCAATATCTAAAAAAATATGAAAAGATAGTTTAACTCATTATAAAAGAATCTGTGAAAGTTCCAGAATGTCAGAGGCTTTGGTTACTCTGTGAGAAATAAATATAACAGCTCATTTATTAAAAATGACTTGTTTAGAGCAGCAAAAAATTTAGGTAAAACAGTGAAATATTAGCATAATCCATCAAAATTTTGTTGCGCTACATTATAAAAATCCTATAGAATATCCCCATGTAATCAGTGTTAACATTTATAATAATTAAAATAAACTAAACAAGATTTTATACTTTGAAAAGCACCCACGCATGCCATATACTCAATATATAATAGTTTCAAGGATATTTGACTTATGTAAAAGTCAATAAACCATTAATTATAATCGATACATCCATACTCATTATTCATTATTATTTAGTTTTATTTATAATCAATTTTAAAAAGCATTTTTTAACAGAGAAATTCAGCTCTAGCAGAAGGGACTATCTTTCCATCTCTCTCTAATAAATGCATAAATGTACGGAAATTAGACTTTAGAACAAATTAAAAAATTTTTAGGAAAGATTAACGGTAAAAAAAGTAGATGAGAATATTCTATGGGATCTAGCGAACAAAGCAGAGTAGGTCAGAAAAGCCAAGATACATTCATTAGATATGAAAATAATGTTGTAAATTCTTATCGGAAGATGCAAGTTTTTTTCCGTAGCTGTATTTTTTTCTTTTACAGAAAGTAGTAACTTTTAGAGAAACCAAGGCCTCTGACATTCTGGAACATTCACAGGTTCTTTCATAAGCGTATCAATTACTTACAGTGATAAATAAGGCTGATTCAATAATGTCTGCAGTTTATACATTATTTTTTACACTAAGTTGATCGGATCACCTGTAACAGAGAAAGAATAATTTATTTTACAACAAAGAATCATGTTCTATTATCGTAAAGTTAATTTATTTAAAGGTAATTAAAATATACTTATCTGACAGTGAGATCCGTTGATAGTATATTTTGAACCTCATGCCATCTTTTTTATAAGTGCATTATTGTGCATGAAACTTTTTGCAGGTTCTATATTAAACACTATTGCACACTTTTAGTACGAGTTTTAGGGGTTTTTAGCGCGTTTAAAATAATATAATTTATGATAAATTTAGAGTATCCACGCCGAGGTTATAAACTAGCAGAAACCAACAGTAGAATAATACTTCAGGCTAGACATAACTATAGAACGAAAGTGGGTTGGTACCAAATTCTAGGGTTATAGGGATCCCTATATAACGAAGCTATAAAGTATTAGTCTACTGCTGGTTTCTGCTAGCTGATAACCTGCATCTGGGTTCTCCAAGTTTATCATAATAATTATGTTATTTAAAACGCGCTCAAATCCCGTAAAAGTCATAGTACGTGTGTGCAAAATAGTGTTTAATCCAGAACTATAAAAAGTTCCAAGTGCAAAAATGCACGGATAAAAAGATGGCATGATGATCAAAATATGCTATTAACGGATATCACTCTCTCAGATAAGTATATTTCAATTATCATTAATGAAATTAATTTTACCATTACAGAACTTGATTCTTTGTTTTAAAATACATTATTCTTTTTGTTACAGGTGAAATTAGCATTAAAAAACAGTATATAAACAGCATCAGACTTGAATGAACAAGCGTTATTTATCACTGTAAGTACTATTTTGGAATATATTGAAGGGCTTTGATTTGTTAGTTAAATAAAATAAAATGAGTAACATATGCATTACTCATAAAATAAATATATATTCTTTTTCTGATAGAAAATGATATAAAAATTGTTAAAATGTTTCATAATCTTCTAAAGTAATAATCTTCTAAAGTAATATAGTTTCATAATCTTCTAAAGTAATATATGTATTGCCCTATTATGTTATGTTATAGTTGGCTTCTCGTTATAAATCAAATCCATTTATAAATATACGGTTCATACTGGTTATATTTTGCATGAAATCATAATTTTTTAATTAAAATCTTTGATAATCTGTTATGCTAATACATATGTTTTCTCTATTTAACGTATACCAGAAAAAAATTGTGCGCTTACTATGAAATATAAAAATTAGCTGTTATAAAATTAATGAATTATTTAAAAATGTATTTATTTCTGTAGAAATAGATGGAAAGTGCATAGCATATAAATGTACGATTAATACTGGTAATATTTTGTATTAAATTATTATAATTTTCAAATTAAATCTTTGATAAATTGCTATACTAATATATATGCTCGCTTATTTAATGTATACCAGACAAAAATTATGGTATAATATAAAAATAGCTAATATAAAATGAATTATTATTTAAAAATGCTTTTTTCCATAGAAATAGATGGGAAGCACATCCCATAATCAGCTTTTGCTCGAAGAAAAATTTATTGTCGAAATGAAAAATTTGAAACATCAGAGATGGAGTTTGTCTCCATCAAAATCCAGATTTTGTACGGCAATGGAAAATCATTTTCATGGATTAATTTTGTATATCTCTCCAAAATACAATAATTATTTAAGTTATTTATATGTACATAACATACATAAATTTTATTACACATAACATTACACGTATTTTTATTGAAATTTTTAGGTAATTAAAAAAATCTTATATGTATGCTATATTCAAAAGCGCTTTCTGGAGGAACTACAAATTAATGAAATTTAAACAAAAAATATAAATTTAATCCGTTTATGAACTTTGACCCTCTGTAATTTAACTTATAGTTCATGATAAAAAAAATTTAACAAAATTCATGAGACCTAAGACATTTTCTAGATCAATTTCCAATAATTTTTTGATAGATAAAAATTTTTTGAAAATTATACAGAGAATCACCATACATATGTGTGTGTATATTGTAACGTGGAATTTTCCCGCCCGCACGGGAATTCCAGTTAGTGTACAATTATTTATATTTGCGCGGCTATCTTCCTTTCTCCAGCTCGTGATGTTCCTGCAGATGGTAGAAAACGGGAAAGTGGTGGCAATTAGGTTTAAGCAAATATTTAACAACAATAATTCAGATTAACAAACACAAATATATTCTGTTTTTTTTACAAACGTATTCGACCATTAAACATATTTGATTGACTCGACATAACTCATGGGCTCGCGGCCAAATTACTAGCTCCCAGGAATGATTGTTGATTGCTAAGGAGAGGGCCGCGAAAGTTTCCTCTACGGATGATTTTAATTAAAGAAAACTGTAGAAAAAGGAAAACGCCATCCGCTGAAAAACGCGCGAAAAGATCCACTATGCCACGCGACCCGAGTTTCACAGCGTCCTGAATGTTCCCTCATTAAAGCAATTTCAATCTTTATATTTTCAACTTCTTACCAATACAATTTCCGCTACCCACAAATTCCCTCTACTTTCCTCCAAACTTCCAAAAATCCTCCACAATTCCAAACTAGATAGATCGGCTCGCCTGGTCAACTCCAAGATGGCTTCTGGGCTACCGAGAAAAAACTATTGCTGCTAAAATACAACTGAATCAATCAGGCACCAGGAACGGAATGGCCGAGGCCAACGCTCCGGTCGAGGAAGGATGCCGCATTTTCCCACCCGACCTCCTTCTTCACGGAAGCATAAGCCCGACCTCCAAGATTACACAATTGGTCCTATCTCCTAGAAAAATCCCCTATTGGTTTTCCGAAACTACCACCAATCTATTCCTTTATCAGTGAGTTTCCTCCAGCGCCCTCTTTTCCAAATCCAATTTTATCATTGGTTAGAAAATCAATTAACGTCCTCTACTATTTCCTTTAATATGCAAATTCGCGCCCCCTTTATGGATATCGATCAATCAATCAATCATGTCGATATCCATCCAGTGGCTCCACCTATAGATAATCTGTAAGCCGCGCGATATTTGAAAATCCTCTATCATCCTCGAGTAAACCATAGCACTACATATATCGAGTCCTAGCCCGTATATTCCTCTATACGTCTCTATGACGTCCGCGAGTTAACGTAAAGTCAACTCTGAGCGCTCCAAACGCCGTCAACTTCGCGCCACTATATTCCTCTCACTCTCTCTCTCAAGCGCGCACTATCTCTCTCTCTCTATCTCACACACGCTCGACTCCCACTCTCTCGCTCACGCTCACACTCGCGCTCTCCCCTCTACACACCGCCGCATGCATGTAACCGCGTGCGCGCGGCCGCCGGCTCGCTTCCTGCCATGCCCCCTCCCGAGCGCCAACGCGCCGCGCAGGTGGGACTCGGGAGCTCACATCCTGCGCTCCGCACGCGGCCGGTCAGAGGCAACTCCTGCGAGCGCCACCGAGCGCTGGCTCCGCTCCAGGAGCTGTCAACTCGCCGAGAGTAAGTCAGCTGGCCGTGCAACAATGATCACGACGCAGCAATAATTATTGCTACGTCGCAATACCCCCCACAAAACCTTGGATATCCCTGGATATCCAGGTTTTCCTCCATAAACCTCTACAACCTCCACAAAAACCTGAAATAAAAAAAAACCTCTACCACCTTCCGGAACACTCCATGTACCTGAAACAATCACAAATCCTCCAATTCCACTACAATCCTCTATCCACAATAATAATTCAGTCTTAAAACAAAGAAAACTTCTCCAACCTGACTGACAATCAAAAAATTATCAGTCATTTCAAACTAGGACGAGTGAAGAAAAATTTCAAACTGCGATTGACCGCCAATTAAGAAATTAGAAATTATATGCAATATAATTTCCACCTCCCCTCCCCTAAAAAAAACATCTACCTTCTCATTAACTGTAGGACCAGATTTTTACCCATGCACATCCACAATCTAATGTCTCTACATTCTTCTCAAATCGTATCTCTGTAGTGTTTTTGTCCTTAGGTATGGCACCCCTTGAGACATCCTGCACTACCTCCAAATGTGAATCCTTAGGTTCAGATCCTAATGACTCCTTCTCCAAATAATTATCACTACTCAACATAACCGGCCTTACAACGTCATGATTATTGACATTGCTCCCAAAATCACCAATTGAACATGTCTTCCTCACAACGTCCGCCTTCTCACACAAAGGTTGATCCACTATTTTTGAATTAACTCTTAATTCCTCCAATTGCGGATCAATTCTCAAATCACAATCTCCTCCACGGGTCGTAATATTCTGTTTATTACTACCCTTCTTCTTACTGAAACTCTTCTTCCTCTTCCTAAAATCGTCTTCACTACCACTACTGCTGACACAATCTCCATTACTCCCACGACGTACTGTAGGTTCATCGCTTGTCCTCAGTATTCGTTTAAGTTTCTCGTTCCCATTATCAGCAGTAGATCTTCTCAATACAACTTCTTCACAATTTGTAATATCTTGAGTGATACCAACACTACCAATTGATGAATCTTTACTTACTGTATGCAAGTTTTTATCCATACTCTCTTCTCTAGAAATACCGCCATACCAAGTAGTAATCAGAGATTCATGGTTTCCTCTATTTACTTCCACTAAACCACTACCTCCTTTACCATCTTCCAAACTTCCAATGTTATCACTAACAGTTCCTATATCTACGCGGAAGCCAGGGAACTGAGCTACACTCCCGCTCTGCCATTTCCCAACTTATTCCAAATATCACAATCCGGACACTCTCTGAGGGTGACACCAGATTTGTTGCATAATTGGCAATAAATATCTGTTGCTGCCGCCGCACTACAACTATTTGCCTTATGACCCATCTGATGACACCTATAACACCTAGTGTCCGGACCTCTACTGGCAATATGTCCATCTTTTCCACAAGCATAGCATTTCCTTGAATCTTGCTGAGTATTCCCACGTTGATCCTGAAAATTTCCTCTACGCTGTAAAAACCCGCCATTTTGCCCTCCAATATCTACACTTCCACCAATATTCCAACCAGAAGACTGCTGTTGCGGCTGCTGATACTGATTCTGATTTATTGGAACATTCACTCCAGCCTGATCATTATACACAATCTCATTACCGCTATTCATTGAAGTGCTGGATCTCATACCTCCGGGTGTCTTCTGACTTCTAGGTTTCGCTGGTTCAGAAGGAATTACTTCCTCCACCGCCGTTGTTTTAATTATTCCTTTGTCACGATCCCTCGGAAGATATCCAGCTCCCGGAAGCTTCATTCGTTCTTTTGCAGGTGGAGGTTCCCAACAGTCATTCATCTCCTTAATCCTCTCATATTGCCGACCATATCTCTCTATATCCTCTAAAGATGTAATTTTCATGTTTACCATGAAATTCCGATACTCTGATCGAATTCGTTCATAGGCCATGCCTATTAACTCTCTGTCGTTCGGAGGATTGTCTAAATGATCCACAATATATTTGAAACAATCGATGAATGCCGTGATCGGTTCCCCCATACCTTGTGTTCTTCTCAGCAAGTCACTGTAAATGTCTCTCTGACTAATTTCTCCAATAAATCTATTTCTGAAAGCCACTATCAATTTCCTCTAAGATGTCACTTCTTTTCTCTTTACCCTAAACCAATTAGCCGCCACACCTATAAACAAGCAAGCCGCAGCCGTCAGCATTGTCTCATCGGAAATGTTTTCACTTCTCCGACAGTCTTCCATCTGGTCTAAAAAATTTTCCGCCACGACTCTGTCCTCTGTTCCGCGAAACCTCTGGCACCAGCTCTGGAGCATTTTCACCAAATTCCTATGACGATATGAGCCAGATCCAAAATCTGCTCCACTATAATCTCTAAAATCTTCAAAATCTCTTCTGCCATGCGTAACATCCGGAATACTTCTAAAATCCTCCATACCTCTGTCATTTCCAGTATGACCAGGCCTATCCTCCAAAGTATCTCCAATGTACCCTGCAAAACGTTGGGCGCCATTTGTAACGTGGAATTTGCCTCGCCCGCTCGAGGATTCCAGTTATTATACAAAGATATTTTTATTTCACGACTGTTCTTCACTCTCGGAGTCCAGGGTTCTGAAAACGGAGAAAACGGGTACACGCAGGGAATTTTTGGTAGCAATAGGCCTAGTAAGAAATAAATATTAACACAAGAATTAGAATTAACACATAACAAGTATATTGTAATTTCCCTCTTACAAACTGAAATAGGCAAACAAAATGATCGTGAATTTAAATATTGCATGGGCCAACGGCCAAATAACTATGTCCTTGCAGCTGGAATAGGAGTTGCTAAACACAGGAAAGGGCCGCGAAAATCCTCTACGATGACTCTGAATATTTAATTTACAAAAGGACAATAAAAGGGAAAACCGCTTCCTGCTGGAAACGTAAGAAATCCGCGGAGCTGAAATGGGAGAAAGTTTCCTCTATCTGCCCCTTTTTTCCTCCTTTCCCAATTACTACCACAACATAGATTTCAAATTTATATTTAACAATCTCACCAATATTCCTTCCTTAACTCTCGAATCGCTCCTTAAGATTCCTCCAAACCAAAAATCCCGGATCAGGAACTCCAACGAATCCACCAAGATGGCCGCCAAAATGTCTCCACAAATTCGAAGTCCAGAACTCAGAGAAACTCGAGAAAACAGCAGAACTACTACTACGAGTATCCAGGAACAGAGTGAACGAGGACGACGCTCCGCTCGAGGAAGAAGCCGCGATTTTCCCACCTCGCCTCCTTCCTCCCAGGAGCGTCGTCCTGGCTGGCAAATTTTCATTGGTCCTAGAAACCTCCAAAATCCGCAATTGGCCTATTTAAATACCACTACTAAATCATCTCTTATCTATGAAATTTCCCAGCGCCCTCTTTTTCTATTTCTAATTTCCCATTGGCTATAAAATCGATTACCGCCCTCTATATCATTCATCAATATGCAAATTCCGCGCCCCCTTTATTAATCTCGATCAATCAATCAATGTCGATAACCGTAAGGTGGCTCCCCCAATATAGTACCAGACGGCCGCGCCAATTCCAAAATTCACAGAAAACCATAAAAGACTGTTTGGGAAAATAACCTTAATATCCCATCAGAGCAGATAGTGGAAACCAAACATTATTCCACTATCCCTCTATCTCCCTATAATCCTGTAAGTGGAAAACCTCCATATAAATCATATATTGATCGCCCGGGAGCAGGCGCCCTCTCGATCGATCTATAGAGGCCGATAACGGAGAGCGCCTTCCCTCTCCCCGCTACCGCGCGCGCCGCATATTCTATCTATATCGCACCACATGTGCGTCGCCTTTCCTCTCTATCCCACTCGCACTCTCATTCCCTCACTCTCTCGCTCGCGCTCGCACTCATGCCCACTCTCTCTCTCTCTCACACATACATACGCGCTCCCCTCCATACACCACGGCGTGCATGTGACCGCGTGCGTGCGGCCGCCGTCTCGCTTCCTGCTGTGCCCCCTCCCGAGCGCCAACGTGCTGCGCAGGTGTGACTCGGGAGCTCACATCCTGCGCCCCGCGAGCGGCCGATCAGAGGCAACTCCTGCAAGTGCCACCGAGCGCTGGCTCCGCTCCAGTACCTGTCAGTCTGCCGAGAGTGAGTCAGCTGGCCGCGATAAATAATCACGACGCAGCAATATTTATTGCTACGTCGCAATATATATATGTAATCACTACATACACACACACACACACACACACACACACACACATATATATATATATATAGATATGTATGGTGATTCTCTGTATAATTTTCAAAAATTTTATAAATTTTCAAATTTTTTTACACACACATATATATATAAATATATATATGTATATATATACATTCTTCATATAAAATTTAAAGTTATTACAACTCTTGATAACCTTAATGTAACAAAAATTCTAATATTATATACCTTTTAAAAGTAGTGAAATCTGCCCCCCTCCCCCCCCAAACAAACCTTTTCAAGGTAAAAGGCTGGCAAGTATAAGGTTGTTTCTTCCTGTAAAAATTAAAAATTAATTTTACAACTCTTGATAATCTTAATGTAACAAAAATTTGAACTCTTGATAACACTTATGCAGACAAAACCAAACTCTCATTAACACTCATACTGAAAAAAAAATTCTAAGAGCTTACTCTAAAATTAAACTTTAATTTTCAAACTTCGACAACTCTAATGTGGCCGAAATTATGTGCTTTATCCTATACAGTTATTAAATTAAGTAAATTAATGATCTTGATAACACTTATTTAGACAAAATACTAGCAGCTTCACTGCATGCTGTTAAGAGGTGTTGATAATAAAGTCATCAGATCAATAAATGATATATCTTCTTTCCCCTTGTGAATAAGTGATTGAAACACAAACACTGGAAGAATATATGATGTTTATAGATCAAGTTTGAAGACAAATAATTATGTTAGGACGCATGTCTTCGAACCTCGTAAATGAGTTAATCACCAGCACTCAAATCATGATGCTTATACCTAAGCTAAATAATCCGAAACTCTCATGGATGAAAATATGAACGTGTAATACCATCTTCGCATTATCGTCTCCTTCGATTTCATCTATACCTTCGATTTTATAAAAATTCCCATTTTAATTTTAAGAAAAGAAAGTTATGATATCAATAAATAAATTGGCAAGTTTGTTGTTATAAAAAGTAATCGTTTTGAAATAAATAAATAACCGTTCAAATCGAGGAAGGATTATAAATATGTATGTATTCATATAAACACTCGACCAAAGCATGTGAAACGTAGATAGCCTGAACGGCAAATGGGGCGTTGCGTGCCCGGTCCCAAACATTCGCATAACATGGAGCCATTTCGGGATTATTCCAAGTTTCAAGTGTTACCGATTGTACATATGATAAAATCGTAAATTCTTATATGATATATTATCACACGATAAATGTGCTCATAATGTGTCATAATATCATGTGTTTGTCCAAATTTATCACGTAATATAACGGAATTGTCTCGCATCATAAAAAATCATAATTTTTAAACTAATTAATGTCTATTATTTCCTTTACCTGTTGTTATTTATGGAAGCAACAAGCGAATGTACAATCTACTCTAGTTAGTGATTGGGAAAATAAGTTACTATTTCCTTATTGCATTAAATCTATAGCATATATGTCAAGGACGATCATCTACAATGAAATATGAGATTTAAATATTCTGTTCATATAAAAAATCGATCCCAGATTTTTTTTAATAAAACAGGAACAAATTCAAGCATGTAGAACGCAATTTTTTTATGGAAAAACTTGCCGTCCCGTCCTATCATAGACAATGATGGATGTGGTCATCAAATTATATCTCTCTCAAATAACTGATACTTCATTTATAATGTGTTTCCTACAATTTTTCATCAATATTTGAAGAATGGAAATATAATTTTCTAATAACTAACGACAAAATTTCATTATTTGTATGTATTTTATCACAAAATTAAGTTACTATTTTCAAAAGATATCAGGAAGTTGATAAAAAATAATTTAAACTATTATAGTCTATTAAAAAATGGTATAAAGTCAATTTCTATTAGTGAAGCTAAAAATAATAAATTAATATTTATGCTGCTTATAGATTATTTTTAAATTTAAATGTATACTTAACTAAAAAATAGAATTCCTGCTATCATTCGAGGCCATTGTTTTCACAGTTTAACATAAATATTTTGTGTGGTAGCGATTGTAGGATAATAGGAAGATGAGTTAATTATAATTAAATATTTTGTCATCTAGTTGATTACACTGATATTTTGTAATTCATCGATTATCTATGATAGGACGGGACGGCAAGTTTTTCCATAAAAAAATTGCGTTCTACATGCTAGAATTTGTTCCTGTTTTATTAAAAAAAATCTGGGATCGATTTTTTATATGAACAGAATATTTAAATCTCATATTTCATTGTAGATGATCGTCCTTGACATATATGCTATAGATTTAATGCAATAAGGAAATAGTAACTTATTTTCCGAATTACTAACTAGAGTAGATTGTACATTCGCTTGTTGCTTCCATAAATAACAACAGGTAAAAGAAATAATAGACATTAATTAGTTTAAAAATTATGATTTTTTATGATGCGAGACAATTCCGTTATATTACATGATAAATTTGGACAAACACATGATATTATGACACATTATGAGCACATTTATCGTGTGATAATATATCATATAAGAACATAATACGATTTTATCACATGTACAATCGGTAACAATTGAAACTTGGAATAATCCTGAAATGGCTCCATGTTATGCGAATGTTTGGGACCGGGCACGCAACGTCCCATTTGCCGTTCAGGCTATCTACGTTTCACATGCTTTGGTCAAGTGTTTATATGAATACATACATATTTATAATCCTTCCTCCATTTGAACGGTTATTTATTTATTTCAAAACGATTACTTTTTATAACAACAAACTTGCCAATTTATTTATTGATATCATAACTTTCTTTTCTTAAAATTAAAATGGGAATTTTTATAAAATCGAAGGTATAGATGAAATCGAAGGAGACGATAATGCGAAGATGGTATAACACGTTCATATTTTCATCCATGAGAGTTTCGGATTATTTAGCTTAAGGTATAAGCATCATGATTTGAGTGCTGGTGATTAACTCATTTACGAGGTTCGAAGACATGCGTCCTAACATAATTATTTGTCTTCAAACTTGATCTATAAACATCATATATTCTTCCAGTGTTTGTGTTTCAATCACTTATTCGCAAGGGGAAAGAAGATATATCATTTATTGATCTGATGACTTTATTATCAACACCTCTTAACAGCATGCAGTGAAGCTGCTAGTATTTTGTCTAAATAAGTGTTATCAAGATCTTTAATTTACTTAATTTAATAACTGTATAGGATAAAGCACATAATTTCGGCCACATTAGAGTTGTCGAAGTTTGAAAATTAAAATTTAATTTTAGAGTAAGCTCTTAGAATTTTTTTTTTTCAGTATGAGTGTTAATGAGAGTTTGGTTTTCAAGATATACACTATTTTGAAGCTTAAGATCTCCCCTTTCCAATGGTATACCCAAAAATGCGATAAAAACTTGTTTATTATGTGTAAATATGGTTTAAATTAAAAAAAACGGTTTTTTCAAAATTTTTTTTATAAAATCAAGTTTTTCGAATGGTTCTCGCTTTGGAAACCACTTGGAACCTCAATCAATAACTGGACTGCTGGGAAAAGATCGAAATTAGAATTCCCTTATGCTTTTTTTCGTATAACCAGTACGTGGGAGGAGTGGATCTGCACGATTTTCGATGCAAGAAAGATTCTCCAAGTATAAATTCAAAGAAGTGGCTATTCAAAATTTTCTCACGGATTATTGAAATGTCAATAACGAATGCTGTAACGATAAGCAATCTTTGCAGAAAGGATAAAACAATCATGAAAACGAATTTTGCTTAATTAAAAAATAGTTATTTTTATCAACTTGAAAATTCTTATATTATCCCTCTAAGTGACTGGCTTCACAACTTATATTATCTATGTACATGAACAGATCATAACGGAATAGAATTTTTTTGCCATGCCTGGTTAGGTCACTCCAGTGCATGTATTGCTGTTCATAAATAAATTCTACGTTAGCAGCTGACTCACTTTAAATACATCTTACCTTAAAAGCTATAAATTTAGAATATATTTAATAAACTATAACTTGTTTGTTAAATGTATTGCATTCCCTTAAAAAGTAGTGAAATCTCTCCCCCCCCCTCCTCAAGAAAACCTTTTCAAGGTAAAAGGTTGGCAAGTATAAGGTTGTTTCTTCATTTAAATTATAGAATAATTTTCAAACCCTCCACAACCCTTATGTAGCCAAAATTCAAAGTGTTTGTTATTGTATCATCCAAATTAAAGGTTTTCAAACGAACCATAGCCATTCTAACCCCTTGGCAAGTCTTTATATGTTTATACACATCAACTTGGAAAATCTAAATCTCTCATCAATAAAATATATCAGTGGCTCGCAGGAAGAACCACTTACGTGACATTTTGTGAAAAATTTTTGTATATCGAATTCGAGGTGCTCTTAGTACCCTTTTTCATTGTACAATAGTAGAATTTCAGAAATGCGCAAATATTTTAAATGCCAGCCGATTGCATAACCACTAAGGCTCTTCTTTCACTAATTTCACTATGCGCGATACACCGTATGGAATGTATTGAAGCTATATAGTCTATATCTAATTACCTATATATATATATATATATATATATATATATTAGACTGCCTCAATCTGACGTGGTCCGATTTTCATGCGGCGAGCGCTCATACGATAGGAATCAGCCTAAAACTAATACCAGTATTTTTTTCAAAATTTTAAATTAATATTTAGAGGTGTAAAAAGCAATTCAAAGTTGCTGACCTATATCCGTAGAAGAGCTAGAGCGCAAGTGTCTATATATTATGGGAATATTAAAAATAACAATAGAATCATAAATTTTTCAAACTGGAAGTGGAGGGAGGGCTCAGCCGGCTCAAAATTTTGACCTGCGCTCGGAGCTCGGCTCGGAGCAGAGGTACACCCCGCTGAGCAAGGGTCGCAGCAAAAAATAGACAGATATTACTTCACGACAATATTTGTTATTAATAACATTTTTAAATAATGCATGGTATATTGGGTTAGCAAATTGCATCACGTTAAAAACAAAATTTGAATCGCGAAAATCGGTTAATATGTCGCGATAATACATCAATATTCTGAAATGAAGCGAATAGTGATGTTTTTAATAGAATTTCCGAAAAAAAATTTTGTTCACGATTTAAACAAATACGAAGTCAAATTTTGTTCCATTATTTCGTGACTGTTATAAATATAATTTTCGGAGAAAGTAAGCAAGTAAGTAAGACGCTAAGGAAAGCGCGAAAGCGGCGAAGGGAAGCGAGGAAGAATGAAAGAGAAAGTCTTAAGAGAGGTAAGTAGAATATTTATGATCAGTCGCGAAGATGCCGCTTTTCGCGTACGCCTACAACGACGGACAGAAAATATTATTTACAATAGTAGTAGCCTTGAAAAGGGCACAAGGAAAGCTGCTAGGAAGAAATATTGAAATTCTAGGCGTTATTCGCTTCGCAGTTCAGTCAGAAAGCAACGTTTTTCGTGTAAAGTTCGACTACGTAGTGCGAATTTCGTGTTGTTTCGTGTCAAGCTTGTCTGCGTAGTGCGCCTTAAACATTGCTTTTTTATCATGTCACGCGTAAAGCCAAAGTGGATAGTGGACTCGATAGCTGAAATTCAAGGGCAAAAATTACCGTCAAATAGACAAGTTTTAGGATGTTTTCTTCACTATCATGTGAATTCAAAGAAAACATTTCGTGAGGCTTCGAATATTGTGTATGAAAAGATTATGATGTTTTGGGATGCTGCATGCATTAGAACGAAGCTCAAGAAACATGTGCTAGAGAAAATCGAGCAGTTCTATCAAAAAACATGTAAACAAGTGCTATATGGTGAGAAAAATCTGAGTGTCAATCAGCGATCTAGAGAGCAAACGTTCGTTGACAATTTGGACAACTTGTTTGACATCGCCCACGGTCAAGCATTAAATGATATGAAATGTGACAATGACAAAAAGTTTTTGCTAGCCCAGCGTGAAAAAGGCCGTACTGGATATTTGCCACATTTCATAGATTCGGCTAATGCAGTTAAGAATTCTGAGGAAGAAGAAGAGGAAGAAGAAAATTCTACACCCGACAGCAGTAAGTTTCTCTTAATTAAATTTAACAAACATTACAGTTCAAAGAAGATCGCGATTCGAAAAAATAAATGGAATATTTACAAAAATGTAGAGAATCAATAATGTTATGATGAAATTGGACATTGTGAATCGCATTTTCTACACGAGATACCTAGAATTAAAAAAAGAAAGATCACGATTCGATTAAAATTAAGTGATTTACGGTCTTTTTTTCCGAGCGCTACGATTTGAACCAAGATTTTCGGTTTTGAGTTGCTGGTTCAAATCGTAGCGCTCGGAAAAAAGACGGTAAATCAGTTAATTTTAATCGAATCGTGAACCTTCTTTTTTCATTCGGGGTACCGCAAGCAGAAAACGTGATTCGCGAAGTCAGATTTCATGATTTGATGCACTTAAACATAGTAAATTTCAATATTCCGTGAACAGTATAAACATTCGAAATATTTTATAATTTTTTCAGCTTTGGTGTTAAATCTAAGTGAGTCAATGTTATAGGACGGAGAAGACATTGAATTTCTGTTAGAAAATGTGGATAACCAGAAGGATACAGATTTCACATGCGCACTTGGATCTGAAAAGAAGAATCCCACTAATAAAAAGTCATGACCGGATGTTTTGAAGACGCTGAAGACGAATTGTGATTGGCTGATATTGTGCGCGTGCGTCAAGACTCAAGAGCCAATATGTTCATGTATCATGGTTCATGTGTTTCCGGTGAATGCGTTAGTTTGAGGTTAGAGCGCGCGAAGCCCGCTGATGTTGATCTAACATTCTAGCCTAATATAATAGCACAAAAGATCTGCATGTAAGAAGAGCGCAGGTACAAAAAATTGAGAAAGAACTTGTTTTTATTTTATGCACAATAGAATCGACAATGGGTTCATGAGCTCTTCATATATAGGTATACCTATGCACAGTTCGATAAGTTCTTTTTAAATATAAAGATAAACAGGATAAACTGTACTTTAAAAAATATCTTTTAAAAGAGAAATAATTCTTCAAAATTTTCAAAATAAAAATCGACTTTGCGATTATTTCAAGTATTTTTGAGTACTATTAAATTATAAACAAACTGTAAGAAAAATTAGAGCGCGCGAAGCGCGCTGCTCTTGATCTAGTAAAAAAATAAAAATCATGACTGAAGACTTGGCATTAAGTTTGGATCGAGCCAAAGTCAGCTACAGAATGGCTGCACGTGTCATAGCTGCCATGATTCAAGGGCTAAAAATAGACCTAGACGATGTGGTCTTAAGTCCGGAATCATTAAGACGGCAACGTTATGCCTTGCGTCAAAATATGGCTTCAGCTATTGAACGCAATGTGCCCATTAGCTCAAAAATCATTGTGCATTGGGACGGTAAAGACTTGGCTGATCCAGACATTTTTGATAAAAGAAGCCACTATTTGCCAGTCATTGCTTCAGGAGTGGAGACGAATGTATTGCTTGGCATTTACAAATTACCAAGAGGAACTGGAAAAGCACATGCCGAGGCAATTTTTGAATTACTTCAAGAATGGAATCTGGATGCACAAGTTGCCGGCATGTGCTTTGATACGACAGCTGCAAACACAGGCATCCACACTGGAGCCTGTGTTTTATTAGAAAATTTATTGCAAAAAAAACTTTTAAATTTGGCCTGTCGACACCACATTTTTGAGCTTCTCTTGGGGGCAGCTTTTAACGACGCACTGCAAATGAAGACAAATGGTCCAGATAATGCTTTGTTTAAAAGCTTCAAGCATCAGTGGAATGACATCAACACTGATGATTATGAAGCATTTTCTCTCTGTGAGCAATTAACGAACCGAGACGGATTAATTGAATTTGCTCAAAATCAATTAGAGGTGAGCTGTTTATTTACATATTGTAAGAATTAAAAACAAAAATTTTTTTACATATGCTAATTAAAAATATGATTTCAGATGGATCAAATAGTTAGAGGAGATTACAAAGAATTATTAGACCTAATTCTAATTTTTCTTGGAGGAAAGCCAAAGGAAGAAATGCATTTTAAAGCTCCTGGTGCAATGTCCCATGCAAGATGGATGGCAAAAGCCATATATTCTTTAAAAATGTACCTTTTCCGGGCTCAAATTTCACTCACAGAAGAGCAGAAATCTGGACTTGAGGAAATGAGTATTTTTTTTGCGACAATTTACGCTCAAGTTTGGTACACGTCCACTGATGTAGCAGCGTCTCCTAGGCACGATTTACAACTTTTAAAGAATTTACTCGTCGATAATCACTTGAAATCTTCGTTACAAGTAAATGTTTTGAACAGCTTCGTCAATCATTTATGGTATATTGGCGAAGAATTGATTGGATTGGCGTTTTTAGATAAAAATGTACCGGTAACGCGCAAGAATAAGATGGCTGAAGCTATTTTCAAAGTAGAAGGTACTGCAGCTAATCTTATTCGTAGACAAATCGATCTTAGTAATGTTCATCAATTAATGGATATGAACTTAGACGATTTAGTTACGAAAAACACGATGCATTTTTTCGAAAAACTCGATCTGAATCAAGAATTTTTAAAAACAGATGCCGAAACGTGGGAGAGTAGAGATGATTATCGCGAGAATTTAAAAGTAATACACGCTTTAGAAGTTGTAAATGATCGAGCTGAGCGAGAAGTTGCTTTAATGACTGAGTACCATATAGTCTTATCCAAAGATGACAGCGTAAAAGAAAAAATTATGCAAACAGTAGGTGCATATCGAAAGTATTCACCTGACTGTACAAAAAAGTCCTTAAAAAAATCGTTTCACGATTTAATTTTTAATTATAATAATTAAATTAAGTCTTTTTGAAATTATTATTAAGTATTTCTTAAATTGTATAAATGTATACATAATTAAATTGAGTATTTTTTAAATTATTATAAATTAAGCCAGTATTATTAATTAAATACTAACTACAACATCATTATTTGCATTACAATGGTTAAATTTTTTGTACATTAAAGAATTAAATTTTTTTTATTCATTTATTTAAAAAAATCTTGGTATTAATTACTAAACACTAAATGTTGATATTAATTTGATCCTACCTCGCTATTTAGCCTTAGCTAGACATATATTTTAATATAAAACTCTAAATAAAAAGTAAAAATCAAAGTGCGATTGAAAATAAGTAAATATTTATAGATTTTTACGATTCAAATTTTGTTTTTAAAGGTTTTTAAAACACAAACGTAATTATAGCATATCATAATTTTATATATTATTAATAAACAATTTAGAATTTATAGCAAAAGAAAATTATAAACTCTGCTACCGTAATTAAGAGGATTAACGCAGGTCAAAGTTTCGGACGTCGAAGAGTCGCCGAAGGGTCGTCGAAGCGTCGCCGAAGCGTCGCCGAAGTGTCCACCATGTGTTCGTACTTACAACTGAGCGAAAAAAACTTTCACTTGTCTTGACCTACTTTGTCTGGAAACATTTTTATTTCAAACAGCATTTTAGACGTCAAAATAAAAATTTTCTGTAAATCGGTTCAGAAAAAACGGCTCTCCATATGTTAACTTAAACTATGTCAAAATTTGAACTAAATCGGACAACAGGATCTGCTTCAAATCGACGGTTGAAAATCATGAATTCTGGAGATTTTATCATTAAATAACTCGCGTAATTACAAATTTTTTAAAAAAGTAATCATGCAGATTTGTAAAGGACGGCTGCATAAAAGTATGGTCTGAAGCAAAACTACTCATCACTAAAACTTTTTGAGTTATTCGTTATTAGAAAATAAGTCAGCTATGTTCCGTGTTAATCTTATGAGAGAATAAAAAGAGTTCCTACACTTCTAAATATTAATTTAAAATTTTGAAAAAAATACTGGTATTAGTTTTAGGCTGATCCCTATCGTATGAGCGCTCGCCGCATGAAAATCGGACCACTTCGTCAGATTGAGGCAGTCTAATATATATGTTGGTATATATATCTATATACATTATTTATAAATATAATATTATTTAATGTTCAATTTTATAAAATCTTCATTTTCTGAGAAGCTTTTCTTATAATGTATGATTTCTTGCTCTCCTTTAACATATCTTAACCATTTAACATCTTTCCAAAGAAATTTTTCTGTTTTAATGTTATGTGTTCGCATTGTAAATATAAGGTATAATCATAAGGTTTATTAATTTTAGCCTTGCGAACAAGTTCGTACCAATCTTGAGGATCGTGAATTTCATTTCCAAACCTTTTATTTGCTCTTTCTATGGCAGCGTGATCTGAGTCACACTGCATGTGAGTATGACCAGGTTCCAAAAATTTATGGTCTATAATTTCGGAACACTTCCCTTGAAAGCAGAGAGCATCCCTGCTACTATCTTATTTTTATTTTGACCTGGGCAACAATCAGAATACGAAATGGCATGCTTAACAGAAGGATTAATTTTAAGTAAGTGTTTATACAGGCAGGATACCACTTCGTTGCCTCCTCTCTTTGCTACTGCTTCATGCCACACGTAACAATTTGTATTATCTGTAGCAGAATGAATTGTTAAATTAAAAACCCATAATGGACGTTTGTAAAATGAAACGGAAGTAGGTAAAAATGGAGATGGTAGACATTTCTGTAAATCAAATGTTAACAAAACACTCAAGCCATTTGAGTTTTCTACAAACCTTTTGTGTTCTTTTTTTGTGTTGTACGCATGTTCAGCATGTTCATGGTGTCTTTCTTTTTCTTCTATAATTTTTTGTTTAATAGAATCATCACATTCAAATTTTATTTTTGCTGCAAATTCATCACTTTTGTGACATGTATTCAATTGCGGACTTTTGAATTTTAAATTTTTAGTAGCAAACACTTCACGGTATATTTTTAAACTTAGTGGATTCATAGTTTCATCTGCGTAAAGTTTGTACATAGTCGCAACATTTAGACCTGATCCTAAATATTTTTTTGTAGTGTGCCGTCTTGAATAATGACTTTCGTAGGCTGGAAAACGTTCAATGTGATTTTCAATTTCTTTAATTTTTTCAGGTGAACTTTTATTCGCAGGTACAGTTTTCCCTCTTTTATCATTTGCAGATTGTTTATGCATTTGTATCCAGCACTTGTCGACAACATTTTTCACAAAAGATTCCGTTTCACTTAGTGTACGTAAAAAGCATCTCTTACAAACAACAATATTATTTGAACGTAAATTAAAATGCTATTCTGCAGTGAACTTTCGGACATTAGTGACATTTGATTTAGTAAAACGTTTCTTAGCTTTTAACGTTATACAAGTTGTTATAAAATTGAACCGTGATTGATACGTGCCTGCCTTCCAATAATTTGTAAAAATATAATTCTAATCTTCAAGTGCAATATTCGATCTACAATTTTTTGCACACTTTTGTAGTCTTGTAAATAAACGAGCTTCAACTTCCTTTCCTGATGTCGATACATTTTTTGAGATACAGATTTTCCTGAATTTCTTTTTATACGATTTTGTTTACGAGTCTCTTGAATTATCTCTCTCTCATCAGTCGAGCTGTCTAAAAATATTTAATTTTTTTATAAGAAATAATTCTTAGTTTACTTTGATGGAGCATATATTAATATACTTAAACCAGGCAGTATATTAAAACTTACCATTTTCTGTCTCAGGCAATGAAATTCGCTTAAGTTTTGAGACAAATTTTCCATCACACCGTGAAATGATATTTCAGATTCATTTCTGAAAACTGATTTAGAATCATGATGGGTGATTTTGACAAATAGAGATTTTAAACATAAATGACTTGTACAAAGTTTATCTACAAAGTTATTTGATTAAACGAACTTACCTGTAAGTGAAGTTCTATCATAATTGTATGAAGCGCCTCTTCTGAAATGATCACATGTAGTTCCCTCGGTTCCCACCGATGACGCCACATCTTTAACGTTTATGGGAGTAAGAAAAAAACTTCCTTTCCGCGAGGCGGCGGTCTTCGCGGACCTATGCGAGTCTCTTCCCGCGCTTGCTCATTTCTTCGAAGTTATACCGTAACATTCCTAAATTTTGGTCTCAAGACTACCTCTTGAGATTGGGTATTTAAAAAAGAAAGGGAGGGACTGATCATTTCGGAAGAGGCACTTCATACAATTATGATAGAACTTCACTTACAGGTAAGTTCGTTTAATCAAATAATTGTATTGCGCGCCTCTTCCTCATGATCACATGTAGATTTTCAAAGCATGTTACGGCTATTAAGGTACGTTGCTCTAGCGTCACGAAAAAATGAATGTATATTTTTCCCATACCGTATTTAATTTGAACAATGTAAATTAATTACAGGTTTATTTTTTGCCTAGGCATTGAGAATAGCTTTACCGAACGTGTCCTGAGGATCCTTTAACCATAAATTATAAAATTTTGTAAAAATATTTGAGCTCTTAGTCCAAGCAGCTGTTCTACGAAGAGTGTCTATATCCACTCCCAATCTTTTGGCCGCTGAAGTTGATGCATGTCTAGTAGAATGGGCTGTAAAGATAGCCGTATCAATACCACAAACTTCCAATGTGTCTTTTACCCAGCGGCTTAGAGTTTCCGCGCTAACTTTTTTGAAGGGTCGTTTGTGCGAAATGAAAAGTGTCTTGATGTTATCTCTAATATCTTCGGTCTTCTTAAGATAGTCCAGTAATGTTGTTGCGGCACATATATTTTTATTCTTCTTGTATATAGGCAATACTAATACCGGCTGATTTCAGTTTGGACCACTAGTTTTAATACGATCAGGTATCTTTATTTCAATTAACTCGTTCTTGATGACTATGTTATCTATGTTTATCAGCGAAAAAGTCTGCATTCTGTGCCCTGTTATTAATGCTAGTAGGCTAATTAACTTCTTAGATAGCAAATTTAATGGTAAGTCTTTATTCCTTGGTGAATTAGAAAAATAATCTAAGACCATTTTAGGGTCCCAGGTTGTATCATACTTCGGTTTCGAAGATCTGATTTTTGTTAAGCCTTTAAAGAACCGTTTCATTCTGTCATCTTGAGCCATTTCTGGGCCAACTAATAGTGAAATGGCGGAACAGTAGCAGTTAATTGATGTGTGTGCTGCGCCTGTATTATAGATCGTAGTTAAAAAAGTTAAAATCTGACTAATAGAATTATCGAATGGACTGATATTTTCTTTGCAGCAAAACCTCCACCATTTCTTGAAACAAGTCTCATATTGCTTGTATGATGATTCAGTCAAAGAAGAAAGTAGGATTTGCATTGCTGGTTCTGGGACTCCTCTTGATTCTAATGATCTCCGGTCAAGATCCCTACCACCAGGGTATTCTTGTTTCAAAAGGGGTCCGATGTGTTGCTAGAAAATACAAGGTTATGTTTAGCTGCGAACTCAAAAGGTTCTGATGCTAGCATAGAACAGAAAAACGGGTACCACGGTTGGGCAGGCCATTTTGGCACTACCACAATACCGTGCGCATTATCATCCTTTATTTTTTGTAATACTCTTAGTATAATTGAGCATGGAGGAAAAGCGTAAAAAAAATATCTCTCCCAAGAAATAGTGAATGCGTCAATGGCTATACTTTCAGGATCACTTTGCCATGATACATAACGCGTACACTTAGCATTCGCTCTACTCGCAAATAAATCTATTTCTGGTTTACCGAACAATATACAAATTTTTTGAAATGTCGTATTAGAAAGGACCCCGGAGAAACCATATGGGAGCGTGGGTCCCAGTGAATTTGTATGAAACTGTAACCAAATTGTAGGTCTGAAATTCCTGAACATAAGTCTTCATGGGCCCGAGTGGCGCAAATGAGCCGATTTTGAGAAAATAACGATTAAAGGCGACATTTTTCAGTAGAGGTTGGAGCGGCCGAGCGCGCAACTTCATGTGGCTGCTCGCTAAGTCCAATGCAACAGGTTACTGTGTATTTGCATAACCCTACATAATTAATGTGTTTTGAAGAGTAATTCTGTGAGCAGTGGCGAGAAATCACTATGCAATATTGTTCGCGTGTTTTGAATCACGCGCGCATTGGTACCGGCCAATCAGAAGAGATAAAAGGAGAATCACGTGGTTAGAACGACGGCTCGCTCTGTTCCGGCTGCCATTAAGAAGCATGTCTCTTGCGCTTCTATTCATTTGTAATACCTGCAGGTACACGAACAATACTTACGCGCACACTCACATACACACACGTATTTAGTCAAGGAAAGTCTTTTCCCACACATACACACACCTGTATTTTTCACCACTGAGCAATAAAGCTACAGTTTTGGTTTAGGAGACCATGCGTTTCATTGCATATCGCTCCTACAGAATTCCTCCTTGATCGAAAATACCTACGAGAGTATTTCTCAAAAATCGAGATCACTGCGATAGTATTCAACCTTGATGGAAAATACATGCCAGAGCGTTGCATGATAATGGAGAATACTCCGACGGTATTCCTCCTTGATGCAAAACCCAACCCTCCGTGAGAATTTTGATTGATAACGAACAATCCCTCCGAAAGTATTTTTCGATAATGGAGAATACCTCCGAGAGTACTTCTCGATAGTGGAGAAATCCTCTAAGAGTGTTTCTCATTAATGGAGAATCCCTTTCGAGAGCATTAGTCGATGATGAAGACACCCTCCCAGAATATTTTTCGATAATGGAGCATTCCTTCGATTTTATGTCTAGATAATGGAGAATTCCTCTCTGAGTAATTCTTTATAATAGAGATAACTGCGATAGTATTCCACCTTGATGGAAAATACATACGAGATCGTTCACGACGATGGAGATCGTATATAAAGAAATACTCTCGGAGGGTTTCTCCAACGTCGAGAAATACTCTCGAAGGCATTCTGGAGAATGGATTACGGAAAAATACTTTTGGAGGGATTCTGCTTGGTCAAGAAATACTCCCACAGGAATTCTCCATTATCAGTCGAAATTCTCTCAGAGTGAGGTTTTGCATCAAGTAGGAATACCGTCTGAGTGATTCTCCATCTTCGTGAAGGATCTCGTATGAATTTTCCTTCAAGGAGAAATTCATTAGGAGTGATTCTCCATCATTTTTCGACAATGGAGAATTCCTCCGGGAGTATTTCTCGACGATGTAGAAACCCTCCAAGAATATTTGTCTTTCGTGGAGTAACACTCAGAGAGTATTTTTTTATAATGACGTATCACTGCATTATCATTCCTCCTTGAACGAAAACACCTAAGCGAGTATATTTCGATAACAAAGAATCTTCTTGAAACAAAGAGAAACCCTTCGAGAGTATTTCTCGATAATGCGCCTCCTAGAGTATTTTTCGATAACGAAGAATCCCTCCACAAATGCGTTCCTCCATATTCTACAGACTATTATTTATGAAAAAAAGTCAATAGAAAAAATTGATATTTTCATAATTCTAACCCTGTCATAAGTCATTAAGAACTTTTTAGTAAAAGAATTATTTCACTTTTACGCATACTTAATATATAGTTTGAATACAATAATTTAATTTATATTATGGATCACAATATCATTATTATATAAAACTGGGTATGTTGATCCCTCTTAATCCATCTCCTGAAGCTAGCAGTAAATGGAGCATCTTGAAGTTGGCAGCACATAAGAATTCTCGAGTATTACAAATATTTCGCATCTTTTATTTCATTTTGCAGAGCAGAAATTGAATAACCACACGTACCGCATGCATTGATAGTTATGAGACTGCAATTAATTCTGAATATTATTAATATTTGAATCAAGGAAATTTTTATATAAGAAAATAAATTTAATCATCCCATCCAATCAAAAAAATTCTTTATTCGGAAATATTGTAGGTCAACTACATAATAAAATTTTATTTAAAATAGCTGTTTGCCGAATAGTTACCGATAAGTATATAATAAAATATAAAATTGAAAAATAAAATTACAAAACTGTAAAAGCACGCAAAGATTTTTTGAGAACAGAGTGTATAAAAATAAAGCAATATAAGTTAAAATTTCAGCAGAGTTTGGGTAAAAAATTTTATTTTTCCGACGTTCTATGAAAACAAAAAAAAATTCTCACACGAATTTACGGGTGCCAATCCATAGGATAAGCCATTTTCCTACATAATAATGATAATGAGAGTAAAAATAGCGATTAAAAATATTAAAAAGGAGAGAGAGAGAGAGAGAGAGAGAGAGAGAGAGAGAGAGAGAGAGAGAGAGAGAGAGAGAGAGAGAGAGAGAGAGAGAGAGAGAGAGAGAGAGAGAGAGGATCGGGTGGAATGGGTGGATAGGCGATCCATTAAAGTTCCTAAAACTTCAGTAACAAATTATGATAGAAAGGGTGGCTTTCCGCGGGTGGAAACGTGAGATACTGATGGAAAAATGTGGATATAAAAACTTTTGCACCAAAAATTATGGTGAAAAAATTTGTGGGGGTAAAGTGTGATCCGGGCGGCTCAGCGCGTGCAGGCCATACGTTCCGTAGAAAAAGTATGTACTGATTTGAGAGTGATAACAAAGTTCGTCAATCATCGAGTAACACTCTGAGGGATTCTCTATTATGGATACATACACTCAGAGTAAATCTCCATCGTCGAGAAATGCTCTCAGAAGAACTCTCCATCGCCGTGCAATGCTCTCGTAGTGATCATTTATCCAAAGGAAATTCTATAGCTGTGATTTCCCATTATGGAGAAATGTTCTCAGAGGAATTCTCAATTATCGAGAAATACTTTCGGAGAATTTTAACATTATCAAGAATTACTTTCGGATGGATTCTCCATTGTCGGCAAATGTTCTCGGAGAGATTGTCCAGTACTGTGAGATGTTTTCGGAGGGATTTAATATCATGGAGAACTTCTATTACTGTGATTCCCCATATTCGAGAAATACTTGATCAAGGATTCTTCATCGTCGTGACATACTCTCGAAGGAATTCTCATCAAGAAGAAATACTCTTGGTCGGTTCTTTTTTGAAAAATCCTATCGGATGGATTCTTTGTTGTCAAAAATTACTCCAGGAGGGGGTCTCTCTTTTAGAGAAATAATTAGAGAGGGATTCTCCGTTCTCCAGAAGGACTCTAAAAGATTATTCCACTTTCAAGAAATTCTCTAGGAGTATTCGCCATTATTAAAAAATACTCCGGGAGGGTTTTTCCATTTTCAAAAAAAACTCTTGACCGGATCCTCTTATTACGAATTGCTATCGGAGAGGTGCTCTCTTTTCAAGAAATAACATCGGGCGACTATCCGTTATCATGAAATAGACCAGGAGGATTTCTCTATTTTCAAGAAATAAGCTGGGACGGAATCTCCGTTCCCGAGAAATACTCCCCCATAGTGCGTAGAATATGTGGAGGAAAATGCCATCCATATTTCCCAAATTTCGATTCTTATTGGTAACTATTCGTCACACAGCTATTTTAAATAAAATTTTATTCTATAGTTTACCTACAATATTTCCAAATATGGAATTTTTTTGATTCGTCGGCATGATTAAGTTTATTTTCTTATAGAAAAATTGCCATGATTCAAATATTAATAATATTTACAATTAATTGTAATCTCATAATTCTTAATGCATGCGATACGTGTGCATGTTCAATTTCTGCACTGGAAAATGAAATGAAAGGTGCGAAATATTATTAGAATACTTGAGAATACTTATGTACTGAAAAGTTCAAGATTCTCCATTTACTGCTAGCTTCATGAGATGGATTAAGAAGGATCAACATATATCAACATATATTAAGAATGCGTAAAAGTGATAAAATTATATTATTAAAATATTCTTAAGGACTTATAACAGGGTTAAAATTATGATAATATCGATTTTTTATTCACGTTTTTCACAATTAAAAGTCCGTAGACAATGGTCCGGAAAACCGTATTTGGCTACAAAAATATATAGGTCTCAAAGATATAGGCAATAAGATACTGGAGGGATTAAATTATAACGGAATTAACAGCGTCAAAAAATAAGGACACACGACGAGTCGAATACGGTAGAAAAGTACTGGCTGTCGCGACGATAGAGAAAGAATGAGTGGAAAAAATTGGTAGCTATCTTATCGGCGCCTTCCAAGTCATCGCTGCAATTGGTCCTCCCTTTTTCTCCCGATACCGCGCACTGCAGCTCCCGGTCATCGAGAAATGCTCTCGAAAGATTTCTCGACCCAGAGGCCTTCTCGACCGTCGAGAACTACTCTCGGATGGCGACTTGACCCAGAGGCCTTTCCGACCATCGAGAAATGCTCTCGGAGACTTTTTAGACCGAGTGGCCTTCTCGAAGAACGAGAAAAGCTCTCGGAGGGTTTCTCGACCCAGAGGTCTGCTCGACCGTCGAGAAATACTCTTGGAGGCTTTCCAGACGCAAACACCTTCTCGACCGTCTAGAAATGCTTTTGAAGGTCTTTTAAACGCAAAGACCTTCTTTACAGTAGAGAAGAGCTCTCAGAGAATTCCTCGACCAGAGCCCTTTTCGACCATCGAGAAATGCTCTCGGAGGCTTCTTAAACCGAGTGGCCTTCTCGATCATCGAAAAATGCTCTGAGTGTTTCTCGACCCAAAGGCCTTTTTGAATTTCGATGCCGCGGATGGAAAGACAAGAAATTAATTACGTGATTATCAGTCAAATGCCTCAACGCGTTCGAGATATTTTAGCAACAATCGATTATGCGGACAGTGAAAAAATATAGCAGACGTTGGCTCGGCTGGATTTGTCGAATGGGGGATGCGGCAAGAGAGTAAATCCGAGCGGACAAAATAATAACTGTAGCTGGAGGCAGAGCATGCAAAATGGCGAACTAAAAGTGACCCGGTAGTGAATAGTCAAGGCGGTTGGCGGCAAGGAGAACAAAATTTCGAATGCGGGAATAATAACGCGCCGAATTCCAATAATGGGTGGCGATCAAATGGCCGGGGAGCCGAGAGAAGCACATACGTAGCAAAACCGATAAGACATATGTCACGAAATGATTATGACGAAAACGAATACGAAAACCAAAACGAGTCGCGAGAGGTTACGCGAGAAGTAACCCGAGAAAACGAGTATACGCAAAGCTGGCGTGAGAACAACAATGTGCAAGAGCAGCGACGCAATGATTACGAACCGAATACATATCGATCGTGGGAATCTGACGATGTGAGAGTAAATCCTGGGGGGCGAGACGGAGAGCAAGGTCGCGAACGGTCAAGGGAAATAAACGGGCCTCAAGCAAATATCCACCCAATACAAACCGAACATACAAATGAATACATTGACACACTATGTTGGGATACACAGCCGGACGAAAAGGATAATCAAGAAATTACGACACGCGTTATAAGTCCGCGCATTGCAGTCGCTATTGGGGAGCACGAAGTGTCAATGCTGGTCGATACGGGAAGTGAAGTAACGTATGTCGCAGAAGCTTTCTATAATAATTTGAAAGGATCATGTAAGACGCTGGAGCTACCGGTCAGCAACGTATCTATCTGTGGTGCCCTGGGAAGTAAACCGACTACGGTAAAACGACAAACTCAATTAACGGTGAAAGTGCGGGAAGAGGAGGTTGAATTTCCCTTTTTAATTGTATCCGCGTTATCAACCGAAATGATAATCGGAGCAGATTGGTTGGCTCATTTCAAAATGATAATCGATTGGGAGAGCGAGTAGAATAAATTTAAAGGAAAGTACTTACCGCGGGACAAAGTTGCATTTTCAGCAGAAAGCAGAGTATTCGTTTTTGTACCATGATTCAAACGGGAAAAATATTGTTGTATAAATGATTGGACTGGATCGGGCAAGGCGAAAACAATAACTCCGCGAAGGATGCTCTAACGGTACCACGGGAGAAGGTAAACAATAATACCGCGAGAGTCTCGTGCCGATTAGGCTGGATTCCACGCGAAATTTGCGATGATGACGCTGAAGTGGAAAATGTGTGTATAGCGGAAGGAGAGGATAATGTCGGTAAAAGCGAAGTGCATGCGGTACGGCGATTGGAATGTGCGGCGGAAAGAGAATTTGATGATCAAGTCACGGAATACGTACAAAAGTTAACACTATTGACGAAAAACAAAAAGAAATCGTGAAGAAGCTTTTAGTAAAAAATCACGCGGTTTTTTCAAACCAACCTGGATGCACTTGGGTGTAGGAGCACAAAATTAAACCTCGGCGTCAAGATATTCGTATTAGAAAGTCTCACCCGGTTCCGTGGAGTCAGCGACCGCTACCGATAAAGAAATTGAGAGAATGCAAGGTTTGGGAGTAATTGAGCGATCGGATAGCCAGCATTGTAATTCTTTACGCATTGTAACTAAAAAAGATGGGACGGTGCGCGTATGCTTGGACGGGCGATATTTAAACGACGAAATTGAGTCGAATAATGAACCACCTGAACGCATGGATGATTTGATTCAGTCGGAGGCGGCGGTAACACACATGTCTACGATGGATTTTGTAAACGGATATTGGCAAGTGGCACTCGCGAAGGAGTCGCGAAAATATACAGCTTTCCTGTATAACGGGATCTGCTACCAATTCACGCGTATCCCATTTGGTTTAAAAACAGTGGGAGCCGGTTTTATTTGGGCTGTTAGTTTAGCGTTGGGTAACAATTTAATGCGAAAAGTACGAAATTTTATTGATGATTTTTACATTCAATCAAGGTCATTTGATGAGCATATTGACCTGTTGGACGAATTATTTCAAAAGTTAATTGAAGTTGGCTTCACATTGAGTCTAAAGAAATTGCAATTTCTCTGCGAATCAGTAAAATTTCTGGCAATAATAATCGAGTGACGTGGGCTGTAGCGGAATATTATATCAGCAAGATAAAAAAAATGAGCCGAGGACCGTCGTGGTCGCTAGTCGCGTGCTAACGAAGTACGAAACCCGATATACTGTAACAGAAAAGGAGTTGCTGGCCATCGTGTATTCATTGCTAAAATTTCGACAAATGTTGATTGGTCGGAAGTTCAAAATAGTCACGGACCACCGTGCCTTAACGTTTACGTTAAAGACACCTTATCATAACGCTCGACTCATGCGCTAGGTATTATTCGCACAAGTATGATTATACAATTACACATTGCAAGGGCTCGGAGAATATCGTAGCGGATTTTTTAGCCGAACTTTCAAAGATCATGCGGCGGCTTGCACGAATAATAATTATTATTTGGTGAACTTGGGCAAAATTGCGCAAATAAGCTGATCCGATGAAAAATGTACAAAAGCTGATTGCGCGCCTGACAATGCACCGCGAATTGTTGCATGAGTTAAAAAATATACCCGAGATGGAAAAGAAAGACGAACATATAGCTAAAATGAGAACGTTAACATCGGTATTGGAATTTCGCGAGGAATCGGGCATTCTGTACGCACGGCAGAATGTCGACCAGTCGTGGAAATTAATAATACCCTGCAACGCACACGGACCCTATCTCCTTATTTCCAATCCAATAAAGCTATATGTATGGAGTCAACATGCATATAATCATGTGTATAACATTATTTAATAATCTATTAATTTATTTATATATTTTATTCGCGTTGCAAGTTGCGTGCGTCATATTAGACATACGAGTAAAAGCTCCAACTTGCAACATTCATATTAACTATTTAAATAATAAATTTATGGAAATAAATGCTCGATGTGATTCTTTGATTCAGAAACTATGTAAAACGCAAAAAACTCGGTTGCGATTCGTTAATTTTAATTCCAAAAACATCGTTGTAAGATTGAGAAAAAACAGCGCGCGCGCGAGAATCGAGTCGACAGCCACGGCTAAGCTTGCCTCCGGAGATGAGATTATATATTTCACTTTATATATATATCTCAAATATATACGAAAATATATTATATCTCAAATGTGTACGAAATAGACATTTCACATGCCGAATATTTTTTTCTGAGGCACTTTTGCTATATAAATTTGTGACGTACATGATCGTTAGTTTATTAGCTCTCGACTGATGTATAGCTTTTAGAATGAATCATTAATTAACATTGTAAAAATAGCAACAAAAGCGTTCAAGTCTCGCGACCAGCATATTTGCATGCGAGTTATTTTGTTTCCCGGGGCTTGTCACTAGCAACAAACCATTATCTATTGTTAATTAAGCATCGATAAACATTCGTATGTTATTAGTTTTGCGAGAATTAATTGTTTATGGCGACAAAACATGTAAATTAAGTTTTCACGTACATTAGTATATCTATAGCAATACTGGCGGTCAGACGAGTGGAGGAGGTAATTCGCGGCTTCAGCATTGGAGCAGTTCATTCCGGGAAGAGCATTCATTCTTCCTCTGAAGCTGGAGCTAGAAGGAGCAATAAGTCTCCTAGCTAGCGGAAGCATACAGGGAAGCACTGGTGCTCCGGAGAGCCCTAGTCTCCCAAATGGGAATCCGATTAAATACAATATAACAGTGAACAGTCTTCTGCCATGTATGAGGCTATGATTTAATTTTTCAATAAAAAAAAAGTCTTTTAAAAAGTTTTTTAAGTTTTTCCCTAAGTCTTTTCACATGGAGAGACGCGAAAGTCTTGCACTAAGTCAGACTGAGCGCGTGCACATCCCTTGTTATGAGCTGGACTACCCTTAGACTCAATATGTGGCCTAAGAAGGAAAAGGCGATTTTTAAAATAAGAAAAATATTTAAGAAAGTCTAGTGAGACGCAAACACATAGCATTGCGTCTATGTTAAGCGCTCACGCCTTTTTGGCTTCCTGAATACATCGAGATCCAGTGTGTGATCTCGGGTGGAAAGGGATTTAAAATCAAGAATAAATTGTGTTTTTTCAGCCCGATTGTTCTTTACCAGGCATTGCATCTTGCTAAAGAACAATCTTCAGTACGTGAGGATCAAGTAGCCGTCCAAAGCTAAAGTCTTCATCTACTCAAAAACGCATTACGTCGTTTTATGAGTAGAGAAGCAACGTGCATTACGTCACGTATACAATTCATCGTTTGTTGCTGAATATGTACAATGCAATATGTCATTGTGCATATAAGTAACTAATTTAAGGGGTTATGCCTGAGTTAAACCTGAAAAAAACAAATTATTAGTTATTAGGCAAAAAAAAATTATTTATAAGTAATATTAAAAAAATTCTTTTTTCTACTTAAAGTATACATATTAATTGTAATTTTACATATTTTTAAACAATTATATATCTATACTTACTATACAAACAATTCCATGTGTGAAGTATTAAATTTGATCAGATTTTTCCCTTTGCCGTATGAATTCTCAGCATCCGGGTAATGAATATAGACCAAACTGGATGGACAATCTTCTAAATGTCTTTCTCCTCAGCTTGAACGGAAGGGATTACTGAAATAATAATATTCATAATTATAGTGAATTATGCATATGTTCACATGCGTAACATTCTTTAAACTTACCTTAGCCAATTTCCCTCCGTTCAAGCAGTGAAGAAGGGCTTCCTGGAGTTCTCTAAAAAATTTCAGCTTGATTGGTCCCATAGTTGTTGAGAAATCCTGCGGCAACTGACCTCAAATCACAAAATTTCAAATCTTGAGAAAACTGCATTTAAAGTTTATACATGAAACTTATTTCCATTTATCGGGTAGTACTTACAGAAACTGCTTGGCATATTTTTTTGTGTTTTGGCATAAAATATCCCTGTATTAAGGGATATATTAAGACCCGGGTGCCACACATATTGATATACTAGTATCAAAAGCTGAAATTGAAATATAAATTTTTATACGCATTCACAGTCAGTATGTTTCATATGAATATAATTGTTGGTATTGCTTACCCATGACTTTCTAGGATTGTTAATAGTTACAGCCAACTTCCACAACATCTAACCTTGCATCGAACACAGAAGTACCTTATCGTTCACATGCCATTGACAGCTTATATACCTAAAAATAAAGAACACACTCACAAAGAACAAGTTCTTCACAAATAATGTGTTATTTAGAGTCCAAAATACTTATCTAAATTTAAACACCACTGACACTCAGAAGTTTTCACTTCAGATCAAAATTCACAACATCAAGCTTGCACTAGACTACAGATCAAGCAGACGAAAGAGCTGTCTGATAGCAAACTTAACTAGGTTGGTAAAACAGTGATTGGCTTTTCCATATGCTGTATGGTACCATGTTTTTAGGTGGTAATTTATAAAAATATTTTAGTTTGCACGCATGCTTATTATTTTATTAAAAAGATTAAATTAATGAAACAGATAAATTTATTTTATTTTTAACATTCACAATAAAAAAATCTATGCTTTTATCAGAATGAGCTATTTACTATATGCAATAATTCATAAATAAATAATTTGTGTTATTTTCAATAAAACTGTCTTTTATCAAAAGGAGTTTATATGCACATTTAACGTTAAATTTTCTATAAAAATGTAATGGCTTTGAATAAACAAAAGCGCTATAGAATAAAATATGAAAAATACTTAATTTTGACAAATTATATATTTTTAGTATTTTGCCTATAATTTTGTAACGAAATTTTTTCGGGCAAAAGGAGTTTCAACAGTATATTCTACAGTAAATTTGCTATTAAAAAATTAAATAAAAAAAAATTTTATTTTTTTGAATTTTAACTCAGGCATAACCCCTTAATGTAATTCAATTTTAATCTATCCGCAACCTACGTTGAATTATTCGCCCGGTATCCCGGACCATCCAGGACCATGTAGAATTTAAGTAATTTTTTAAATAATTCTCTTTTCTATTTCCCGCCTCTTTTTACTCTCCATTGCGCAGAGGCGGGAGCGTTTCAACCGCGATGTTTTATGTACTCGTTAATGACGTCGATTCATAAACATCTCGGACATGCGGGTAGTTATAAATTATTTAAGTACATGCAACAATATTTTTCTTGGAAATATATGCGCAAAGATGTCAACAATTTTACGTGGAGTTGCGACATATGTCAGAGAAAAAAATATTTAAATTATCAAATGGAGGGCTCATATGAATTTCTGCATGCAAAAGGGCCAAATGTCGTCGTATCAGTCGATTTTTTTGGGCCGCTTCCGGTATCAAGCGGGGGGGTACAATATACCTATATTTATCGTGCAAGATGTGTTTTCTAAATATGTTATCCTATACTCTATTAAGCGAGCAAATACGAGAACGTGTTTAAAAAAAATTAAGGGATGACTATTTTATCCACGTAGGAAAACTGACGAGAATCTTGTCGGATAACGGTACAGAATTTACGTCATACACTTGGAAGAAGGTGTTAGAATTCGTGGGGGTGAAAGCCGTGTTTTCCTTTGCGAGACATCCGCAATCAAATCCAGTCGAGCAGACGATGCGAGAGCTCGGAAGATTATTTCAAACCTACTGCTTTGAAAAGCATATGGCGTTGGCGAAACAGATTCCTTTCGTACAAGATTATTTAAACTATTCAGAGCACTAAAGTACTTAGGCGGTTCCCTATGAATGACATTTTGGGAAACCGGTACGGGAGGAAATTTGTAAGCTGCTTCCTCTGCTCGCGAGGCGACCGATTGATCGCGTATTACAATTGGAGCTTGCAAATGAGAAGTTGCAACAGGCGCTTAAACAAAGAAGCAAACGGCAAGGGAAGGGAAGTAATGTCACGTTGAGCGTCGGCGACCTGGTATTGATACGCGTGCCACACCTGTCTGATGCCGTGCAAACAAAAATTTACAAGTTTTTCCATTTATATGAAGGGCCGTATCAAATTATTAAGGACCATAACAATAACGCCTTTCTGCTGGCAGATGTGTCTATTCAGATGCCATTAAAGGCACTTATAATAGATTTGACATACGAAAATATTGTGATCGCTCCGACTCACATATGGAAAATCAAAATGTAAATATAACTAATTGTATTGTAAATAAAGTAGGAAAAATCTATAGATAGATAAAACGTCGTTGATGCGGTAGCATGCAGTACGAGAAAATGCTCCCGTCATTTTATTTAGCGTTTTTGCGTGGTGCGTGCCGTGCGTGAGTGATTTGTTAATTTCGATGGATGAGTAAAACCCTCCACCGAAAGGGGGATGTATGTAACGGATTAATTATAAGGCGCGAAGCGGCGAGACGCGCTCGCGATAGATATGTGTGTGTGATCACGGGATTAGGAGCAAATTTCGGCAGCCTGTCACGCGCGAGCCGACGCTTGAGCGTCCTTTTGCGCTGGGGCCGTGGACAAAGCCGGTCGGAGCCTTGAGAACCCGTGAATCGGGGTGAGTATCTGGAAAGCGTCTCGATGCTCTCCCACGGCCAATAATAATTTGTCGTGTAGTTTCTCGTGCATTCAGAAAAGAATCGTCGACGTCGCCGCGCAGTAAACCGCCTCGCCTGTGCAGCGGAAAGCTACTTACCATCGCACACAGCCAAGCTGAGAGAACCCGGAAAATCTGCGACGAAGCCGCACGTCAAGGATCGTTGTGAGAGCAGATAAGTCGACAAACAAATTGTAAAAATCTTACGAGCGACCGAGAGCGGGCCCAGCCCTACCTAAATGCATAAACGATTTGGAGAAAAGCTCCCGTGCAGTAATTGAGCGCAAAAACAGCGAATGATTGTAACCGTGGACTTCAGCCGGATAAAACGCCGTGAGAGATTATCGCGTGAAAGTGTCTATGTGAGTGACTATGAAAGTGACAAGTAAAAAATGGCTGGGATAGCAGCCATTTTTTACTATAACAATTTTAACTGTGACAATAATACATTATGAATATCACTGTTGCTTCGTGCCGACGCTATTGCATAGGATCATAGGTAATATATATAATCTACTTATGATCGGACAAAAAAATAACGTTACTTATTATTCTAACAAACTGGACTCTGACAAATAAATATTATACAATAATGACGTCATTTTACAGATTATAAAAAAGCCATCATTTGAAATGTATTACTAAAAATAATGTACATATTTACGTGTATGTATCAACCATCGAAAAAATCCTATAAAATTAATATAAAGTTTTAAAATTTCGGCAAATGAGATATAAGAGCAAAAATTTAAGTATCAGGAATAACAAGTGATCGTGGCTCAGTGGTACAGTCTGGAACTATGAATCAAAAGGTGTAAAGTTCGATCCTCTTTCGGGGGACTTTTTTTTATCTTTTTTTTTTTCCTTTAATTTCCTAATTACTACTTACAGCAACAAGCGCAAATATTACAATAACAACATTCTAACGATCGCAGTTACTAATATTTAAATAAATACCAATCACCTTCGATGTAAATAACGTTAATTTACGTTAAAAGACGTCACAAAATAACGTCATAAAAGGTCCGGAATTGTAGCAACACCCATAACGTTATTTAACGTTATGAAATGACGTTATTATTTTCAATAGGGGGGGGGGGGTTTATGGAGTTTTGAGAGGATAGTTCATTGAGGTTTTATTGAGAAATTGTATTGAAATTTTGGTGAGATTTTAATATAATATAACGGGGAACATTATATGTGAGAACTTCTCTCACTAAAATAAGGTATTCTCAATTTTAGGAGTTATGAGGAATTATTTTCAATAAATAAAACCCAAATTCCGAGGTAAAAGTTTATTGCGTATATTCATCTCAACTCTGAGTTTAACAACAAAATCAATACAAAATGTGCATTAACAAGCACAAAAGCAACAATGCAAAAACACGACTAAGAGCCTTGGTGACTGGTGAGAGTAAAACTTGAGAACGAAGCTAGTAATTACAGATTCTCTTCTAAATCTCGAAAATAGCGTTTTTGAAATGCAGCGGTCTCGCGTTGCTGGTGATACCCCACACGCTCGCACACCGTTGACACTAAATTCTCCCGATCTAGGCTGTGCTCGGCACAATCTCAATGAAGAGAGGAATAGGGAATCCAAAATAATAGTTCTTGCCTCGTAACAAATCATTTTGCAAAAATTACTAGTCTTTATAGAATTTCGCTCGCGATTTACAGAGAAGACTATATCGTGCTCGATAACCGATTCGAATCTACTCTAACCTTCTCTGATCAGTTTTGCTCTCTCGCGCTCGCTCTCCCACCTTTCAACGTGCACAAAGCCATTGGTTCCCGTCTCATACAGCTAAAACAATTAAAATTCTCATATGCAAATAGATAAGCAAAAGCAAATGAATAATGAAGCGAACATGCACAGTGACGATATGCGACAGTCGTCACAATAAATTAAATATTGACTTGTACTGTGGCATTTTAGATTGAATTTGTAGGATTGCTTGCAAACCTCTGTTAAAGTTTTAAAATTGATCGCTAGTGGAAATCATATTCGTAGTTAAAAGGGAAAACCAGCATTAGAAATTCAGAATTACCGTATAGTGGATTTTCGTGCACCTATCAATTTTAGAGGACTTACAATGAATCCGTGGAGATAGCAATATGACCGCTGGTCCATGAGTGTATTAAAATTCAATTTTGCTTTATTTGTTGCGATTAATTTTTTAAATACCTGGGGGTTGTAGAATATACGTTTGCAGATTTCTATTTAAACTTTAAAGTCAGATAAATATATAAGTCAGAACTAAGGATTTTCACAAGACTAGGATGGCTCAAAAAAGACATATTTTAATTTCCTATTTTTAGAGAGTCCGGGTAAATCAATTCGTCAAGGATCTGAAAAATATACGAATTATATATCACGTATAATACATCTATAAAATAGATATTTTTTGAGTTGCGCTAGTGACGATATAATGCCTATCAATTTGTAATTTTCTTCATTTCACTATGGTATTTTTTCCGATCGTGTTTTACGCAGTTTTTATGGGATTCATAACGTTTTCTATGGAGGAATTTTTCATTACTATTGGCATATTTTTTGATATAATAAAGTACCAGAAATTTTCTTTAAATTTTTTACTGACACAATACTGGCCGCCAACAATTTGCCAATAATCTGAATTTTTATTAGTATAATATTGGCCACCATCAATTTTCCAGTACAGTAGTACAGTACTGGGCCCGATATTATCATTTCTGCACATATTCAATATTGGTCCAGATTGGTATGCAGTACTGGAGTCTAGACTGACATTGCTGGGCCAGTATTGGGCCGGTGGGACATTTTTACTAGGGACTTTAGACAAATTGTTGACTTTCGGCCTGGTATAACGAAAAATAGTATACGACTCTCGGTTCTCTTCGCTACGGGCGGTGACTCTTCACACAGTAGAAAGATCTATTTTCTACCCTCATAGCTAAATATATTTTATTAATAATCTTCAGTCTAGTGAAATATATAAAATAATATTATTTAAACAAGCATACTTTGTGAACAAGAAATTTGGCAGCTTCATCAATATTAATATTTTCCTTTGCAGATGTCTCGAACCAACCAGCAAAATCTTTTTCCTTGCAATAATCATCCATTTTAGTAGGCATGTTTACTAAACCTTCTTTGTGTTGATCGCATTTATTTGCTAATAATATACACGGTATCGGTGATCCATCGGATAATTGAACTTTAGAATCCAAATCTTGCTTCCACTTAACAACAGCATCAAATGTCGCACTTCTTGTGATATCGAAAACTATAAACGCACCCACTGCCTCTTTATAGTAAACTCGTGTCATATTACCAAATCTCTCTTGGCCTAAAACATTACAAAAAATTTTATATAAAGTATTATTGTATTAAATAATATTATTTACTAATATGATATAATGTATTAATCATCAATATATGGTGTATTACATATTTTTAAATGATAAATCTGTAAGGCTCTCCCATTTCGCAATCGAGCCTAAAAATTGGGCTTCAATTCTGTGCGTTGCTTGGAAGTGGGACCCCAGAGTTAACGCAATAATTCATAAATTCTTTTTATGTTAGGAGGAATAACGGTTTGACAGTTTGCTTCAAGAAGGTCCTATCTGGGAATGGCTTTCAAAAAGAACAATATCAGCTATGATTTTGAAAAGGACGTATCTAAATACGTAATTTTTGTCTGAATCCGTAAGATCAAACCTTCAAAATTTTTTAACTTAAGTGTCGAAATTGTATATAAAGTTTTTGAAACGTATATATATCTCATTGGAAGTATTTTTCACAAAAACTAGAGAAAATTTCTTTGTAAAAGTATTCTCTGCATTTTTGACGAAAAACGCTTCCCTCAGGAGACATGAATTTTTTAAAATTTGCAAAAACTGAAAAAAATGCTGATTTCACCAACATTCACCCTCTGTAGCTCGAAGAAGATTTGTATTTCGAATAAAATTCCCACTGGAATAGATTTAGGATAGTTTGATTTTAAAAAAAATTTTAGCCGGTTGATCTCACAGAGAATCACCCATATATCTATAAACTATATTATATAGTCGTTTTAAGCAGAGCAAGAATTACAGATCATTTATGAAGGTGATAAGTAAAACGTAAAAATCTCATGTGGAAGTTAAAGGCAATAAGTTGATGCAAGAGGTGAAGGGTTACGGTTCTAGGGGCACGAGGGGTGGAAGGAGCATAAAAATATTATGATTAGAAATGATTACTTAAAAGTGTTGAAAATATGCGGAGATAAAAGCTGATGGAGAGTGAAGGGATCATGATTGGAGACGGTTGGTGGAGGATAAAGTAGATACGAGATTAATAGATCCACCATACCTATCCACCAATCCACAAATCAGTTGATTTGTGTATTTTTTGCATTTGTGTATTTTATCAGCTGATTTGTGTATTGGTAATGGTATAGATTGAGGCATGGATGTAAGAAAATAATTATGAAAGAATATATGGTCGCTTCCAACGAGGATTAACACTGTTCGAAAAGGCCAATTTTCAATGGTTAGAGTGCTATAATTGTGGATGAAAGTATAAATTTATCTAAGTTTAGATAAGTTTATATTATTCGCAGACGTTCAATGGTTAGAGTATTACAATAAATTGAAGCTACTGCAACGTATGGTAAATTTTGCATGTGGATGAAAGTAGAAATTTATTATTTGCAAGCATCAAGTTAGCATTGAATTTAGGCGTACATTGAAGTTGTTAATCTTTATTGGAAGCGACGATATGATTTTACAATATTTTTTACGCATTAAATAAAGCCGCGTTTGTTTACACGTAACGTTACATCCCGAGCTATATCCAAAAGCGAATTTTGCGAACGACACCGTGCACATGTAAGGGCCGGATTTGACTCCGGACCGTCTGAGTTCTTTACAAATAATTATTTTTATTTGGAAAGTTGTCCTTGGTCCCGAGACCTTATGTTCATAAGTTAATTATCAATAAAACAATAAAGTACTAAATTCCCTAGTGGTGGACCCTTAGCTAAGTCCACTTGTACGATCTTACCTTTATGGATGGCTGGTAAGTCCTATTGCTTGGTCTAGATTAGTCTATGCGGACGCACAACTGCAATATGCGGACATTCATATAGAATGCGGACATGCTATTATAAAATGCGGACACGCTGGATTTTTGTCCTAGAATGCTGTAAAGGTGGACTAAGATGTATATTGTCCCACCAGATGCGTGTGCGGACACATTAACGAAAATGTGGACCCACTTGGAAAAGGTGCGGACACAATTTGGCAAAATGTGCGAACACGAGTTGAGAAATGCGGACACGTTCCTGCAAACTGCGGACATGCAGCTATTTCGAAATTGATCTTGAGGATGTTTTTATCGTGTCCTTTGCTAAGTTAGGGTTAACACCATTAACTTTTGGTTGAAGGGATAGGTTAGTAGGGCTAAGTTACTTTTGTTAATTAAATAGTCTTTTCATCTAATACGTCTAAATTACTTTGATATTTGTTATGATTTTTTATTTTGAAGCCAGACAAGTTCGAAGGTACACAAAGGGTCTCACTCATTCATCTCTCATTCAGTTTACAATAATGATGTTCGTTCTTCCTTATTTTAGATTTGTCTTAATTACTGAGATAATAACTTACTGATAGAACACACGCTGTAGGATGAAGCATCCTTCTCTCTAGGGCGAGTGTGTGCGACCTTAACACTACACGAGCTAGTCGTGGCAAGTTGTATGGACTAAACTAAGCTGCGGCTTTACTCACTCACGCCAGATATGTTGGCGGTCCTTTCGTCGCAATGTATTGAAGTTGAACAGTACTTTTGACCGGAGCAAATATGCCAGCTTGCCTGCAGAGTTCAGTGGATTTCTAGGCCCTCCCATAGCGTACAGGTAGTACCTTGACACCCTCTTACGATCTCTGGTAGAGTCTTCTTCAACAGCTCCAAATAGTCAGCTAGTATTCAGCGGTAAGTCGTAGTGACGGCAACAGCTTGCTTTACCGTGTGCGAAGAGGTTAAACGAACACTGGTACTTGGTTTGGTCGTGAAAGGCCCCGCGCGGACCGAGTCTTTGGCTTATAAAGCCTCTTCCTCGACCAGGGCGTTAGCTGTTTAATTAATCCGTGGGGATACCGTGATCCAATCAAAACTCGCCACTTAGAGAGAGGTTACAAAAGATAAACAATCGCTTACAGTATAAAATGCTGACTGCTCTTTCTAGATTGAAAATCACACTCACCGTTGCTCAACCAGCTCGCGAAACTGGTGTATTGCAATACATACAATGTCAGCATCCTCATTCATATACTCGAGGCGTATGCAACAATAATCACACTGTCAGCGCTCTCAATTACAGTCATACAGTATACTACACGAAAAGCAACCACTCAGCAAGCATATTCGATTGACAAATAATATACTCAATCAATCGTGGGATCTTACACACATAATTAACGTTTCTGTAAAATTTGCACCGTGTACTCATCGACTGTTAGAACATCGCTTGGGTCCGCGAAAAGCGCGATAAATACACTCTGCTCCACACCTATAAACAAAAACACACTAAAAGAAAGAAAAGCAGCAAACACCTTACAGCTTCTTAATTGTGATGTATATCTATATACATACTATCTACAATATACATCCATATATATATATACATATATATATATGGATGTATATTTATTAACTATATATGTATATCATGTATATATAGTTAATCGTTAAACTGTATATATAGTTATAGATAATATAAGTTTACTCGCAAAGTATACATATACATATTATATATAGGGGCAAAGGGAGTAGACACATATACACGCGCTCACGTTCGCACACACACATACACACGCTAGCCCGCACTCTCGCACACACATGCTTACACACTGATAGGGAAAGCTCTAAGCGCTGTACAAGCTGCAACATGTATTACACAGTGTACTGTATACTGAGTAAGGGCCTGAGAGTGGGGGGCGAGTAGCTCCCCACCTACGCACACAGTATACAAGAAGCTAGGTCTCGCTGTAAGACAGTTGCATAGAGACTATCGGTAGTGGGGACCGAGTGCCCCTCGCTCTCTCACCAAATTCTGGGTTTCACCTTCCCCTCCGAATTTTCACGCAGACCCCCCATTCCAACTCAAACTCTAGAACGTCCGTAAAGATGTTATTCACATCAAAAAACGGAGAGCCTCTTCGCTCCTCATTCAAGGATGAGAGGAGAAGATAATGAGCTCCGGCGCAACAATAGCAGATACAGATTCATCCAGGGCATTTGAGCCCACTCATCGTAAGTCGTCGGACGCAGATGAGGCGGGCGGGGTCTTTCTACGTTGGTGCCTTCTGCAGCGTGGCTACGCGTAATGGTTGTTCTCCCACGTGAAGTAAAAAGGAGTAGGTAGTCGGAAGTAAAAAGGCAGCTTCGGCGCCCTTTAGAACAGGCGAGTAATTCGTGCAAGGCCAGTAGTAGGGGCTGCGCGGCTACGACCACAAGCGAGTACGGCCCCACTTTTTACCGACCACGGGTTAATGATTCCTGCATTACCGGCCAATTGGTAAAACAGGATTCCTGCAATACCCCCTGTTTTATCGGCACTCCCACTGGCCCCATTGTAGACCCCAGCGAGCTACCCAGGCCCCAACGAACTGTTTGCTACCTTGTTTTATTGTCCCAGCGAGTACCACTCTCCCGTTTGCTGTGTGTATAGAGCATACAACAGCTTTGCTGCATCGTCTCTCTAATGCGCAACGCACAGCTACATCCCTAGCCATGTAAAAACCTGCACAGTATACGTGTAGAAGACTCGAAAAAAATATTTAAGGGTAGCATAGCAGCTGCAAAGTTCCGTGACCTAGTATAGCGACGTAACTGAAACAAATGATGAGCAGGTGAGAACAATTCGCATCATAATTTCAGTTATAAACACACCTCCGAGCCGATCTCTCCGGTAGGGTCAGGACCTGGAATCTCGGTATTAGGACTTTCTCCCTGGATGCTCCGAACCCTGAAAAACTTTCTATTTCTGTTTTCCTCCGAACTTTCTTCCCAGCATAATAATGAACTAGCAAGTATTGCCTCGCTCGCTAGTGGTCGCTCGGCTAATTACGTTATTATTATTATGGAAAGTATATAATGTAAAATATGAATTAGTCGCTAAGGTTTGTTCAGTTATATTGCTGTGTAAGTATTGTTTTATAATTGTTTGTGAAATATTATATATGATAAGCATGAATTAGATATTATAAATAAATACTAATGTAAGATTTTTGTAATATTGGTATTTTGTAATATGGTAACTCTCCTATTTATTTTAAAAATGAAAGTGTGACAGTGAACAATAAATCGTATGTAAAGACTCTCGGATAAGTTAGCTCATTGGAACAAGATAATTGTATGGAAAGTAATAAAAGTACTAACGTTCTTAAAATAAGATTTGACGCGAATGAAAAATATCTCAATTCGAATTTGAATAAATTTAAGACTTTCATTAAACCCAATTTATCTCCCATCACCAGCGGTACTAAGAAGTGAAAATCTATTGGTGGAGACGGTCTTTTGCTTAGATACAAAATAGCTAGAAAGAAAACAGCATTTGACTATGTGTACTGGAATGATCCGTACGAGCTTGTTGATCGATTAAGATTACTCATTGCAGAACAAGTAGCTGGTAATCCTAGTCATGTCAATGAAATTCATTCTATCATAGAGGAACTCATCATGAGTATTGACGTATTTGGACGTGAATTGGGTAAAATCAAGAAAAACATTTCTAATACTGGTTTCAAAATCACCAGTAAGCTTCAATCGAATATCAATTACATACAGTTTGAAATGGAAAAACAGAAAAAGATTATCGCTAAATTGGAAAAAACGTTATCGCTAAATTGGAAAAACCACTTATAAATATGGTAAATACGGAACAACAGAGAGTTGTAGAAGAGATACACAAACCAGCACGTCGTAATTATACACGTCGAAAGGTTGATATACGAGGAATAGATGAAACACGGCAAGCTGATCTTGTGGAGATGCAAGGATATTCTAAAGAAAATAAACGTGTTCCAAAAAATATTCAAGTGGATCCAGGCAAGGAATTCTACAAAACACATTTTCAAAGCTAATGTCAGCATATAAAATAAATCTATATTCTACGTATAGCAATCTTAAGGCATCCATTTGTGAGCGATTCAATCGCACTCTTAAAAATAACATGTGGAAAAAATTTAGTCTACAAGGAAATTATAAATGGGTTGATACTCTTGCTGATTTAGTTGAATCTTATAAAAATCGGAAACATCATACTATTAATATGAAGCCTAAGCATGTGAATAAGGAAAATGAAAACAAAGTCCTAAGACGATTCTCTTACGACCGACGACTATTCATAAAACCGAAATTCAGTGTAGACCATAAAGTACGAGTGAGCAAGTCTAAGCATGTTTTTGAAAAAGGCTATACGCCGAACTGGTCTACAAAAATTTTTACAATTGAACGTATTTCGGAGACAATACCTGTTACATATGATCTACAAGATTATAAAGGCATCCCATCGCAGGAGGTTTTTATGAGCAAAAACAGCAGAAAGCTATGTATCCCGATGTATGTCTTGTGGAAAAAGTACTTAGAAAACGAAACAATCAAATTTTTGTTAAATGACAAGGATTTGATGAATCACATAATTCTTGGATTGATAAAAATACGATAAAAGAATGAAAAATTGGGAAAAATAAATGTAACAATAAAATGTATTTATAGTTATGAAAAATGTTTTATTTAAAATAAAAAAAGTTTTTTAATTATACAGTGTTGAATTTTATTTTATCGCAACAAATAAATATCATTACGCATGTCATTACATTAATAGACGAATTTGAATCTTTCAGAACCAGAATATTAATCAGGTAGAACTAATTGAAATTCAGCATTAAGCTCCAGAATAATTCGAGTATCCTCATATTTTAAGTCAGTTACAAGCGAGGAGGAGGAGAGGATGCCAGGTTGGAGGAAGCTGAACCGGGGAGGGGGGAAGAAGGGCAGAATAAGATCCGTATTGGTGAGACGGGAGTGAAGAGGAAAAAGGTGAGGGGGGAAACGTGTAAGATATGGGGAGGAGAGAGGATGCAGAAGGAGGGGGGAAAGACGAATTTGAATCTTTCAGAACCATAATATTCTAAGTATAAAGAATAGCGCTGAAGTCTTTCGGTTATATTAATGTAAAGATTGTAGTGTTTATTCATTGCTTTAGAGATTCGATCAGGTAGAACTAATTGAAATTCAGCATTAAGCTCCAGAATAATTCGAGTATCCTCATATTTTAAGTCAGTTACAAGATAACTTTGATTTTCATTCAATTCATGAAAACTTATTTCTTGTAGCGGGCCATGGCCTCTCATTGATATGTTATTTAACATTTCGATATCCATGATTATAATTTAGATGATTATTTAATTTTTATTAAGAACAGAGCAATACAATCAGAAGAAAGAGGAGGATACTACTGCTCATAGTCGATTCTTACGCAAGAATGATTTTCTTCCACGGTGCTCTTTTTTTAAGATCCTTACCCCACTACTTCACTTTTCAAACCCCTCTCTTCTCTGTCGAGCAGAGAGGGGGAGGCTCTCTCTCCTTTATTTAGATTTTCAATTTATGAAACGCATATAATGTAGAATGATTTTTTAGTATAGGTCCAAGCATACAATTCATTATTATTATACGTTTTTTAAAAATCTGCGATCTGCAATAACATCCTATTTAGTTCTATAATACGACGTTGAAAGCGCTCACGATCTCGCGCAAGTTGTTCCCATGTTCCTTTTTTGAAATCTTTATCCGTAATGGGGAGATAATGAATACGAACTTTTTCCTCGAACCATACATGTTTCGAAGAAGAACGAAATCACCTACTATGTCTTACAGGCGGCATATTAAAAGAATCATATAATATATATGGTATATAATATTATGATTATATAATGCAGTATAATTATGATATAATATAGTTTAATATAGTATATATACTTTTTCCAAATAAGATTGATAATAAGCTTATTTATTTGATAGAATGTATAATACTGCACCTTTATTAAACTGAATATATAACAGTCTTATACTAGTTTACATGTATTCTTATATTAAATGATATATTTTTTATACAAAGTCGAAGGTGCTATCTTTAATATGAAACAGAAACAATTCTCCTTCGTTAGCTTTCTTAATAAGAGCATTTAATAATGTTTGATTTGATTCGAAAATTGTGGCGACTCGCTTAGGAATAAAAAGCGACTGTTATTTCAAGCTATTATTGAAGAACTGTACTCAAGTTAAGCGAGCTCTCGGTTTTGTTAGAAGCATCCCCTCTTTGAAAACTTGAGCTGCCAGTTTCGTTACCCTCTCCAAAGTTTTCCCTTCCTCAGCTATTTCTTATTCGAACGCATTGCTCTTACTCTTAGACCCCATGTGGCAGCTACCGCCGTTTCCCTCTCCATTTTAAGTCTGGGTCTTTTCATTGGAGGACATTCCTCCCCACTACCACTACAAATACTCACTTGTGAGAAACATCTGTCGGCATTTTGAGAAACATTCATGCAATCCTGCTGCTATAACCCTATAACCCTATAACCCTATAACTCTATTGTTATTTGGAGACAGATCTTCCTTTTCTCGTTTATCTTTGAAACGAGATATTTCTAATGTCCTATAATGACCCCAAGGAAGAGTATTGGGATCATTGGGATATATATAGCGTTTGTCATCGTTAGGACCCAGTGCAACATTCTCTTCCCTAATGGTTCGAACTATATGTAAATTGCTGCGTATATTACATTGTGTACGTTTAATAATATGTAATTGTTCTAAGCAGTGTCGATAGTCTTCATGATTAATGCTATTTTTGACAATATGTGTTTTCACACCTTTTGCTTTTTTGATTGGTTGTTCATTTTCTATTAAAATACTATACATTTTACTTCGTAACCCTATAAATTCTTGCATTATGCAACCATTACACTCATCTTTCATGATTCCCAGAACCTTTTGATTGGCACGAGGTATATTAAATTGATTATTTTCAGAATAGTCAGATGTATCAAACTTATTTATATCATTTTACATAATTCCATACATATCAGCACCTTCCATTTCATATATAAAGATATCATCATCGGTATATAATAATTTACATTTAGAGCTAACTCGATTCAACATATAACCGCAATCAAAGACATATATTAGTGTTTTTGAAAGATCTAGAACGCAAAATCCTATGTATAACGGTTTATTTATACCTATGGCTGTCCATGACAATTGTACTGCGACTAAATTTTCATCAAATACAGCACTACTATGAAAATTGGGCAGAGCGATTCGTGCTTCCGCTCCATATCGCCCATGCCATTTATTAATTAATTTTACATCCTTTCTTTTACGTTCATCTTTTTCCCATATACTGCATTCACCATGAGTTTATAAAAAACTTTTTCAAATTCATTCCTAGATTGCTTTCTCTTTTCAGTATTTAAATCTACATAAGGTTTGAGCCATGATTCTTGATGGAATGGGAGTGTTTAAATGTAACTTTGCAAGCTTAAGTCCCTATTACAAAGCGTGTTTTAAAGCTCGATAATGAATCACATAGTTCTCTTTGTTATATAACGTTGTAAGAAGTTTCTTTTGAGTTGAACCAGGTGGCGTTCTATGTTCCGGACACAGTGGGAGATCTTTATGAATATCATGAAGCTCTTTTGGATACTCTAAATCTACTTCCAAAATGAAACCGACATCATTATCACCGAAACATTAAAAAAGTCATTACTATCAATACATTTAACCCACTTAAAATTTCCATACGGTAGAGACTGTGTCATAGCCCAACCATAAAGATTATTAACATCATAATACTTTAAAATTTTACTGAATTCATTTTCATTGAAATCAGTACCCATATATTTATTATTAGCCTTAGCATATCTATTACAACATTGACTGATACCACCTCGTATATCTTTGTGTATAAATAATATCATATCAATATCAGTCAGAAGCTCTAGCTCAATTTCTGTATACTGTAACATTGCATCCCATGTTAATACTGGTGTTGTATAATAGTGTGCTGGATCGTGCTTATATGACTGTAAGCATGTCTTACGGAAATATTCAAAAACATCGGCTAATAGAAGTACATCTGTATTCAAATATAAATCAGAATACATTCCTAAGTCTTTAAAATTAAAAGTATTCTAAACGTTTTGAGCATGCTGATATTCAGTTTCGGTGATATTACAGTCTATTAATTGACTATGAAATGATTCTATACTAGGCAAGTAAAGCTGATTTAATCTCTCAAAACTATTCACATACTCGTATGGAAAGACACCCTTTCTCTTTAGTAATTCAATCTGTTCTTCAGTGTAATTGTCTTTCTTAAATTCATATTTAACAATATCTAATTCTGACAAATAAGAAGCTAGTTTATCGAGTGGTGATGACATAAATCGAAATGAATCAATAAATCGAAAGTGAATAAAGCTGTATTTAATTTCTGTTTTGAAAGATATATATCGTTCCTTATTTTCAGCCAATACTTTAACATTTCCTTCAAAGTCAGGATGACGTGTAGCTATTTCTTTTATAATGAAACGTGAATCGTAGCCTGTTAAGTTATGAAATACGACTGGTATGAAACTAGCATTTCTATAATGTAAATTACATTTGTTATGAATAGCGCTGCTAAATTTACCGGTTAAATGACAATGATCTCTAACTTTTTTTCTCCATTTTTAAAATTTTGTAAATAGATATGACACTTTGTGGCTAATTGGAAAGCATGTTCTTCTATATCTGAAAGATTCATTTCTATAACAATGTTGTATATTTTTTCTAGCTCAGCTAACAATATCTTAAATTGCTTTATAATCCATTGAGTAGGGATTGTTTTTTTTTCTATACGACATATACATTGATCTTTCGTTATCAAAACTTCATTTTAAATACATTCTAATGCTAAATGCTTCATGTTCTTGAAATACTCGATCATCTTCTACTGATTTCAATATACATTCAAAGGCAGCGTATATAATAAATGGAATCTGTTCTTTTCGTTTGAAATTTTTAAATCTCAGAATATTATTTTGAGGTATTTTAATTGCACATGTATTTATTTTCGAACAGTCCTTCTTATGAATTTTAAGACTATTCTCATCAACAACATAATGGAAGCAGCGATCACATAGATATATTTTTTTATGATTTTTTTTTATTTGACTTCGAATTAATGCAGACAAATTTTTTATCCATTCATAACGAAATTTCAAGATAACGTTATCTTGATTATTGAGCTCTTGATCATCATTTTCTTCATCAATATAATGATTATGAATCAGTAGAAGGTTAACGAGCTTATCTCGTTTTGGACATAGGACTTTGAATATACTTTTTGATATTGTCTAATGCTACCTTCGCTATATCCCTCCATCTAATAAAGTCTTCAACATTCGAAATACCTCGTTTAAAATATGTTTTCCATAAACTTTGTACAGTTTTTTCAATATATTTAATGGAAGACATTATTAGATATATTATCAGTAAGTATCAGTAACTCCCTAGAGGTAATACCCCGGCTGCCCGTGCTCGGGAACGTGCCGGATCTGGCACTCAGGTCAAGCCCGTTATGCCTTTCCTCCTGTTCCTTCATCATTTACTGTTGAACATCCTAACGGATACCCCACCTGGCCTAACCTATCTATAGCCCTTATCACGCTAAGGACCGACAACAGCTCCTGCGTTCGCATAAATTTCGGATCGACGAAGGGTACCCCCCACACCCCGTGTCTCGTGCCCGCAAAAGCCGGGCACCTACACACAAGGTGCTGCATGGTCTCCTCTCTCCACCCGCACCATCTGCACCTTGCATTCCCCCGCGCATCTTCATTTTGTACAGGTGGTATCGCACCCGCCAGTATCCGGTCAAGAACCCCACGATCAGCCTGAGTTCGGTCCTTCTTGACCTATTCAGGGCGTTCAGCCATTCTTGGGTTGGTTCATCCTCCAGCATGCATTTCGCTTGTCGGGGTTCTGCTGTCCCCTTCCATTTCCTTTCCAGCTCCTCCTGGAGCCACCTTTTCATCAATATAAATAAAATGCGCGAATAGGATCACCGTATCTATTTACAGGACTTTTCTTTCTTTTTGACCTTCTCGGTTCTTTCAAATTAATTTCGTTTTCATTTTCACTATTTATATCATTTTCATTGATTTCTGTAATTAAATTATCTCTACTTTTCTCGAGAGAAGAAGTAGGGATAAATAAATTTTTGTTTGTGTTGCTGACAACACTATCATATTCTTCTGAATCGCTTTCAGAATTTTCCGATTCACAACTTTCATGCTTTTCATCTGATTCGTTAAGACAAATTATTTTTGTGTCTTCTTCGACAACCTGTACATGTCTCGTGTTAATAACTTTGTTATTTACTAAAATTCTGTAACCGTTTTCTGTATAACCTACTAATATTCCTACTGTTGCCTTGTCATCCCATTTACTTTGTCTTTTGACCTCTGGGATTCGGACAAAAACTTTACTACCATAAATTTTCAAATGATTAACGTTTGGCTTTGTGCCAAAGAATATTTCGTAAGGAGTTTTGTTTTCTACAGTATTTGCTATAGTGCGGTTTTTCAAGTAAGCTACCGTTTTAATAATTTCAGGCCAATATCGCCTATTTATATTTGCTTCTCTTTGTAAGCATCTGCCTATGTCCATTGCTGACCTATTGTATCTTTCCGCTACACCATTCAATTCATGCGTGTACGGTGGACATGGTAATAATTTTATTCCCTTATACTTAATAAAATTGTAAATCTCCTTATTCAAATATTCTTTGCCATTATCGCACTGTATTTTCTTAACCCTTTTGTTAAACTTATTTTCAACTAAATTTACAAATTCTATAAAACAACTTGCAGTTTCAGACTTATGTTTAATACAAAATATTCGCGTGCATTTACTGTAATCATCGACAAAAGTTAAGAAATATTTTTCTCCACCATAACCAGTCGTTTGATGCGGTCCATTTAAATCAGTATGAATTAATTCTAAAATTTCAGAAGTTTTTGTTCGATTATTTTGAAATGGTACATTTGCCATTTTACTTTGAATGCAATTTGCACATTTCATATCAGTGTTTTCAATTTTATCTGGCAATCCCTCAACTAATTTTTCTTTAACTAATTTATTTAAGTATTGAAAATTAACATGACCTAATGCTCTGTGCCATTTTTCTTTCGCGGTTATTTTTACTGCATTTATACATTTTTCTTTCTGTTCATTCACTAGAAAACCTTTTATATAATATAAATTATTTACTTTATTTGCAACTACAATTAATTCTCTATTATTGTTATAAATTTTCGCGCTATCATTTCTAGCTACTATCGTATTACTTGCAGTTATTTTTGAAAAACTTAATATGTTACGCTTTATGCCTTTTGCAAAATAAACATTTTTTAGATTTACATATTTTTTACTATAATAATTTTCAAAATAAATTTGTATATTTCCTACTTTTGTAGCTTTGAGCGTTTTACCGTCAGGTAATTTGACATTTATCGGTTTTTTCAAAATAACGGAATTTTCAAAATAATTATCATCGCGTACAATGTGATCGGTACAACCGCTGTCTAATAACCAAAAGATTTTCTTTCGATTTTCGCTACCGTTACAATCACTTTCTAAATTTACCTTATTTGTCTCTGGTGTATATACTTGCGTTGACCATGACTCGCTCGCGTAATCTTCGTGTTGCTCTTTCGTGCTGTGCGATGAATGTTGTCCTCTGCCTCGACCTCTGAATCTGAAGCCTCTGTTGCTGCCTCTGTGACTACCTCTTCCTCGCTGATTTCGACTTGGTTGAGTGCTGCTGCTTTGATCTTGCTGTTGTCCTGTCCAACAGTCTTTTTGCGCGTGGCCATATTTTCCGCAATTATAGCAATTTCCCTTTATTTTCGTGTTGAAAGTGCTTACATTGCTTTTGCTATCACTTTTGTTGTTGTCTATGTTTTGTAAATTTTTTTCTTTTATTTTCGATTTAACATAATCGACCGTATGTTGTTCTTCGGGTATCACATCAAGAAAATCACCAATATAACTGTAGGTTGATGGTAGTGCTCGAAGTAAATAGTTTATCTTTTCTGCTTCTGTTATCTTGCCGCCAGCACTTTTAAAATCATTTACGGCTTTTTCAAAGTCTACGAAAAATTCTTCGATTTCTCTATCTCTATAACTTTTAAGTTTGATTTCTTCTATTTTATTTCTTCGCAACATTTGTAAGGCTGTTGACTGCGTTATATACATATTGTCCAATTTTTTTATCATCTCACACGCTGTTATGCATTCACTTACATATTCAAGCTGCTTATCTGAAATAGCACTTGTTATAATTGCACGTGCTTTGAGATCTTTTTTCTGCCAATCAGCTTCTGTGTCTGAATCAATTCTTTCTCTTTTTATTTGCTCTTGACATTCTTTATATTCAAGCAAGATCATTAATCTTGTTTTCCAACTGGTATAATTTATACCGTCAAAAATTGGTATAATTATATCGTCAACTTTTGCTTGAGCCATTTCGTATTCACTTATTTTTGTGTAAATTTCGTTTCTCAAAACACAAACTTCTTTGGTTATTTTTATAACTTTTCTCAAAATTGTTTTTCTAATTTTTTCACTTAGTGTTTCCTTATTTTCTTCGATCATTAATTATTTGTGCAAATTCATAAAATTTTCCATGCTCTACCACGTCACTTAAACACGTTTTATGTGTGCCGACCGTAATCTCTTCGCATCACACTTTTTTCTTCAATTCTTCACAGAAATGTTTTTATCAGTCTCTTCTAGACTACTTTTATTTGTTGTTTTCACTTATATTTCTTTTTGAACTCTTCTCAGTTCAATTATTTTTCACTGGAACACTTTTGTATTTTCCACGTGGCTCTCACACCTCACTAGCACATTTTAATATGTCTTACTGCACTTTTTTTTAAAAAGAAGTCACAGTATGGCATAAAAAATTTCCAACCACGGACTGCTACCATGTTGGAGTGGTGGAAAATTAGTGAGGTTGTTTTTAATAATAAGTAACTTTATAATAATGTGTGATGTGTCGTCGGACACGACTGTCTCCTTCCGAGACTTACAAGCGAGAGAGAGAATGAGCGCGAGTACAGTATATGCGAGCGCTCTTCTCTATAGTGTATATCTATATATGTGTGTTTACATACTCGCGTATTCGCGTTTTCGGAGTCGCGCTTGTCTCGATGTACAAAATCATATATATATACAAAAGATGGCGCGACCAGTATTAATTCGTAGCATAACAAGCAAAGAGTATAATATTTATACAATATTCAACATAAACAATATATTATTTATATGTATTACTCACTGTGAAAGTCGGCGAAGGAAAACGTCATACAAATTTAAATAATGAATGAATAATCGAAAACGTGTCTGAAGTTTCTAACGTTATTAAATAACGAAAATTCCTAAATTTTGAAAGCCTTTTATAATGATCAGAAACCATAGCAAATGATCAGAATCCTTTGAAAAAAGGTTTATTAGTAATCTAGAATAAATTAAAAGCGATTTTTTAGCTCCTCCCCAAAAAATAAGGGTAGGCAAAACTTAAGTACAACTTTACTTCGCTTCAAAACTTATTCTTATTATAAAAACCAACATTTTATAGCGATTTCTTGCAGCTTATACACATAAGTACTTGCAAAAAAAATTTAAAGAAAATCGAAGGGGGTGAACATTGCCGTATGGGCCCACAGTATACATTACATATAGAGTATCTCTATAAATAGAACTTCAGACATCTCCAATTTCGTTATATGAATTTAACAAAGTTTTATTGCATTTTCTCATAGCCTGTACATACAGGTACTTGCCAAAAAAATTATAGCAAAATCGAAGGGGGTGAACGTTGCCATATGAGCCTCGCAATGTACAGTATATATAGGTATCTCTATAAATACGACTTTACGCGTCTCTCTAATTTTATCATATGCATTTAACCAAAATTTTATCGCGTTTTCGCGCAGCTGGTACATACTGGTACTTGCCAAAAAAATTATAGCAAAATCGAAGAGGGTGAAATTTGCCATATGATCCTCGCAATTTATTTATATATATAGAGTACCTCTATAATTACGACTTTACGCGTCTCTCTAATTTATTAATATGAATTTAACCAAAATTTTATTGCGTTTTCTTGCAACTGGTACATACAGGTACTTGCAAAAAAAATTATAGCAAAATCGAAGGGGGTGAAATTTGCCATATGAGCCTCGCAATGTACAGTATATATAGAGTATCTCTATAAATACGACTTTACGCGTCTCTCTAATTTTATCATATGCATTTAACCAAAATTTTATTGCGTTATTTCGCAGCTGGTACAAACTGGTACTTGACAAAAAAATTATAGCAAAATCGAAGGGGGTGAACGTTGCCATATTAGCCTCGCAATGTACTGTATAGATAGAATATCTCTACAAACTCGACTTTACGCATGTATGCATATATGGATTTAACCAACATTTTCTTGCGCTTTCTCCCAGCTTGTACACACAGGTACTTGCAAAAAAAATTATATTACAAAAAAAATATATTTCTTACCGAAAACGGCGCAATTTTGATCTACTCAATTTTAAGGAATAATAATTTTATTGTAGATTGAGGTATAATAATTTGAGACAAACAGTAGTTAAGGACTAAATATACGTTATTTGTCTAGACTTCTTAATTACATGCACGTCAACATTATACAATATACAATAAAATATCATTTGTCTAGACTAAAAGCATAGAATACACTATTAAGTTTATTATTATAGTCAAGTAACAAACGGATATGATCCCTCTGGTCAAATGTTGAAATTATTTAAAAGATAAACTTTTATATGTTATTTTAAAATCGAATCGATCAAAATTGCGCCATTTTCGGTAACAAAATAGTTAAATACTAACAAAATGCGTAGAATAATTGTAATTTTTTAAACGTGCTACCTCATATTAAAAAAAAATTTAGTTAAATTCATATTAACAAATTAGAGAGACGCGTAAAGTCGTATTTATAAAGATACTCTATGTATACTGTATATTGTAGGCCCGTAGGGCAACGTTCACCCCCTTCAATTTTGCTATAATTTTTTTTGCAAGTACGTGTGTGTACAAACTGCGAGGAAACACAATAAAATTTCGGTTAAATTCATATTAATAAATTGGAGAGAGGCGTAATGTCCAATTTGTAGAGATACTCTATGTAAACTGCATATTGCGAGGCTCATATGGTGACGTTCACCCCCTTCGATTTTGCTATAATTTTTTTGGCGAGTACTTGTGTGTATAAACTGCAAGAAATCCCGATAAAATTTTGGTTGTTATAATAAGAATAAGTTTTGAAGCGAAGTAAAGTTGTACTTAACTTTTGCCTACCCTTATTTTTTGCAGGGGCTGAAAAATCGCTTTTAATTTATTCTAGATTACTAGTAAACCTTTTTTCAAAGGATTCTGATCAATTTCTATGGTTTCTGATCATTACAAAAGGCTTTCAAAATTTAGGAATTTCCGTTATTTAATAATTTTAGAAACTTCAGACACGTTAATCGAAAATGCTCAAAATTGAAGCAAACAATCCACAATTGAATTTTAACATTAAAATAATTCTTTTTCCAAATAAAACTTTCCAGGTATACGTTTTATATATTAATGTTAAAGACACAATATGTAGATATTTTAAACATACAACTTTTGGCTACAATCATTTTACAATTCAACCCATTGTAAAGCAAAAACCCATACAACATGGAATCATTCATGAAGCTTTCAAGAAGCTTTCATGAAAGAGTGTCAATCTTCCCGGAACATTTCATTGCAATCTTCCCGGAAGCACAAAATGTCCCGGCAAGAGTCCCGACAGGAATGTTGCAGTAAAGCTTACGAGAACATTGTACAAAAAGCTTGGAAAAAGATTTCGCGTAAGGTTCCAGTAAGATTAGTGCAAGCTTAATGAAAGCTTGCGTAACCTTCATAGAAAGACTCTTGAACGATTTATTAATCTTTCCCAAAATCTTACTGGAACTTTACACGAAATCTTATTCAAAGCTTTTGTATAAGGTTCTCGCAAGCGTTACTGGAACATTCCTGTCGGGACTCTTGCCGGGACATTTTGTGCTTCCGCGAAGATTGCATGAAATTTTTCTGAAAGATTTTGGGAAAGATTAATAAATCTTTCAAGAGTTTTACTATATAGGTTACTCAAGCTTTCATTAAGCTTGCACTAATCTTACTGGAACCTTACACGAAATTTTTATCAAAGCTTTTGTACAAGGTTCTCGTAAGCTTTACTGGAACATTTCTGTTGGGACTCTTGCCGGGACATTTTGTGCTTCCGGGAAGATTCCAATGAAATCTTCCAGGAAGATTGACACTCTTTGTGCCACTAAAGCTTACGATAACCTTGTACAAAAGCTTTGAAAAAGATTTAGCGTAAGATTATAGTAAGATTAATGCAAGCTCAGAGCAAGCTTGCATTAACGTTTACCGGACATCGAAGCATTGCTTAAAAGGTTACTGATAGCTTATAAAATGGCTCTTAAAAGATTTATGAATCTTTTACAGATTTTTTCCAAAAGGTTTCATTCAATCATCCAGAAACATCTCCAGGAAAGCTTACGAGAATCTTTCATAAAATCTTTATACAAGATTTAATGAACGATTCAAACAAGATTAATCCTAATTCAAAAAAAGCCTCCTGTAAGCTTGTTGCAATATTCCATAAACCTTTGATAAAGCTTTCATGAAACTTTCAACAATGTTTCATGAACTATTATAGAAAGCTTACATGAGAAGTTAACAATTTACACTAATATTAACATTTAGATTGGCATTTTAATTTTATGATATAAACATATTAATTATACTCGCTCTACAAATCTTATAATTAAACGCATTATCGCTATAAACGCATATTTTGCCGCACGCCATGTACAATCGATTGGTAGACAGTAACTTCAGCGGTCTTATATACTAATCGCTATCGGTTCTTGCCACTCACAGGCATGAAAAAACCGGTTGCCACCTAGCGGCCACATCAGTACTAACTGAGTAAGCATCCCGTAAGCTTGAAGAACCATTCAAACAAGAATCATTCACGAAAGCATCTTGTAAGATTTCTCTAAATTTTTTAAGTAAACTTATTGGAAGCTTTCCGCGAATTTGCGTAAAGCTTCTGGTAACCTCGCACGGAATAATTCAAATTAAAACGTTTTCAACGTTACAATGAAATCTTCCGGTAATCTTACAGGCAATTTTACTAAAAGATAACATTAAATCTTACGGGAAAGCGTAGTCAAAAAGTCCGCAGGAATCATTCTAGTAATTGTTGCAGCAGCTTCTGGTAAACTTGTGCGTAATAATTCTAATTAAGAGAGTTTAAACCTTACGATGTAATAATTCGATAATCTTTCTACAAGCTTTCATGCAATATTCCAAAGTCACAGTTGCAGATGTTTTCTAAAATCTTTTTTCACGCTTAGGCATAGCTTGCATTGGAAGCTTGATTGTACCGTTTATTTAGCTTCCCGAAAACACTAAAACTAGATTCCAGTTCTGCGGTTCACAGAAACATTGCGGTAGCTTTCACTACGCTTTCCTGTAAGATTGGATTTAATCTTTGGGGAATGTTACCTGCAAGCATAGCAACAAGCCTCCCCGAAGCTGTCCTCAAGATTATTTAAATATTATGTATGTATTAGATTAAGTTCAATTGTTCTTATATGAAACATAAGTACAATATTTATGTATAACCTAAACCTTTATATGCTCTAAATATGTTCTAAACATACTTCAATATTATTAAACAAATTATCTCCTGGAGGGGGGCGATGATCATATGTAACATTTGATATCATCATTGTAAAGTCGTCGTTGGGTAAGTGGCCTAGACGAATGCTCAGCAACCTTGTCCACCCCGGTTCGAATATGAACTGGAGCCATTTTTTTTGTTTTTTATTTATTTACTGCAGTTATTATTAAGTGAAATATATATTTAAAATTTATAAGAAAGAATGAGATTATACATTTTGTTTATTTTGAAAATATGTTAATTTAGTTCTCCTGAAGATTACTACAAAGATTCAAGAATTTAATCTTTAGGGATTGTTACCTGTAAGCATACTGAAAGATTACATTGTAAGGTTGAGAATACTCTTTATTCGGACTTTTACCAACAAGCCTCCCAGAAGCTATCCTAAAGATTACGATAAAGATTCAATTCGATCTTTCGAGAATCTTACCCGAAAGATTACCGGAGCCTATTTCGCAGGCTTCGCTAAACCAATTGGAAGTCGCTTCCGGGAAGCAATCAAGATAGATTCTGTAAGGTTCCCGAAATAAGTAAACAAAGTTTCCAGTTCTGCGATTGAGAGAAACATTCCGGATGCTTTTACTACGCTTTCTCGCAAGATTGAATTTAATCTTTGGGGATTGTTACCTGCTAGCATACTGAAAGACTACATCGTAAGGTCGAGAATATCTTCCTTCGGACTTTTACCAACATGCCTCCCAGAAGCTGTCCTAAAAATTACTTAAATATTATATATGTATTAGATTAAGGTCAATTGTTCGTATATGAAACACAAGTACAATATTTATGTACAACATAAACCCTTATATGCTCTAAATACGTTCTAAATATACTTAAACATAAATAAACAAATTATCCCCTGGAGGGGGGCGATGATCATATGTAACATTTGATATCATCATTGTAAAGTCGTCGTTAGGTAAGTGGCCTAGATGAATGCTCAGTAATCTTGTTCACTCGGGTTCGATTCCGACCTAGAGCAATTTTTTTTTGTTTTTAGTTATTGCAGTTATTAATAAGTGAAATTTTTATTAAAAATTAATAAAAGTGAATCAGATTATACATTTGGTTTATTTTGAAAACATGTTATTTTGATTATTCCAAACAAGCTTATCAGAAGTTCTCCTGAAGATTACTACAAAGATGCATACGCAATAATATGTAAATCTTTTCAGAAGGAATGATACATTCAATTCCGTAAGCTTCACTAAATTATTTGAAACTGGCTTCCGGAAAGCAATCAAATTAGTCTCTGTAAGCTTCCCAAATAGACTAAAAAGAGATTCGAATTCTGCGTTTCAAATTAACATTACGGAAGCTTTCACTACGCTTTCCCGCAAGATTGAATTTAATCTTTGGGGGATGTTACCTGTAAGCATACTGAAAGATTACATCGTATGGTTAAAAAAATCTTTATTTGGTTGTTTACCAACAAGCCTCCCAGAAACTCTCTTAAATATTACGTGAAATATTCAATCTGTTATTTCGAGAATCTTACCCGAAAGAATACCGAAACCTATTCCGTAAGCTTCATTTAATCAATTGGCAGTTGCTTCAGGGAAGCAATCATGTCAGCTACCACAAGCTACTAAACGATATTGTGAAGATTACTTAAATATCGTGTGCATTTATTAAGATCAATCACTCTTATACAAAACATAAATGCAATATATATACACAAACTGAACCCTGGCATTTTCAAACACGTTTCTCTCTACATAATACATAAATCAACTAATTATCCTCTGGAGGGGGGCGACGATCATATGAAACATTCGATATTATCACCGTAATGATATTATTGGGTAAGTGGCCTAGTAGTAGTTCTTCCAATTGATTTAAAGAAACTTCCGGAATCGGTTGCTGCATTGTTTCCGGAAACATTCTCGAAAAATCCGCAGGAATCATTCTAGTAATTGTTGCAGCAGCTTCTGGTAAGCTTGCGCGTAATAATTCTAATTAAGAGAGTTTCAACCTTACGATGTAATCTTTCGATAATCTTTCTACAAGCTTTTATGCAATATTCCAACGTAACCTTTGCTGAAGTTTTTTTGGAATCTTGTTTCAACCATCCATATAGGTGGCATTGAATACTTGATTGTATGTTTCATATGTAAGCTAGGGGAATTTCCATGCTGTTTGGGTTACGATGTAACCTTTCAGTGACCTTACAGTAAACAATCTCCAAAGATAAAATTTAATCTTACGGGAAAGCGTAGTCAAAGCTTCCGGAATGGTTCTGTGAATCGCAGAACTCGAAACTATTTTTAGTACTTTCGGAAAGTATATGGAAGCTGACTTGACTGCTTCCCGGAAGCGAATTCCATTTGATTGAATGCTGCTTATGGAATAGGTGACGGTATGCTTTCGGGTAAGATTCTCGAAAGATCGGATTGAATCTTTCACTTAATCTTTACAAGAAGGCGTAGTGAAAGATTCTGGAGTGTTTCTTTCAATTGCAGAACAGGAAACTTTCTTTAATCGTTTCGGGAATCTTACTGGAAACATTTTTTAATTATTTCGTCATTTTTAGGAGAGCTTCTGGGAGGCTTGTTGGTAAAAGTCCGAATGAAGATTTCCTCAACCTTACCATGTAATCTTTTAGTACGCTTACAGGCAACAGTCCCGAAAGAATAAATTCAATCTTACGGGAAAGCCTAGTGAAGGCTTTCGGAATGTTAATTTGAAACGCAGAATTCGAATCTCTTTTTAGTCTATTTAGGAAGCTTACAGAGACTAATTTGATTGCTTTCCGGAAGCCAGATTCAAATGATTTAGTGAAGCTTACGGAATTGAATGTATCATTCCTTCTGGAAAGATTTACGTATTATTGCGTATGAATCTTTGTAGTAATCTTCAGAAAAACTTCTGATCAGCTTGTTTGGAATAATCTAAAATAACATGTTTTCAAAATAAAACAAATGTAACAAATCTCATTCATTCTTATTAATTTTTAATACAAATTTCACTTCTTAATAACTGCAATAACTAAAAACAAAAAAAAATGCTGTAGGTCGGAATTGAACCCGAGTGAACAAGATTACTGAGCATTCATCTAGGCCACTTACCTAACGACGACTTTACAATGATGATATCAAATGTTACATATGATCAACGCCCCCCTCCAGAGGATAAATTGTTCATTTATGTTCAAGTACGTTTAGAACGTATTTAGAGCATATAAGGGTTTAGGTTATACATAACTATTGTACTTGTATTTCATAATCTTTAGGACAACTTCTGGAAGGCTTATTGGTAAAATTCCGATGGAAGATATTCTCAACCTTACGATGTAGTCTTTCAGTATGCTTGCAGGTAACAATCTCCAAAGATTAAATTCAATCTTGCGAGAATGCATAGTGAAAGCTTCCGGAATGATTCTGTGAATCGAAGAACTAGAAATTTTTTTTAGTATTTCCGAGAAGCTTACAGAAGCTGACTTGACTGCTTCCCGGAAGCGACTTCCAATAGATTGAATGAAGATTACGGAATAGGTATTCTTTCGGGTAAGATTTTCGAATGATCGGATTGAATTACAAGTAACCGTTCCCAAGCTGCCTTGATTGCTTCCCGGAAACGACTTCCAATTGATTTAGCGAAGCCTACGAAATAGGCTCCGGTAATCTTTCAAATAAGATTCTCGGAAGATCGGATTGAATCTTTCTCGTAATCTTTATCAGAGCTTCCGGTAAGGTTGCCCGTAATATTCCTAATAACATTATTTGCAACCTTACTGTGTAATCTTTCGGTAATCTTTCTACAAGCTTTTATAAAATATTCCATCGTAATCTTTGATGAAGTTTATTGGAATCTGTCATGTGACGACTTTTCTGCGGCTTGGCTCGACAAAATAATTAATAAATTACTTGTCGGGCCAAGACCCCGGACGATCACCACAGCTAAGATAGGCGCAGAATTCAAGGACACAAAAGTATCCTGTGTCAAGAATTCTGCGATTGTCAGCAGCCTCCCCGCCGTCGGCAGCGTTCGACACGTGCATCGCTGACGCTGCACTCTCTCGGCTACATTGTCGTCAAGGCCTATACAAGCCCATAAGTAAGACAGAGAAAACCGAGAGAGAGCAGCGGAGGAGAGAGCGCGTTAATTAGGAGAAGGGAGGCCGAGAAGCGCCTCCGAGAGCGCAATTAGGGGAGCGAGGCCTCAGTCCTCAGAGAACGGCCTAACTGCCTAGACCAGATTTCACTTAGACTTTTATTGCATTTAGAGTCAATTTAGATTTTTCATTAGATTTTTCTAGTAGTAAAAAACTAGTTTTGTTGTGTTATATTGGTGATTGTGACTCGTTGAGTAAATAAACCATTGGATTAAAACTAAAAAGACCCGTAGTCCACGGATTCTCTGAGTCCACATTTTCTTGGCCGCTGGTCTGATCCACGATTCTTAGTCCCCTCTCAAGTCCATCGTCCACCAGCATTTTATTCGTCTTGGCAGAGCCATTGCTGACCAGCAGAGAACGAGATCAACGAAAGGTAAGAAATTTAAATAAATATAATATTCAAGATATCAGCAAAGACGTGAAGCAGTAGGGGTGGCGTGTCGTGCGAACGACGCGCGCGGAAGCAGAATTTGTCTCCGCATCGCTTACTCGCGCTAGATTCAGCGCATTAACCTTATATTAGTATTAGATTTAAGTCAAGTACGGAGGGATTAAAATCACACCCCCCCCCCCGTAACAATTGGAGGTCCCACCGAGATCTGAAAACCCACTGCTGCTTAGCGTCTTTGCAATTTTTTTTTCCTTTTTTTATTATTAATAAAAGCTATAGCGTTAGGACAGAAAAGTTTACCACCCTCAGTGTTGCAGGGTTAGATTAGGGTTTAAATTAGGCACAATTTCAGAAAGAAACAATCATCAAAAGTAAATTGTAACACGACGCCGCCAGAACAGACACGACGCGCGTTTGAACAGACGCGACGCGCGCCAAAAGGAAAATGGCCGCGCGCGCATAATTTTCCGCACGCGCGCAACGGCAACAAATGTACGGCCGTGACGTCACGCGCCATTAAGGAAAAGCGTCGAATTTCGACGCTCTCTCTCTCTCGTCCCCTCGAACCAGCGCCGCGAGCGCCACGCGCACGAAAGTCTCCAAGCCGACGTGAAGTCAACTTAAAGACATTCTTAAGACGTTTTGAAGACATTTCAAAGAAACTGCACATTTAAATTAAAAACCAGATTTATTTCACAAACAACAACAACATTATCAATGACTACATAAAAACCCTTCAAATCATAAACACCAGATTAATGTAAATGGTAATAACAATTTTTTTTTGCACACACTGTCAGTGGCACCGGATGCCAACAAAACTTTAATGATTAAAATCACTTCACATTTGCCAAAGTCTTCAACTCGCACAAAAAATTCAACAATAACTTTTAGAAAAATAAATTCTGTTAAAATTTATTATACTCATGGCGACAACTTGCACATGAGAACAATAAAAAAATAATCAAAGGGCATTGAAAGATTTACAGTCTGCACTTTCAACGCATTTTGACAAACTCTTGTTTAATTCACTGAAACGAATAAACTAACACTCGACACAATTAAACTAGCGTAGAGTAAATTAGCGCAGAAGTCCTATATAACACATCACTATTAAAAACTGTTGTTAACAACAACCAGTCCCAATCTGCTGAAACTTTGTGTTTCACAACATACAAAATTGTGTCGCACAATTATCAATCAATGTGCACCACCACTGACACTCGTGAGTGGCACATTATCATTTAATGCACTGTAAAAGAAAGAGCAATTTGATAAGAACCAACTTTAACTCCAAAAAGTCGCACTCAGTCAAATTGGTCTCATTTTAACAAACGAATATGCACCCAACACAATTAATCTGAACACGCACACAAGAGTCGACCCAGTGTAAGAGCACTAGAGTCCTTTAAACCAGTCTGAGATAATTTAACTCAAAATTGTCGTTACGCCAACAACAATTCCGTCCACAAAAGTACGTGTTTTTTTATTTTTTTGGTCCACCATAGTCACAGATCTCTTCTCTTCTTCATATCACAACAATTTAGCGTTCACATTCAAATAAAACACAAAATTTCTTGAACGAGTAACCCATTCACATCTAATCAAAGACATTGGCTCGACTCGCCAACACACGACACTTGAGCACACCACAATTAATCTTGACTGCACTGGACCCGTGCAAACAAGAAAACACATTGAAAAACAACGTAGAGTCTTCCAGAAGTAGCTCTTCGTCTTGACTCCCTGGTACGACAAGGAACGCCAAAGTCCCCTTTAGGCGATAACCCTCAGACTTGCAGAAGATCCACTCGAGACCTGAAAACAAAAAAGAATAGACCTTTTAACAAAGCATCGAGGCTTTGAAAAACAAAATATCACTAATTAAACAAATATATAATTATAAAAATAACTGATCTGACTTAACAGCAGCAGTAGACCTGGGTGACTTCTGAGTTTCCCAACAGCACAATAGACTTGAACCCACAAAAATTACTCCTTAGAGTAGCTGAGCACCCACAGCTGCTCCTGAGTACGGGTTTCGACCCCGTAGCAACAATTTTAATAATTTTTTTGCAATAGCTAAGTTGACACCGCGCGAGCCCCGAGAGGTTATACATACACACGACGGCAGCGCAACGTCGATAACTACCGAACTGTAGAACGACTTTCCGACGCCACGGACGGAGCGCGCGCGCACACTTTTGTAACCAGAGCGCTAGTGACGAGCACTAGCACCACTGCCGCGGCCATCTTGAAACCAAGCGCGCGAACATTCAAACGCGGTCAAACGCATTTTTACAGTCTCACGCGAATTCTAACAATTTAAACAGTTCAAAATTCATAAAAAATTAGCATCAACAATTAATTAATTAATTAATTAATCAACAATTAATTATTTACGATAAATTAATTTAATTTCATTAAATTTCAATATTATCTTTTCTTTTCAACATCATCTTTTCTTCGATTTTTTTTTTTTTACATTTTTTTTCCCAAATAGCATTTTCTCTTTTACTCCTTTTTATAATATTGACCAAACGTTTAATTCGACCCGCCCCCGTAAGCAAACAACAAATTGCTTAGCACAATAACAACAACAAATTATAACAATACCAAACAATTGCTTCAATAACATTCAGGTAATTTCTTCGTTTAAATTTAAATCATAATAATAATATTATTCATACATAACTGACTACAAATATTTCTAATAATTTTTTTAACCTTATACTACTACCTCACTCCCCATCAATTTCATAACTAATTTATCGTATTTGAAATCGACCCTTTTTTTCCCTAAATTTAAAAAGGCCATCACCTCGATTTGAAATCTTTCTACCACAGCTTCACTGTGATTATTTTTTTTGACAACGAAAGCATAATAACAGCAAGCAACAAACAAAATAATTACAGTCAAGCAATATCAACAAGGACCCAAAAATAACAAACTTCACCATCAACGTTTAAGCAGCAACGCACGAGAATCAAAACAATTTTCAATAAATTCAAAGCAAAGTTCCAACAACAGAAACCAGAAATACGTGTATCCTTCAAGAAAAACCAAAGCAACATACGTGAATTTTTCGGAAACGTGACAATGCCAAACAACACAGAAGATACCTCAAACGCACAAAACCTGTCTGCTGCGGACAGTGCACTCATCAGGTCACTAAGCGACTCATTTGCATTTATGAACTGCATATTAACGATACCCTCTTTCGATGACAAAACTCCACCATTAAGAGTATATATCCAAGACTTACGCAATGCTAACCAATTAGCACCTCAAGGCGTAAAAAACCAATTTATGAACACAGTCCTACAAAAATTAACAGGAGCAGCAAAGAAATCCTTGAACAATAAGAAATTCGACAACATAAACGACCTCATCACTCATCTAAAACAAAGATTTGGACCAGGACGAGATTTCAGTTATTATGATAACAAAATACTGAACTTAAGAATGCATCAACAAGACACAGTCGATGACTTCTATGACGAACTCAACGTGCTACTCACCAGTGCAGAGAAAGCACTTCAAGAACAAGAAGGTGAAAATTACCATAATTCAATGATTATACCTACGCAAAGAAGAGCGAAGGACATATTCATAAAAGGACTACCGCCATGGCTATCACCTAAAGTAGATGCCTACAAACCAAAAACGTTATTAGACGCATACAATGAAGCAGTGACCATAGAATCCAGAATGGAAGCGAAAATAATACCAGATGAAAGGCAACATAGACCAAGAAGAGGAGAAGACCAAGACAACACGATGCCGAATAACCCTTTTGTACACCCCTTCAATTTCATAGGGTGTATTGAAGAAGAAGGCGACGACACCGAAGATCCACCACAACAAGAAGAAAACGTAGACGAATACATAGCCTACGTCAACGGTATGGCCAACCAACAAAAATACTATGCCAACCAACAGGCAACCAATCAGCAACAACCAATGAATCAGCAATCAAACTACCAGAACCAAAATACAAACAAAAATCCAAATTACCGAGGCAAAACGTATAACAGCAACTACAACAAAAATGCACAAAGTAGACAAAATCATGCGCAAAGTAACAATTGGGCAGCATGGAATAGCCAAGGCAACAGAGGCTACCCAAAAGTCCTCTTCAACCCAATAACTGGACAATTCTTTGCACTCAACTCGTCAAAACCAGACCAAAGAAATCAACAAATGCAGCAAAATTGGCGTCAAAATTACAACCAACAAAATAGCAACCAACCACAAAATAATTTAAACTACCAAACGGCTCGCCAATACCAAAACCTGGCGAGCCAGAACATGCTCCCATATCCATATGGAATGATGCCACCCATGATGCCAATGCCACCCATGCAGGGAATGCAACAAATGCCGATGTATCAAATGCCGCTAATGTATGGACCACAACAGCAACAAAAACCTCAACAGATGCAGAATGCACAAAACATGAACCAACAAACGCAGAATTTAACAAACATAACGGAACAACGCAACCATCAAGATCAGCCCAATCAACAATCACAAAAAGATGCGTCACAAACAAAAGTAATGACGATATCGATCAAAGAACCATTAACATCTACCCCACCTACAATAGGGGAATTGAGAAGTCGGCTAAAGAAGTAGAAGCCACTGTCATCAAACTGCATATACCACAAGGTACCATGAAACCATGGCTCACATTCATGGTAGACAGTGGAGCAGCCATCAACCTCATAAAATTGGAAGTACTTCACAACAGCGTACCATATGACCCCACAGACACCCAAAATCTAGGAGGCATAACACCAAACACCATCACAACGCTTGGTACAGTATTCCTAGACATATTGAAACAACCAACAAAATTTCACATTGTCGACAATGACTTTCCGATACCGTACGATACAATGCTTGGTCGAGAGTACTTAGAGAAAGTCGAAGCAATAATCTCATACCATTATCACGCACTAGTAGTAAACAGTGACGTGATGAATCCAATACCATTCCTGGGACATGAACAAGAACATGAAGATAGAAAAAGAGCAAACAAATGCAAAAGACTTAAAGTCCTCACACTAAGCACAATCAACAGCATCGACAACGAACACCCAGCAACGGACTTGTTAGACCCAGTAAGCATACTGTCCATCAACCACAATGAAGATACGACAAACACAGCTACAACCATCGACAACATCGCACACGTCATCAACGAAGCGCATACCATACGTTCAAACAAAGAAGCGACGACACACACACTCAAAGCCAGAAGCAGGCAAGTAATCCAAATAAATCTGATAAATTCAGATTTAAAAGAAGGCTACATACCAAAAATTGTAATGCCGAACAAAAACGTATTTGTGGGAGAAGGAGTTGTAACAAACAACAACAACACCTGCAAAATACTTGCCATAAATACGGACGTAAAAGACGTCACAATAGAAGTCAACCCCACAGAGCTTATACCATTTGAAACAGAAGCGACATTTTTGCAAGAACTAGACAGTGACTACGACGGTGAACAAATCACGAACATAGAACTAAGAAAACATGAAATACAAAAGACCATCAGAAAAAGCCACCTCAACGAAGAAGAAACAAATATTGTAGACCGAATAATAGAAGATTACACCGACAGATTTCTATTGCCCGGAGACAAATCACCATGCACCGACATGATACAACATCATATACATCTAGAAGACAACATACCAATAAATACAAGACAATATAGACACCCGCCAAAACACAAAGAAGTTGTCCGAGAGAGCGTTGAAAAGAAATTAAAAGACAATATCATAAAAGAATCAAATTCTCCATGTAACTCACCTATCTGGATAATACCTAAAAAACCAGACAGCAAAGGTAATCCAAGATGGCGCATGGTCATAGACTTCAGGGAACTCAACAAGAAAACAATAAGGGACGCATACCCGCTACCCAATATTACAGACATAATGGACCAATTAGGCGGAGCCACGTACTTTTCGATTTTTGACCTGGCAAGCGGATTTTAACAAATCCCAATGGCTCCCGAAGATTCTTATAAAACGGCATTCTCTACAATAAACGGTCACTACGAATACACCAGAATGCCCGAAGGTTTGCGAAACGCAACAGCGACTTTCCAGAGATTAATGGAGAAAGTTCTAAGAGGACTACAAAACCTAGAAATGTTGGTATACCTAGACGACATAATAGTCTACAGTCGCACATTGCAAGAACATGAACAACGAATAAGAAAAATGTTAGACAGACTAAGGTCAGCCAAACTAGTGTTGCAACCAGACAAAATTGAATTTTTCAGAAAAGAAGTAGCTTTCCTAGGACACATCATCAGTGCCGAGGGAATAAGACCAAATCCCCAAAAAGTCGAAGCCATCTCCAAATTGCCAACGCCAAAGAACGGCAAAAACATCAAAGAAATACTAGGTATGTTTGGATACTACCGAAAATTTATACAAAACTTTTCTGACATCTCAAGACCATTGCAAAAACTAGTATCACCAAAAGTGAAATTCGAATGGACCGAAGAATGCGAAAAAAGTTTCCCCTACCCAAAAACTCAAAAACTGTCTCACATCTGCACCGATACTAATCTTCCCAGATTTTCAAAAAGAATTCACCCTAACCACAGATGCATCAGACTATGCAATGGGAGCAGTCCTCAGTCAACAAAAAGATGGATTCGACCACCCAGTGCAATACCTCTCAAAATTTTTCACAGCAGCTGAAAGAAACTACACTACAACGGAAAAAGAATGTCTGGCCGTACTCTACGCCTTGCATCAATTCCGACCGTATCTACTCTGCAAGAAATTCACTCTCGTCTGCGATCACGAACCACTCAACTGGATGCACAGCCGCAAAGACCCCGGCCAACGTCTCATGTGGTGGATGTTCAGATTCACAGGATACGAGTACACGTTCAAATACAAACCAGGAAAGTTGAACAGAAACGCTGACGCCCTATCAAGAAATCCACCAGAACCAACAGAAGAAGAAATTAATGAAAAACTTCCTAAATTAAAAATAATGGTAGTCGAAGAATCAAAACAAACCAACTCAGCCAACAAAACAAACTCACCTCAACCCTCAACATCAAAAGGACAAGATATGCAGAGATCAAGAGCAAAATCAGTAGGAGCAACCGATGCCGCACCAAAAGGCAGAGGTAGACCCTTAGGTGCAAAAACCTGCAAAATAGCTCCACCAGCGGACCACAGTCTAATAGCACAAAGAACAAGAGCAAAAACCAAACAAGTGCAAAGCAAAGTAGCACAATACATAAAAGGTATTACACCAACAAATAAAGGCAAATCCAAAACCTCAGCCGACAAACCCAAAATAACTAACAAAATTCCCAAACTAGTGGTAACCACGCAAGAGTCCACAAATGAAACACAATCCGAAGAGGACGCGTTCAGTGATGCATCCTCAGTACATTCATCAATAATGTCATCAACAGCACTGCACGGTAGCTCGACAGAACGGACACCAATAAAAGACCCAAGATACAGTGGTCTAAGAATAAACAACGACAAATCTGAAAGCCCGGCATCAGAGGATGAAAATAGCTTCTCCTCCTCCATAGACAGTCAAGAACGCACCATCAGCAACATAGCAATTCATGCGAGTGCAATAAGTCAAACAAATGACACCGAGTCAGACGACTCAGAAAATTCAGACACAGAATCAACATTCAACACCACGTTAAACAGAAAAGAAGTAGAGCAAGCAAGCAGGACACTAGAAGAATCAATAGCGAGATACGAAGACACACACAACGACTCAGATGACTCTGAACCGCAACCGCCATTACCAACGCACTTTTCGGATGACGATGACGTATCAGACAACATACGATTTCGTCTATTTGAACTTAACCCACACTATGGCACAGGGCAACAAGACGAAGTCCTCGGAGAAAGAGTACAAGAACTCATCGATGAAACACGCAGAAAAATGCAAGCACGAATGGAACAATCAGAGAACCAAGAACCAGAAACTGAAGACGACACTGAAGGTGCAAGCATAATAATACGAAAACCAACAAGAATATCCGACACCACCAAAATAACAAAGAAAAGCCCAGTTGCAGAAAGCACACCACACGTTAACAAAACAAAAGCAAGACCAATGGGCATCCTCACAGAAATAGAAACCAACCAAACAAACCATACCCAAAAACTAGAATTTTCTGAACCTCCAGAAACCACAAACCAAATAGTGGTACCGAACCTTCAAGCACCAATGCCACCAACCAACGTACAATCCATGAACAAAAACGGCACAACAACACAAAATGAAGAATATGACACAACAACAGAAATAAACCCAAAAGCTACAAAAACTGCAATTGCATCAGTACGACATTGTCTAACTTACAAGAGAGACAACATCGTACATTTCATATCACGAGACTGCGAAAACGCATCAGCAATCTCAACACTACTGAGCGAAATAGGAGCCATAAACCTAGAGCACATGAAGTGGAAAAAACCACGAGTGTTCCAAACAATAATCACACCCTTCAAAGGTCACTACATCTTCTCCGTAGTACTCAAAGAAAAATACTACAGCAACAATAACGTAGAAGATCTCAAAAAAGCCCTAACCAATCTAAAATCAACACTCATGCAACAACGCGTCAACAGCTTCAGAATCTCAAGACGAGGTGATCTAACGGACAACTTCGAACCAGGACTCGTCTGTGAAAAACTTAAAGAAACATTTAACAACACCCCAATCTCAATAACAGTATGCTATGGAAAAATTGAACAACCACCAGAAGAAGACAGGACAAGAATCATAAAACTACTACATAACAGTCTAGCAGGAGGACACAAAGGCATCAATCAAACATATCAAAAGATAAGAAAAAGATATCACTGGCCAGGAATGAGAAACGACGTATTAGATCACATACGCAAATGCAGCAAATGCCAAGAACAAAAAATAGAAAGATTTCAAATCAGAAACCCAATGATAATAACAGACACCCCAATTGAAGCATTTGATAAAGTGTCAATCGACACAGTAGGCAAACACAGAAAGACCCCAAGAGGTAACCAACACCTCCTAACTATACAATGCAATTTAACCAAATTTTTACTAGCAATACCCATCAAAAATCTGAATGCCATAACCATCGCCGACGCGTTAGCTAAAAATCTAATTTGCCAATTCGGTGCACCTCGAGCAATTCTGTCAGACAGAGGAACATCCTTTTTATCTGAAATAGTTGGCACCCTACTAAAACTATTTAAAATCAACCACCTAAAAACCTCGGGCTATAGACCACAAACAAACGGTTCACTCGAAAGAAGCCACGCACCCTTGATGGAATTTGTGCGTATGTATTCCAGCAAATACGACGACTGGGATAATCTAGCTCCCTTTGCCACATTCACGTATAACACCAGCGTCCACACAGCAACTAACTTCACCCCCTTCGAACTAGTTTACGGCAAAACAGCACGTTTTCCCATAAAAATACCCGCGGACGAAAAACTACGAACGTACAACGACTATACACGCGACTTACTCTCACGACTTAACGAAATGAAAATCTTAGCAGGAGAAAAACAAATCATAGAAAAAATGAAAACCAAAGCTCGATATGACAAGAAAGGCAAAACTTTCAAAGGCAAAATTGGCGATTATGCCAGACTCATCAAAGAACCGAGAACAAACAAATACCAACCATACAGAAACAAACCTCTAAAAATAATTGAATTCGTAGGTAGAAAAAACGTAATACTTGAAGACGATAATGGACAAAGAACACGTAAACACATCGACAAACTCAAACTAGCTTATATCAACTCAGATTCAGAAAATTCAAAATGAGAAACCTAACAAACATGACAATTACAGGATGATTCGACTGATAATTATCGCAGTCCTCACGTTACATGCAAGAGGCAACACACAACAAACTCACCAACTAGAGACCCTGAACTCAAATCCAGGAATTTATTTCGAAAAAATGGACATAATCCGCATCCAAAGAGCGGATTGGAAAATTAACATAATAATACAAATGGACCAATTTCTAAAAAACAACGCACCAATAGAACAATACCAAACACTAATGGAGCAATGCACCAAAGCAGTCGACCAAACGAGATGTCAAGCCGCCCTGGACTCAGACATAATCACATTAAAAACAGAAATGCTAAATGCAGTAAGAAATAACATCAAAGAAACGATGAACAGCATAGGACACACAGAGTACCCCACCATCAAAGACCCCAACAGCATCAGAACCAAAAGACTAGCACCACTCGGCATAATAGGAACAGTCAGCAAAAGTCTGTTCGGACTAGCCACCACGGATGACATAAATGAAGTCAACACCAACATTGACCAATTGTTCCAGGACCAAACAAAAGTAATACACCTCATTGAAAAGAACACCCACATAATCTCGACCAAATTTGAAGAACTAACCAACATAACAGAAAAACATGAAATGATGCTACAAGCATACCAAAAATCACTAACATTAACGATTCAAACCTTGTCAAAAGAAAACGAACACATCAAGTACTTAATATACACATCGGCCTATTCAAGAAGACTAACAGCCCACATGGACCACCTCCTAACCAATAATGAGAAATTACTACAAATTATAAAAGATTTAAAACAAGCCAAAATACACCCCGACCTAATCGATGCAGACACGTTACAACAAATAACAACAGACATCAAAAGAGTTACCAACGACTTAGACCTACCAACCCTTTCAGAACACATCAGAACAGAAGAAATAATCAAAACAGCTAAAGTAGATGCCATACATCAAGACGGGAAAACAATAGCAATATTGCATATACCGCTCGTCGACAGAACCCAATATCAATTATACAAAATGCATGGCATCCCAATACCACAAAATACTAACAATAATTCACTAGGATCAGCATACATAAAACCTACACAGACCTACATAGCAATAAGCAAAGACCAAGAAAAATTCACAAAATTCAATGAAATGGAGAAAAGCAAATGTATATCAACACACTATGCAGAAATATGCCCAGTATTGGCAGCATTTCAAGACATACCCGCGCCACAAGACTGTGAACTAACACTACTCTTAACACCCAATACGAAATCCTTAAACTACTGTAACATCAAATACATCAACAACATACAAACCCACTGGACCTATTTACCATACACCAAATCATGGTTATATTCAACCACCACAGACCAACTGCGAATTTCATGCTCAAAAATAGAACCCACAAGCATCCGCCTAGAAGGCACAGGAATAATAGCAATCTCACCGCAATGCACAGCAAAAACACTAGAAACAACTATTTACGGAGAATATATACAATCAACAGAAATAACCCACATCTATAAACCAAACATAGAACTAAACATCTTCGACATCTACCCAGAATTAAATCATGACAACCAAATAACAGATTTAATACCACTATTAGAAACACCCACCAACCAAAAAGCCCAACAAAGCAAATACAATAACAAACCCTTTAAAGACATATTAACCGAACTAAAACATATAGCACAACACAAAAAACACATCAACACAACCAGTAATTTCATATACGGCGGAATTTCACTACAATCCCTAATACTAATAATATTACTAATAATAATAATCAAAAATAAATGTAAATTCACACTAAAATGCCAAAAACCAAGTAAAAACAACAAGAATAAAAAACCCAGACAAAATTACTTCAAAACAGAAAACACAGATTTTACAGAACTACACCAAACGGACACCCCAAACCAACCATCACACAGCAAAACACTACACACAAAACCAGAACAAAAATTAACACTACCCACCCAAATAGCAGAGGCAGCATACTAACCCCTCCGCATACTAATAAATCAAATTAATAACGAATTGTTTTACACACACTAGCAATCAACAAAGAAAAACATGGATCCAAACACATCAATCTCCATCTTCACCAAAACCACCACACCCATATGGATGGTCATAAAACAATTCGAAATGATCGGCAATCCTCAAGCAATAGAAATAGAAGACCATCGCACGGACCCCACAAGCAGAAAAATCTCATTGCAATTCAAAACAAAGAAAGAAACCATTGAAGCAAACCACCTAAAGTCAGTTCTTATAAAGACCAAAATTTTACAAGAACTCACTACAAAATTAAAGAAAAATCAACCAACAACACCAAGAAGGAACTTAAACACCAACCATCAACCAACAGCGTCATCAACGATCCGATCAGAAGTACATGTCGTAACCAACAACGACAACAAACCAACAAGATTATTTTGCCTCCTACCATGGGACGGCAAAGACAAAGAGAAAGATGAAATGTTCTTCAGACATTTCGTACAATTTGGCGAATTAGTGTACTACAACACAATCAGAGACAAAAAAGGGAGACTCTGCTACGGCTATGTAGAATATTTTCACCCACACAATGCAGAAAAAGCGAGAAACGCAAGTGACCCAATCTACAAAGCCACTTTCGCTGAACCAAGGAAAAATCCGAAAATTACGCACAACATCATGGAAACCAAATTCCATGCACCATGCGCCAGAAGTATCAACACAAACATTTACACACTACACGAACAAACGTGCCCAAAACAACGGGCCTGGACCACCGACAACCAACAAAAATCAGGTCAAGCCAACACATTGACGAACAACCCAAAACAACTCACCAAACATACCACACCACCAACAAAAATGGACGCACTCTATACCATAAAAACCTCCGCTATACGACCAAACGACAGACCTAACCCAAAATACGTTGAAGACACCATAGAAATAGGATTAGACAGCAACACACAACATTTCTTAGAAATATCAGAAAATAAGAACATAGACAGTGATGACATGAGCATAGAATAGACCATACCATCAAATCGCTTTAATAAACATATGCAAACCAAATAGCATAATCTAAACCAACAAAACACCATGACATAATAATAGACCAAAATATTATTTTTCTTTCAGATGGACAAAATCGGCAAACAATTCTTCCTGATGGACTTCTCTGAGGAAGAGGCCACCGGCGACGATCTCATGCCATTACGACGCTGGCGCGTAACGGATATGAGATACAGCGGCAACAATACGGTGGAAGTCCACTTCCAGGGCGATGAAAGGATGGTTCTTGACCGTCTCGAAATAATTGGCGACCTCAAAATCCTCGACCGCCAGGACAACAAGGTCACCGTGCAGTACAGGGACCAACGCTGCACCGCATCAGCATTACAACTGCTCTACACTCCGGACCAGCCAATGCAAATCGAGATAGTCCCAGAACCGAAAAACTCCACCGCCGTGACCGCCAAACCAGCAAAGGACCCAGTGACCACTCCTCAAACAGAAGAGTCCAGGGACCCACCAAGCATTCTCCGTATTATACCCACGGACACAAAAATGGAGGTGATATTCACCGGCAGCCGAGCTCAAATCGAGCAACACTTCAGGGCCATTGGGCAGTGCAACATTGCCCACAAAACCAACAGCAAAACGGGTCATCAAAAGCTGACCATACACTATGACGCAAAAGCGCATTTGGAGAGAGCGCTCTACATACACGCAGTGTATGTAGAAAAACCCGCACCAAATGCGCAGGAGCAGGGCAAGCCAGCCAACACCGCAGCACCGTCAGACGACACGGAAGGGCTCCGCTTTTGTGTCCCGGTCCCAATGACGGAAGCGATGGAGACCACCATCCATCACTTCATGGAATTTGGACCACTGGACCATATCTATTTTTACGAACTGCCTGGATTCGACCCCGCCAAACACCTCTACAAAAAGTACTTGGCGTTTATCCAGTACTTCGTGGCAGAGGACGCCAAAAGGGCGATGGAAAAATGTAGCTCCCGCTACAAGACCCCACGCTGGTGTGTCCCTAAAAAACTGGCAACGGACCAAAAACCGTATCGAAAAATGCACCAAGTGTGCAAACGACTGCTTGACACACGGCAGGAGAAAGACTACTACCGGGTCTGCCTCCTGCAAAATGGTCATGTGCCCGTACGCCACGAGTGCGGCATGACCTTGCCTTACAGGGACATGCTTACCCACGCGGAGTCTTGTAAGGAGCCTACCACCAGCAAACAGCAAACAATCGCAACGCACCCCACTCATCGACCAGCCAAGCAGGACACCAGTACCAGCTCAGACTCAACCAGCTCGACGTCTGATCTTATAGATCTGGACATGAGTGCGGAAGAAATGGCCGCCACAATGCTCCAGAGCAAACTGGAGGAAGCGGAGAAATCCACGGCCCGCCTCAGAAGACCACACGCGTCCACGGTCCAACAACTGCACCCCTTGGACACGACCATCCCACCGCTGGACCTTGACCACAGCACTGATGAAGAGCAAACCGCTGCCATGACCCTCATTAATGCGGAAATCCAGGCAATCAAAGATACCGACGTCCAAATGATCGACGAGGCCAAGCTCACAGAGATTTTTGAAACGATGTCGCTAATGAGCCTGGAGCTAGACTAGGGACACACGTATCAAGGACCCAGGGACCAAAAAAGCATCCCATTATCATTCACATTATTATTCAAATACATTTTTTTTTTAAATAAAGATATCTAAATCAGAGTTAAATATAACCAAAATTATTTAACCACCCATCACCATCCACAGGATCCGTAAACCAGTAGCAGCAACGCAGCCATCACACTAGCAGTGTCAACCACCACACGCATTCGTCACATGTGTCATGTTTTTATATATCACAAGTTCACCGGGACGGCGAACGTTCCCAACGAGGGGAGGATGTCATGTGACGACTTTTCTGCGGCTTGGCTCGACAAAATAATTAATAAATTACTTGTCGGGCCAAGACCCCGGACGATCACCACAGCTAAGATAGGCGCAGAATTCAAGGACACAAAAGTATCCTGTGTCAAGAATTCTGCGATTATCAGCAGCCTCCCCGCCGTCGGCAGCGTTCGACACGTGCATCGCTGACGCTGCACTCTCTCGGCTACATTGTTGTCAAGGCCTATACAAGCCCATAAGTAAGACAGAGAAAACCGAGAGAGAGCAGCGGAGGAGAGAGCGCGTTAATTAGGAGAGGGGAGGCCCAGAAGCGCCTCCGAGAGCGCAATTAGGAGAGCGAGGCCTCACTCCTCAGAGAACGGCCTAACTGCCTAGACTAGATTTCACTTGGATTTTTATTGCATTTAGAGTCAATTTAGATTTTCATTAGATTTTTCTAGTAGTAAAAAAACTAGTTTTTTTGTGTTATATTGGTGATTGTGACTCTTTGAGTAAATAAACCATTGAATTAAAACTAAAAGACCCGTAGTCCACGGATTCTCTGAGTCCGCATTTTCTTGGCCGCTGGTCTAATCCACGATTTTTTTAGTCCTCTCTCGAGTCCATTGTCCACCAGCATTTTATTCGTCTTGGCAGAGCCATTGCTGACCAGCAGAGAACGAGATCAACGAAAGGTAAGAAATTTAAATAAATATAATATTCAAGACATCAGCAAAGACGTGAAGCAGTAGGGGTGGCGTGTCGTGCGAACGACGCGCGCGGAGGCGGAATTTGTCCCCGCATCGCTTACTTGCGCTAGATTCAGCGCATTAACCTTATATTATTATTAAATTTAAGTCAAGTACGGAGGGCTTAAAATCACCCCACACCCCCCCCCCCCCACCGTAACAATTTGAAATGAAGGAAAGGCTTTATACCTACTTTCATGTCCCCAATAATTGGAGTGATTTGAACAAGAAAATGTAGTTATTTAGATTTGCGAAAAAAGGGTTTTGAACAGATGAAAAACGAACTGTAACGTGAGCGAAAACGGCCGAGCGCGCGGCCGTGGTGGCAGAGAAAGTGTATATAGATATACAAGCGCGTTACGACGACGCGCGCTCGGCCGTTCGCTCACGTTTCAGTTCGTTTTCCATCGATTCAAAACCTTTTTTTCGCAAATCCAAAATATACACTTCGTTGTTCAAATCATAAAATTTTCAACGCTGTATTCCAAATTCCAGTAGGACTCCCCAATTTCTCGTGCTCGCGCACACAAAAATGCACTAAAATTGTACATAAAAAATTCAATTTGCAATTATGCAAAAAGTAATTGATGCAAAGCTCCATTTTTTGGCGACATGAAAGTAGGTATAAAGCCCTTCCTTCATTCTAAATTTGAGGCTTATAAGTGTAAAAATGGCTGAGTTTTCAATTTTTAAAAAAACGTCGATTTTGCGGTGTTTTCCACGGTTTTCCGAGGTTTCCTCCATGTCCATTCATCGGATAGAGACGTTCAATATAGGAATTTCTTCGCAATTTAATCAGCTACAATTTTTCTCTGTTTACTTTTTTACGTTAATCTCTTATTTTACGAGTTAAAAGCAAAAAACTAAAAAAAAAATGCATTTTTGCATAATAAACAACGTTCCCGCACAGATTTCGTGTCCAAAAGTATACGGGCTTCCCTTTCTCTATATAATCGCGGTATCCGTTGCCGAGCTACTTTTAAGTCCACAAAAAAGCTAGGGCGCTTGGCCTAAATTAATTAATATAAAATCATCCGATTTTTATGATTCAAGTTTTTTTATTATTAGTAAATTTTAAAAACGAATAATATTTTATACAAAAATTCATAATATTGAAAAATTGAAAAATTTTAAGGAAAAATTTTATTTGTAGAGGTTGTGCCCTTAGGTGTGACCAGGTGTGACCCTCATTAGAACGCTCTAGCCAAGGGTCTGCCACTGGTGTCATAAAAGGCTTAGTCCTCTCTGTACGGGTACCCATATATGACAGCATTAGAAAAAAATTCTACTCTCAATTTTCAAATAAACAATTTTTAAACAAAGGTAATATTTGACTTACGTCAGTTCATGTGTAATGATTACTTATAGTTACAAAACTTGAATCACGAAAATCGGAGCATTTTCACTGTTATCAATTCACAGTCTGTAAGTGAAGATTATCAAACTAGTCTAATAATCTCAGGTAGTTACCATTCGATTTTTATCATTCAAATTCTGCTAAAATAAGCCTTTTCTGTAGAATTACATATCTGTTCATAAAGTATTTATTTTGCAAATTTTGAATTATTATGAATTGTTCACGTTCAGCCTCCGAGATCGCCCTTTACCCTCATAAAATTTTCGGAAACACTACCCATTTTTTCACCCTAGTATTTGATGCCCAAATTTTTCTGCCCATACTCTCAGTATCGCGCGTTTCGTCGGGGACATGCGTAGGTAGCCACTGCATAGTAAGCTGTGCTGTATTCTCAGAAGGTGGTGAACACATGTTGGCCTGCCACGCATTGCTCGTTGGTGTGCGTTGATCAGCCCGGACTAGTAGGAGAATGCAAAAAAAACCTTCAGCTAAGGAAAGATAGAAGATGGCACCACTCGTTTATGCTAATTATTAAAATAAACTAATATTTTGAAACGTTTATCCATGCTTGAAGATAAATTTTGTTTTTTTATGTACAATTACCTTTACGAAATTCGTCTAACTTTAAAAGAACAATAGTTACAGAGGAAACTGTAATTTTAAGTTATCGACACATAGCTTCGAGATTTTTGAAACGTTCTCGATCCCCTTAAGCACACGTAACACAATCGATTCGAATGGACAATTTTCCATTTTTGACTTAGTGACATTTTCGCAAAATGTTTACATTCGTCAATTCGATGATTTGTGCGACCGCAATTTGCACAACTTTTTTTCCGCGAATCTCTCACTCTCACTCTCGGATTCATTCACACTATGCACGGCATACACTCCCTTGACTTTATTTTCGCGATTTCTATCTCCTTCACGAAGCTCATACGTAATAATATTAGCCCTAATATGCTTCTTCGCTTCTTTATATATAAATTCTGCGAGTCTCTCTAAATCCGGTATATTGACTGCCTGTATTGCGGCGTAATTCGTGAAATTATACACAATCGTTTCAGGTAACTTTGAAAGCAATCTACTTACAAGCTCCGGGCTGTTTAAATATCCGACACTATTTCTCTGCGTTTTTATAGCTATAACCGCGTTTCTAAGTCGCGTCGCGAATTCTATCAAATCTATTTTTCCTTTCTTTATGCTTGGTAAAAATCTAATTTCGTCTAAAATTTTCGTTAAAATTAACTGCGAATTTCCGAATTGCATCTCTAACGTATCTATAATTCCTTGCGAATTATAACCGGCCATAAATAAAGGTTGAACTGCATCTCGAGCAGTGCCAGTCAACGCTTCAGACAATCTTAACATATTTTCCCGATCTGTGTAATTCCCTAAGGTGGTGGCTAAATGAAACGCTTGCTTAAATCTATTCCAATCCAATGGCTCGCCGGAGAAAGGCTGCAATCTTTTGACCGATGTCATTCTATTTATCAGAGTCGCATCTCTGTACGCAAGTCCATGACTTGATAACACGCACGCACTCTCTGGCGTTTCTACTAAACGTGTCTGAGAATTTCCCCACGATCGCTCAGGACAAGCAGAATCCAAATACGGCCTATAAAAATTGCCGAATCTATCATTTCCATTGAAATGCTCGCGCTGAACAGAAACTGGGGCTCGATTATTTAAAAAATGAACTCTTTCTGCTCTTCTCCATGGAGCATTGAAACTATCATATTCACTACTCGAACAAATCGAACCATTCTCGTCGACCCTGTGTGACGTGATCTCCGCTTCGGAGTCATCACAGTTTCTGCTTCTTTTCTCTACATTTCTGCTTATCATGACACGACCGTAACTGGTTGACGACGACTTCCTCCCGGCGGAGGGACGCTTCGCTCGCGGATTTAAATAACTGCGCAAACCTTGCTGAAAAATTCGTGCTGGCGTTGACTCCGTTGTCCACGATGAAGTCGCTGCTGGAGGTGGCGAGCTGGGGAGCTCGCTCGGACGACGTAACGGCGCGCGGCTGCGCGTGGGAGCCGGGAGACGCACAGCAGTCCGTCCTCTCGCTGCTGATTGACCCTCACTGGCTGCGTGAGGCAGCAAGTTCGTTCGTCCCGTCGGACGACGAGCTGGTGGCTGGAACGCTGTCCTCCTCTGCTTGGCCGCTGAAGTCGTCACCCGGGGTCGGCTCGCAGCGCGTCCTCGCGCTGCCATCCTCGGCTTGGCTGGTGAAGGCGGCATGCCCTCAGGTGCGGGTGACACGGGTGGAGGTGCCGCTCTCATGGACCTGGCTGCAGGCATCGGACGCCGGCAGTCAAATTTAAAAATTCACTAATGTTCACGTTACCTTTCTCATTTAGAGTTGTTCTCAACATTGACTATATGCTCCAAAGCGTTGGTGGCATCAATTTTTCTTTAAGTTCGGTAAAGTATACAACTAAATTATTTTCTTCTGAGTTCGAAAGCGACTTCTGATTTTTAATTTTCCAATCTTTATACGTTTCGTAGACGAGTAAATACCGTTCTCCTGATTTTTTCGGCAATGTTTCAAATTGAATAATACTATTTGCTTCTTCGTCAAATTTTCTGAATAATTCTTCTTCATCTTCTGACTCATCAGATGAGAACATTCGATCGTTCAATAAAACACGTGTATCCATTTTTAAATTGATAACCTTCAATACGTTAAAAAAGCTTTTCGAACAGGCTATTAACCAAATTCTCAGTTGCCTAGCTACCCGATCGAAAGCATGCGTGGCGAAAGCTGCTGTCAGTGGCGAAACGCCTGTGAATGGTTAAATGCTCTTCTTTCGCTATCGAAAACAATAGCGAAATTACGCACTTTCGACCAGGGGATCAAGAAAAATATTTGTTATTATATTGCTAATTAAAATTTTAGATTTGAAAAAGAGCCTAAATTAGAAAATGAATTTAAAGGTAAATTTTTCAATAATTAATGTGGTACTTATATTTGAATTATTTCTATAATATATGTAGATAAATCTTTGTTAACAGGTGAGGCAATGACTTCTTTAAAAGAGTACATTGAAGAAAAACATTCAAACTTGGATAGTAAACTTACTGTTACGCAAAGAGAAATTGAAAGAATCAAAGCATTGCTAACGAATAGTAGACCATTTGGTGAAAATGAGCATGTTTAAACAATTGCTCACTGACATGTTTAATCAAACATCAAATGAATGAGTTTCAAATATTTGATGTAAAAATTGATGGGGAATGTAAAACTAATTTAGTAAGTTTCAAAATAATTTTAATTTATTAATCAGATAATTTTTTTGTATATTCTGAATATGTCAATAATATACACTAATTCAAAATAATCTTTTCAGAAAAAGTATTTTACGTGCAACATTAGCATCGAAAAAAAAACCATTGTTGTTAGAATAATTTTTAAGGATTTTTTCTGAAGAAATGTGATGAAGTCGTTTACAGCAAGGAAGCAAAGCGGCAATAAACATATTTTTGCTAAAACAAAATTTTACAAGTGGTTTGTAGGTAAATATAAATAGTTTATGTACATGTTATCTAGCTTTAATTGTATTTCTTAATTAATATTTTTTTATTTCTTATTTTAACAGAATCAATGATGGCTGCATATAACAATGAAGGGCAAGTTAATATTAACAATGACTCTTTATTAACAATTATTGGAAGTGTAATAAATACCTCCCATGACTCGTCTGGTTATCGATCCATTCGGGCTGAAAAAGCAAGGAAACGAGGAAGTGAAGACCAAGAATTGGAAAATTATGATCAAGCAGCACAATCAAAAACCTTGAAAACAGGGGAAACTGCGGAAAATTTTAATGGTGAATTTGATGCAGAGTTTGAGAAGATTCTGAATAGTTAAAATTTACTTTTGTAATGAAAATTTAGCTATACACTTTTTATAATTTTGTGTTTGAATATTTTAATAAATTACATACTTATTGTTTTTACAAGTAATTAATTTTATTGTAATTTTTTAAAAATAAAATGCTGTTATTTTCAGTAATATGTATAAGTAAAAATAAAATATACCTTCAGGCCGGTTCAGGTCCGGATTTTATAGAAATATTTTTAAGCTGAGTGATCTTTAGGTTAATATTTCAGTACCTGAGCTGGGCCGCTTAACTAAATCAGATCTTACGGGCCATATTATTATCCCATTATATTTGTATCACGGGCCTCATCCGACTTGTAATACGGCCCTGATCCAAAACGCCTTTACGCGGATCCGGCCCTGATATAACCATACATTCAATTTCTTATCTTAGATGAAAACAGCTGTTTGACTGCTTCAAAGTCTCACAGAAAATTCTACAATACCGATCATGTAGTAATCTTCATTCTCGACCGGACGCTGTGAGGTGCAACCTGTTCGGGTAGCAAATTCAAATTTGTTGAATGCCCTTACTTTAACAGATTAAGTTTAGTAACATAAAATCACATATAGAAAAATTAATTTTACGGATTTTATTATATTTTACGGAAATAAATTCATAACTCTTGAGAAAAAAACGGTTTGTAAAACGGTTTTTATGTCGTATTTTCAGTAATATATCTCATGAAATTGCTCTGTAAGAAGTGTGGTCGAAGAATTCTTTCCATAAGTTTGGTCTAATTAAAATATTTAAAATACACGATTTTTCAAAAATTTACTTGAAACAGATTTATCAGTATTTTGTCGATATCTTCGAGGAAAATTTGTTTTTAGCGAAAAACTTCTTTCAGGACCATATTCTACGGATTATTAACTGTAAAAAAAGTGAATAAAAAAATTGATATTTTCATATTTTAACACTTCATAACCCCTTAAAGAAACGTAAAATTCTTGAGATCAAAATCTTTGAGAAACTTGTAACAGAGCAAATTACTGCTGCACGCCGATCACGGACTGTCGTCGTGTCACCGTCTTATCTGTATTGTCTAATGATACTACCCGGCGTAGTTTCTCGGTGATCTGCGTATAAACGCGTACACAGCCAAATGTCGAGTGTACAAATATGTGATGCTCACGAGCATCACACTTCGCCGTTTTGCTAAATTTACTTTGGAGTTCGGTAACAAAAAGGACGAAGCATAGGACACGTAAAATAAGTACTCAACGATTAAGCTAAAGAAATGAGTCGTAGACTCGTGTATTTAAAATAAGATAATATATAATATATCCGCCTACGGTTGCACGCGCGACAGCGGAGAGATTCGCGCGCAACTCGTACAAGGAAGAGACGAGTATTCTGTGGCAGAGAATACTCGTCCTCGGCGACCTTGCCGAGAATAACGATCTTGGTGAGATTCGATTTAAGCTTAGTCCGAAGAACGTGTCGCTTCTTTGGTACTTCTCGAGTCGCCGATCTGCTTAGGGGTTTCTCGCTCGCTTGTTCTGGATTCCATTTAGAAGGCGTCCCTTCTCCTACACGTAGTTGATATTGTCCCTAACAACGCACAGACTCTCCTCTGTAGCAGAACCAGGTAACCTCGGGTACAAGGGTGGCCTTGCAAAAGTTGTAATCGCAACACAAAGTGCACACCTGCGTGGTCAAATCGAATCTGATGTAATCGGCGCGCGGGCTTTCTCGCACACTTCACCCGCGCGTCTCTCGCCTAAATACAGCAGCGATGCCTGCTGTGTCGTTCCCATCGTGCGATATAACGAACGTGCGATATTTAAATATCGACTCCTTACCTCTCGTTACAAACTACACAGTTGATCGAAGTACTACTACTATCAGTGAATTTATCCCTCGGTAGCGGTATGAAATTTGAAGAAAGCGAATTTATCGATCTACCCGAGGCAGATTATTTTGAAAAATAACCTTCCTCTTGGATATGGACAAAGTCCCTTTCTTCAAATATCTTTGCAAAATAATTTTTCATATGTACATTTCCTCTCTCTCTCTCTCTCCCTCTCTTTCTCTTTTTCTCTCCCTCTCTCTCTCTCCCTCTCTCTCTCTCTCTCTCTTTCTCTCTCTCTCTCTCTCTCTCTGTTGTATGTAGCAAAAAATTTGAACGGATATCATGAAATACAATTATTGGCTATTGCACAATAAATTAATATTTAAAAAAACATTTATTTAAATATAAACAGATAGGATAGTCTCTAAACCAGCTTTTGATCGATGAAAGCTGTTGTAAATATGGAGAATTTGAGCTCTTGATATCAAAATTTGACTCCGCCTAAGTCCTGATACGAGCAATTATTTATAAACCTCAATTAATTAATGCAAGATTTATATGTGGTGTATATAGATATAAAAAAATCATTTTCAATACTAAATTGTACCTAAAAGAAGGCTACCTATTTAGATTAGTGATGCTGATATCTCAAAAAAATATCGATATTTGCATATCGATATTATCAATGAGGTAAATATCGACATTACTGATATATCAAATAAAAAATATCAATATTACAAATATCGATACAATATTTATAAGGAAAAATCCTCACTATAGCTAAAGTTGCTAATATGTAAGAAATTATAAGTTTGAAATTCTTTATTAATAATTAAATACTGTTTGAACATATAAACATTTGAAAATTGATTATTACAAATTTTACAAACCATGTACATATATAACATAGGTATTAAAAAATTAAAAATATCACTAAACTTATACATTTGTAGCACTGATTTTACTGCATTGTCTTCAAAGCTTCAGTTGGTATTACTGATTCCACAATCCGCTGTAGATAGGTTCTTGTGGTTTGAATTTTCTATGGATTTAAATCTAGAGTTTTTATTATCCAAATCTTTATTTAACTGTTTGTATTCTCTAGTAAAAATTAAAATAGAATCTAATTATATGGCCAAGTATTTATCTGGCAACAAATTCATAAATAGAAGTTGTTGGAAATCATCAGATGTTAACCTGTTTCAATTTTGTGTTAGTATTAATCCAGCAGTAGAAAACATTCTCTCTGATGGCACTGATATAGCTTCGGTTGAGAGGTATCTCAAAGCTACGTCAGGTAATGGAGAGGTTGAATTGGAAAATTTTTTCCAATACAATAATTGATTATTGGGATTGCATTCAAATAATATATTTGTTTTTATTTTAATCTAACATTTTCAGCTATAGTATTACTGGCACTAGTTTTTTCAATAGCAATTTTGGTCGCATTAAAAAATGGTTTTTATATTACTTGTAACGTGGAATTTACTCGCCCGCACGAGGATTCCAGTTAGTGTACAAAATATTTCTAAGATACGCGGCTTTCTTCCTTCACTCTGGCTCGTGATATTCCTGCAATGGTGAAAAGCGGGATTGTGGTGGCAATTCGGGTTAAACAAATATAAAATACCAACAATTAGAAAATAATGAAACACAAATATATTCCTTCAATGTACACTATTAATTTTCAACATAAGAGGATTGAATTTATGTAAAAGCATGGGCACGCGGCCATATTACTAACTCCAAGATTGCTCGATGATAGCTAAAGAAAAGGGCCGCGAAAATTCCTCTACGATGCTTCTATTCATTAATTGACAATTAAAGGAAAGTCACCGCCAGGATCTGAAATCGCGAACTTTCCTCTATACGCCACAACAGCCCCGATCCTTTATTACAGTTATATTTTTCCACCACAAATCAATGATCATCAAAAATATTTAGAATATAATATTACCAATTACCTCTATGAATAGGATCAACTCAATCCCTCTACTACTTTTTCCTCCACAACCGTGAACTCCGGTCAACAAGAAAATCCCAAGACAATGGCTCCTTCCAAAACTCCTCCAAGGAAACTCAAGCGCTGAATCAAGATGGCTTCCAAGGGAAAAAAAACAATCAACTGCTGAGAACAATTATATGTGACAAGCACCAGTGTCGGAATGGCCGAGGCCGACGCTTCGCTTGAGGAAGGATGCCGCGTTTTCCCACCCGGCCTCCTTTTTCACGGAAACACAGACCCGGCCTCCAAAATTACACAATTGGTCCTTTTTCTTAGAATAATCCCCTATTGGTTTATCACAACTACCACTAATCTATTTCCTTATCTATGAGTTTTCCCAGCGCCCTCTTTTCCAAATCCTAATTATTCATTGGCTTAGAACTCGATTACCATCCTCTATGTATTTTCCCTTTTATGGATATCGATCAATCAATCAATCATGCCGATATCCATTCGGTGGCTCCACCTATAGATAGTCCATAAGGCGCGCGATATTCGAAAATCCTCTATCATCCTCGAGTAACCATAGAGCTACATATATCGAGTCACCAAAGATTCCTAGCCCGTACATTCCCATATACTCCGTCATGACTTACTGAAGTCAACATAACGTTAACCATAATACGACGCGACACTATATCCTATATCCATCTCTCTCTTACTCAAGCGCACGCTCTCTCTCTCTCTCTCTCTCTCTCTCTCTCTCTCGCACACGCTCGACTCCCACTCTCGCCATATTTCTCTCTCCCGCGCGCGCCGACTCTCTCTCTCTCTCTCTCTCTCTCTCACACGCTCGACTCCCACTCTCGCCATATTTCTCTCTCCCGCGCGCGCCGACTCTCTCTCTCTCTCTCTCGCTCACGCTCACATACTCGCGCTCTCCCCTGTACACACAGCCGCATGCATGTAACCGCGTGCGCGCTGCCGCTTCCTACCATGCCCCCTCCCGAGCGCCGACGCGCTGCACAGGTGTGACTCGAGATCTCACATCCTGCGCTCCGCACACGGTCGGTCAGAGGTAACTCCTGCGAGCGCTGGCTCCGCTCCAGGAGCTGTCAACTCGCCGAGAGTGAGTCAGCTGGCCGTGCAATAATGTTCACGATGCAGCAATAATTATTGCTACGTCGCATACTATCAACTCTTTAATCGTCTGCATCTCCTCTGCTGAACACATCGAAGGTGATTTTGGCATTTGAAGCAAGACTGAAGCAACTTTATCTGAGATGCAATGAAATCTATTTAGCATCTTATAATCAGAGTTCCACCGCGTTTCTACGCTCTGTATGAGTCTTTCCTTCGTTAGCTCGTGGAGTTTATCTGACGTATTATTTGAATGCTTAAAAAAATCTCACTATCTCTTTCACTTTTGTTAAAAGTGGTTTTATATCATCCTCATTAAGTACGCTTGAGGGAACTAAATTCAGAGTATGAGCCAAGCAAAATAAATGTTTGTCCTTTCCAAAGGCATCGCCCAAACATTTTTTAACATTGCAAGTATTATCTGAAACTACAGCTATAACTGAATCTACATTAATTTTCCAAAATTCAAGTATTTCTAGTATCCACTTTTTTAAATTGTCTGCAGTATGAGATTCGTGTAACTCTGTTACACCTATATTTATTGCTTGCAGTTCATAGTTATGTATGAAGTGGCATGTGACGCCCAAGTAACCCACATTATTCAACGTGTCAGTCCATGCATCAGTTGTAATTGTCACAGATTTTATTTTGGATAATTGATCTTTGACAATGTTTGATAAGGCTTCATACTTTTCGGCCATTTTTGCAGTAATAGTTGATCTAGGAGGTACTTTGTACAGGGGTGCCGCGTAATTCAAGAGTGCCAACAGCCCTTTCTTTTCGATGCAACTGTATGGCATTATATCTTTCGCAATCATGTATAGTATTCTATTCAGCATTCCGTTTTCCTTATCCCTAAAGTAATAAATACAAATTTATTAGTATCGATATTAAAAAGAATTATATAAAAATTATTATTTCATAAATAAATACCTTTGAAGGATTTCTGATTTTCAAATACACTGTTTACTTTCAATTGTTTAGCTTTAGATGGTAAACGATCATTGCATTTATTTTCGATTTCAAGTAACGAATCTGCAGATTCGGAAAAGTTTGAATTTTCGTCTGTTTCTGTCATTGACGTCGACTGCAGAAATATATAATATTGAATTTAATTAGAAATAGCATAGAACATAGGCAGTTTTGAATAAGTATTAAAACGACTTACAATTTTGCGCTTTTGACGATTTTGAAAACGCGAAGCTTTAATGAAGATAATTCAGGATTTGATTTTAAACGATTTCTAGTAATTATTGTTCTGTTTGAATTTTTTTTAGAATCATTTTTGCCACTCATTTGAATATTTTGGCATAATTAATGTTTAAATTAATTTACAGCAAAAGAGAAGTTCATGCTTCACAAACTGTCCAAATTCTCAACATATAATATCCACAATTAAATCCGAGTCAAAGAACAAATAGCTTATGAATTTAAATCAAATAGCGATTACTATATACTCCTACTAGCTTTAAAAACAAAAACAAAAACAAGTCCAACCTTTTAAATGACCCAGTTATATACTGACCTATATATCTAATTACTGTTCCGCGGCATTCTTTACATTTTGCTAACGCGGCATTCCTAAGCGGTCAGTCGCCGTTATCGTGAAATGTAATCCCATCTACTTCTATACTTATCAAATATGTCCTACACCTTGTTACATATGTATTATTATCAAGAACACTAGAAGCTAATCTAATCAGCCCTACTCGGTACCTGTTGATAGCAGTTGTAAAAATAATTACTTTGAATCTCTCAAACTTCAATTAAATTTTAGAAACAAAAATTTCCTTTTAAATCAGCACTTATACAACTTTATAAGTATTTTATATTAATTATTCAATTTACACAAAAATATACTTCAATAAAGACACTCACGCACGATATTTGTATCGGAACCAAATTGTTAAGTCCTGACTACTTCAATTGAATGCCTATAGTCAGGATTATTTATAGCGATAACAGTCTAGCAATTAGAAGCACCTAGATCCCTCAAGTAAATGTATTTCCTACGAGAATATAATCAGAACTTACCTTGTTTGAACCTATGACGATGGATAGTCCTTTGTTATTCAAGAAGAATTGTTATAGGTCCAGTTAATGTTTTTGTAAGATCGTTGTCCTCAAAACAACCCAATGATTTAAACAATTTCCTTCAGATCTCAACGTACAGGTTTTTAGGATTTAATTAAATTATTCCACACAATAAAAGTATACTATTATTTACTATATTTATTTTCTAACAAAACTTTAAAAATAGTAACACAACTTAAAAGTATGTAAACCGTAATAAGTTACAACAATGAATTTTAAATAATCAAAGCTCCGCCAATTTTCGGACCGGCGTGTGCGGAGTCAATACAAAAATTTGACTGCCTAATTGAGGGCATTGAGCCTCTTTTAAACACAAAACTTAGTTTATAAATTTACAACATTATTGAATATTAATTTTTAAACATTTTGTAATTTTACATACAGTAACGCGATCTTCCAAAAGTATAACGCTTAGTCTGCGTTTCTTACTTTTGAAAGTGTGCCAATCATCGAGCCTCATGCAATTGACATAATCGATGTTGTGATTTGAATTTTGAAATGTTAGCGTTTTGAAAATCATCATGTGTTTTAAGGGGACCCAACACGTTTAAAATCTGAAACATAAAATTATAAAAAATTAGTATAAAATTAAATAATATGTTAGACAAAGTTTTCATACTTATAGTATGTTCACTTACCTTCAATTTAAACACTTGAAATCCAAGTTTGGACCTACCTATCCGGAGTGGCACTCCGCAGACTGATTTTCACTGTGCGTAAGATTCCAGGTGACCATATCCTTCGATTGAACTCAAATTTTGTGAGTATGTTCTATGTAAGTGTAGTTTTCGTATGAACAGAGGGATTTTGATTTGAATACTTAGAAAAATTTTAATTAAAAAAAAAGTTAATTTTTTTATTTTAATATTTTTTTTGCCACATTTTTATTTATTAAACAAATTTGAAGCTTTTAAATCAAAATCTCTCTGTTCATACGAAAACTATACTTACATAGAGCATACTCAAAAAATTTCAGCTCAATCGAAGCATATGGTGACCTGGAATCTTACGCACAGTGAGGTGAAATCATGAAAAACCAAAGTTGAAGAAAATTGACTTTAAAGTTCATTGACGCATATTGTAATATAAGTTAATTTATTGCTTACCAAATCTCTTGGAACTATTTTTCCATCGATCCTTGGTGGTAGACCACCACTTTCAGGATTTATATGGTATACTGAATGTATACCAATGTGTTGAGTACGCCTCTGAGGACCTGTAGACAAAAAATGATAAATTGTGAATTTTAACATTAGATTAATTTATTGTATTTAATACTTAAAAAATGCATGTTTCTTCTTACCTAATTATTTTGTTGAAGTCTTCAACTTGATTTGACGGAAGAAAAATAGAATTCCAACTTAGCGTCATATCCACTGAAAAAAATGAAATAAATTAATATTTCAAAAACCATAAAAATCAGCTAAAACAATATAGAGAAGAATACTCATCTTTTTTCGTAGTCCTTGCCAAGCCTTTGCTTTTGACTCCTTAATGGCAAATCCTTATAGCGATAAAAATCCTTTTTTCCTCCACGAGCCATCACCAGAAATGTTTAGTCCAAGAGCACCATCTTCAGTAGCGTCTCTTTCTTCTTGGACTACAGCTCGCATAGACTCCTTAGAAACACTTTCACAGACTTCACTGAACTGCTGATTGATGAAATCATAAGCAGACTGAGCTATAGGCTTAGGGCAGTCCATTATGCCACAAAATGTCGAAAGTCCAGCATGTCCAACACCAAGAGCACCAGATGCAACTACAGCCCTTCGGTTCACTTCCCATGTACGATTACTTTCACCCACTTTTTTGCTAGAATTGATGCTGGAGACTTCTCTGCATCGAACACATGTCACTTCAATTTTAAATCCTAATCCAAACATTGTTGATTCAGAAAACTGCACTTCACTATGACACTGTTTGCAACACAACACATTTTGGAGTTCAGGAAATAGAATATTGATGTCAATAATTCTATTCTTGACTCCGGAGAGGCCTTCTGTTGCTGGAGTTTCAAGTTTTCTTGAAGATGTCGAAGGTCTTGGTTGTGCAGTTGAGTCTACTGCGCCACTGGGTCTAGTTCCTGTAAATGTTCTTGGTCACCTTTTACTTCATCCACAGGACTATTTCCTATCTAAATGAGTGTTAGGCAATCTGCCCTTGTTATCACTCATTGTTATAACTAACTAATCTAAACTAAAAGCTAAACTAACTAAAATTTCTTACAACTACTCCAACCTTTTCACTTTAAAAAATTAAAATATAAATAACTTTAGAAGAAAAAATGGTAAATAAACACTACTGAAAAAATGGTAAATAAACAAATAACTAAATTTAACTATGTTTGCACTGTGCAAAACATCTCACATTCAAGAACTTTCAAATATTTGAAAGCTGGTAAAACAGATTTGAAAGCACACTGATTCTAACCTTTATGTACTTTACAAAACAGGACTTCAGTCAGGAAGAAACGATGTATACATGATCGGTAAATGGGGAGTTAAAATATTTTCGTCACAGCGATCGTCAGGTTTTGGTTACAGAATCGCCGCCTAGACTGTTACGAAGAGCGCGCGTATTTGAATTTCAACTAATGACTATATAGTTTCATGAAACACAGAATGAAAAAAAAATCATCATTTATTGTTATAAAATAATTTACCAAATACGTATGTATGTTTAAGAGCGTATGTGTGTATGCGAGTGATATATATAGATACACACACACACACACACACACACACACATACACATGCGCGCGAACATACACACATTCGCGCATAAATACATTCATACGCAAGGAAAAAGTTAAACATTCCTGTAATACGATATATGTATATATATATATATATAATAAATATTTATATATATATATATATGTACATATATATAGTTATAAAATACTGTTTTTTACAATTACAATAAAAATATCTAGTTCTGACTGGATTTATTAAAAAAAAATGAAACTTTTCGATATATTGAATAATTAATTTTAATTACGCAAATTTGCGAGAAACCAGTCAAAATATTTATTTAGTATTTTGCTTATAATTTTGCGGGAAAATTTTTTTTCGAAAAACGATCAAAACAAATCATAAAAAAAATCGACTTTTTCATGTTTTAAAGGTGTTGGATCCCCTTAAAAGTTAAGATAGTAAAAAGAGAATTAAAGAAATAACGTCATAGGACGTTACAACATATGTAACATTCACTATAATTACACCGGCACACAAAAGAAAAAGTCTCAGTCGTTTTGACCGGACCCATATATTCTTATGTATTTTGTCGCCCTGAATCCGAATCTGATATCAGTTTTGTCCATACACCCCCAAAATTTTGAGTAAATTGCGAAAAACCGTTAAAAATCAGTAAAAATCGTGAAAAATCGCACTTTTAGACGTTGGTAAACGTTGGAAAATTTTTTTATGAGTGTGTTATACATGACTTTAGTGTATATCTACCCGCTGAACTCAAATCTTGTACCAGTTTTGGCCGTATACCCCAAAAATTTTGAATAAATTGAAGAAAACCATGAAAAATCGTGAAAAAACGGTAAAAATCGTGAAAAATCACATTTTTAGACGTTTGTAGATGTTAGAAATCTTTTTTAGTAGTGTATTACATATGATTTTTGTGTATTTTTGCGCGTAGAATCTGAATACGATGTTTGTTTTACTCTAGCACCCCAAACATTTTGAGTAAATTGCAAAAAAACGGGAAAAATTAGTAGAAATCGTGAAAAATTGGTAGAAATCGTGAAAAATTTGTAGAAATTTTGTAGATGATTTGTGATGTATAGTGTATTTCGATGAACTAGAAATATATAAGAAATTCTGCTTTTACACAGTTCTTCTTTTGTAGCGGACTCGTTTTTCATCAAATGACCTGTGTAATGGATTTCTCTTTCTCTTTCTGCTGTCCTCTCTTCTGTTTCTCTTTAACATCCAGCAAAAATCAGCCATCATATTTATATCCCATCTTCCTTGATATCGAATCTCCATTTCACTTATGTCTTGATGGAATCGTTAACCTTGCTCTTCACTATAATCTCCTAAATTTGCGGGAAAGTAGTCGATGTGAGAGTGTAAGAAGTGTAATTTTAGGTTCATCAAACAACCCAAGTTTTTGTAATTTTTTAGTAACTCTTCGACTATCTTCTTGTAATCCTTACTTTTTATATTTCCTAACAAGTTTTGAGAAACATTTTTAAAACTTTGCCAGGCTGCTTCCTCAGTGTCGTCCATGGTTGTAATAAAATGGTCATCTTCAAAAAGTCGACGAATTTGTGGACCATCAAAAATACCCTCTTTTAACTTGGCATCACTTATTCCAGGAAACTTTTCTTGTAAGTAATGAAAGCAGTCTTGTTCTTTGTTCAAAGCTTTAACATACTGTTTCATAAGATCTAATTTAATATGCAGTGGTGGTAGCAGATACTTTGAAGGTTCTATTAATGGCGTGCATACAATGTTCTTTGATCCTGGAATTAAGTTAGTTCTCTTTTCCCATTCTCTCTTAACGTAGTGATTTACTCTGTCTCTACTGTCCCACAAGCATAAAAAACAGGGATATTTTGTAAAACCAGATTGCTGACCTAAGAGTATAGTAGCAATTTTCAGATCGCCACAGATTTGCCATTGATGTTGTGAGTACTTTATATTATCCAATACTATCTTCAAGTTTTCATAAGTTTCTTTTAGCTTTGTTGAGTGAGCTATTGGAATTGGTGCGAATGTATTATGCGAAAGCCGTTCTTCTCCACAATTACCATTGTGGAGAAGAACGGCTTTCAGACTTCGTTTCGATGAATCAATAAAGAGTCTCCATTCTTCATCTTTGTATATGTTTGGTTTTAATTCATCCACCAATTCTTTAACATCCGAACAGTGTATCAGTGAATTTTCTGTATCTTTTGTAAAAAATTTCCTAAACTTCTTCTCCCTATCACGATAAAAGTAAGAAGTTGTTCCTTTTGCCAACAAGTTTTTCTTCTTGAGTGTTGCCGCTAAATATTCTGCTCCGTCTTTAGGTAAACCTAGATCTCTTATAAGATCATTCAATTCTTCTTGAGTAAAGGATTGAGGAGCTTTTATCTGATCAGCTGGCAGGTATTCATCTTCATCAGTATTTTCGTCATCCGAGGATTCATCAACTTCCATCATTTTTTCCTCACTATAAAAGTCCACATCCATGGCTGTAGAATGTACTGCCTTACCTAATAGTATCCCTTTTATTGGTCGTACGATCGAAGAAACGTTGGCATACGAAATTTTAGCTTTAGTCGCAGATGTGTAACCGGCGGTATCCGTCATACAAAAGTAACAATCATCTCCAGAGGATGGTGTAGACCAGATCATAGGTTTCGTAAAAAGTAAATGCTTGGTTCCTTTGGTCTTTTCCCACTTACGTAACATTTTATCGCAACGACCACAAACTTTGTTTGGTATATAGCCTTCGTCTTGATGTGTAACGCTTATATCAAAGCATTTAGTATAAATCAATTTCAATTTGTCAGTGAAGACTCTGCGAGATTTTACCACATTTTGAATGGAGACTCTTTATTGATTCATCGAAACGAAGTCTGAAAGCCGTTCTTCTCCACAATGGTAATACATTCGCACCAATTCCAATAGCTCACTCAACAAAGCTAAAAGAAACTTATGAAAACTTGAAGATAGTATTGGATAATATAAAGTACTCACAACATTAATGGCAAATCTGTGACGATCTGAAAATTGCTACTATACTCTTAGGTCAGCAATCTGGTTTTACAAAATATCCCTGTTTTTTATGCTTGTGGGACAGTAGAGACAGAGTAAATTACTACGTTAAGAGAGAATGGGAAAAGAGAACTAACTTAATTCCAGGATCAAAGAACATTGTATGCTCGCCATTGATAGAACCTTCAAAGTACCTGCTACCACCACTGCATATTAAATTAGATCTTATGAAACAGTATGTTAAAGCTTTGAACAAAGAACAAGACTGCTTTCATTACTTACAAGAAAAGTTTCCTGGAATAAGTGATGCCAAGTTAAAAGAGGGTATTTTTGATGGTCCACAAATTCGTCGAATTTTTGAAGATGACCATTTTATTACAACCATGGACGACACTGAGGAAGCAGCCTGGCAAAGTTTTAAAAATGTTTCTCAAAACTTGTTAGGAAATATAAAAAGTAAGGATTACAAGAAGATAGTCGAAGAGTTACTAAAAAATTACAAAAACTTGGGTTGTTTGATGAACCTAAAATTACACTTCTTACACTCTCACATCGACTACTTTCCCGCAAATTTAGGAGATTATAGTGAAGAGCAAGGTGAACGATTCCATCAAGACATAAGTGAAATGGAGATTCGATATCAAGGAAGATGGGATATAAATATGATGGCTGATTTTTGCTGGATGTTAAAGAGAGACAGAAGAGAGGACAGCAGAAAGAGAAAGAGAAATCCATTACACAGATCATTTCATGAAAAACGAGTCCGCTACAAAAGAAGAACTGTGTAAAAGCAGAATTTCTTATATATTTCTAGTTCATCGAAATAGACTATACATCACAAATCATGTATAATAACACACTAATATGAAAACTTTCTAACACCTACAATCATCTAATAATACGATTTTTTACGATTTCTACAAATTTTTCACGATTTCTACCAATTTTTCACGTTTTCTACTAATTTTTCCCGTTTTTTTGCAATTTACTCAAAATGTTTGGGGTGCTAGAGTAAAACAAACATCGTATTCAGATTCTACGCGCAAAAATACACTAAAATCATATACAGGGTGTCCAAAAAGTATCGAAACACGCCTAAAAAGTTTTCAGAGAACATATTTTTGACCTGGGTCAAGGTCATTTCCGTAGTAACTTTTGACGGTCGATCTAATGGTGACCTTGGATTTGACCTTGGACCTTGTCATCAAGGTCATTTCAAAGTCACTTTGATTTGTTTAAATGGGAACACCCTATTTTGACATCGGCAAACGAAAGAGCGGAAAATTTTACGTTCAGATATGTATTAAGGTCCAAGGTCAAGGTCACCTGTGAAGGTCGTAGCAAGGTCAAATTGTATTTGCAGGGAATTCTTGCAGAATTAGCAGTCAGAAGAAAGGTAGATGACCTATGTTTAGCGTTACCCAGGAACAACGACGTGGACGTAATAGGATAATGTTCCCTTTGGGGTGCTTGATTAACGTGAGTCCCCTTGCCTCTCACGATGGGGTGCTTGTTTTACGTAAGTCCCCTTGCCTCTCACGATGGGGTGCTTGTTTTACGTGAGTCCCCTTGCCTCTCACTTTAAATATTTAGCGTAAATGCTCGAATTGTTCACCATTCACTTCTTGACAGTAAGCTAATCGATGGTAAAAAGCATTAACAACATTTTCTATCGCTTCAGGACTAATATTTGCTGATTCTAATTCAATCCTCTCTCGTAGCTCGACTAAATTTGTGGGCTTTGTTTTGTATACTCGATCTTTTAAATAGCCCCAGTAAAAATAATCAAGAGGTGTCAAATCAGGTGATCTGGCTGGCCATTCAATTGTGCCCCTTCGTCCTATCCACCGATTAACAAACACTGCATCTAAAAGATTGCGAACATCACGTGCATAATGAGCTGGTGCGCCGTCTTGTTGGAACCATGTGTTCATAAAGTTGTCTCCTGCTATTCTTTTTATCGCAGGCACGATTTGATTGCGTAGCATTTCTTCATAGTTTTCAGCATTTAAGTTGCCATCAATAAAAAACGGACCTACGATTCTGTTATTGAATATGCCTGCCCATACGTTTAATTTTTCTGGGTATTGTGATTTATCTTCTCGTGCCCAATGTGGGTTTGTTTCTGCCCAATATCTACAATTGTGTCTATTGCAGGTTCCGTCAAGTTGAAATGTCGCCTCATCTGAAAAAACAATATTTGATGGGAAGTTAGGATTTTGCACTATACGTGTCATCATGTCATCACAAAATTCAACGCGACGATCAAAGTCATCTTCATTAAGTTTGTGAATCAGTGTGACTTTGAATGGATGAAAGTTAGCATATTTTAGTATGTTATGAACAGATGACTTACTTATATTGTGCTGTTGTGAAATTCTACGGGTGGAACTATGTGGATCCTCAATGAATGATAACAAAACTTCCAGGGAAGTATCATCGTTTGTTGCTGACTTTGTTTTTCCTGATTTTGGCCTATCGTCGATTGTGCCGGTTTGTTCAAACTTTGTAACAAGGTTCCTTGCAGTTGAAATGACAATCCCAGTTCTATCAGCTCTAAAAGTCTCATTAAAAAGATTAATCACTGTGCGGTAAGGTTGCACTGCGGCACCCCAGCCTCTCATCATGAGAAGTGTAATCCTTTCTCTTTTCGTAAGATGTTGCATTTTCAATTAGGTATGAACAGATTTTATTGTTGATCAAACTATGAATACTTAAATATCAATTTAAAGAAATAGATTTTACAACCACTATACTTATTTAAGATTTCGAGGTAAACATTTGTAGTTTTAAAATAAGTGGGCAATATAATTTGCTTGGTAACTTATGTTTTCAAGGTGCTTTTTTTAGTGTGAGATCGCGATTTACCGAATGTAGCCATCTAGAGGTCTGGTTCAGTACTGCAACGTTGGCGTTAAGTTTTAAAACTTTTTGAACATTACCATAAAATATGTATGTTTCTGTTTATTCAAACGATTATGGGGTCGCTGAGAACTAATTAAGAGTTCACATTTAGATTGGGTATTATTAAAAACTTAATGAAGACTGGTTAACGCCCAAATAAACAATTTATTTAAATGTAACAAAAAATGAGTCTTAATTTGTTCAAGGGCTTTTCAGGGTCGCTAAGTACGGATTTTGAGTTGGTTTTTAGTTTAGCACTATAAAGGACTTCATGAGGCCCGGTTAAGGCTCAAATAAATAATTTTTTTCAATGCATCAAAAAAATAAGTTTTAATTTATTTAGGGGGGTTTTCGGGGTCGCGGAGTAGGAGTTTTGGATCGAATTTCAGTTTGGCACAATGAAGGACTTAATAAAGCCCGGTTAAGGTCAAAATACACAATTCATTTAAATGTAACAAAAAAAAGTTTTAGTTCATAAAGTGGGTTTTTAGGGCCTTTGACCTTGCTACGACCTTCACAGGTGACCTTGACCTTGGACCTTAATACATATCTGAACGTAAAATTTTCCGCTCTTTCGATTGCCGATGTCAAAATAGGGTGTTCCCATTTAAAAAAATCATAGTGACCTTGAAATGACATTGATGGCAAGGTCCACGGTCAAATCCAAGGTCACCATTAGATCGAGCGTCAAAAGTTACTACGGAAATGACCTTGACCCAGGTCAAAAATATGTTCTCTGAAAACTTTATAGGCGTGTTTCGATACTTTTTGGACACCCTGTATAATACACTACTAAAAAAGATTTCTAACATCTACAAACGTCTAAAAATGGGGTTTTTTTACGATTTTTCACGATTTTTCCCGTTTTTTCGCAATTTATTCAAAATTTTGGAGTGCTAGAGTAAAACAAACGTCGTATTCAGATTCTACGCGTAAAAATGCACGAAAATCATATATAATAGACTACAAGAAAATTTTTCTAACATCTACCAACATCTAAAAATTTGATTTTTCACGATTTTTACCGTTTTTTCACGATTTTTCATGGTTTTTTTCAATTTATTCATAATTTTTGGGGTGTACGGCCAAAACTGGTACAAGATTTGGGTTCAGCGGGTAGATATACACTAAAGTCATGTATAACACACTCATCAAAAAAATTTTCCAACGTTTACCAACGTCTAAAAGTGCGATTTTTCACGATTTTTACTGATTTTTAACGGTTTTTCGCAATTTACTCAAAATTTTGGGGGTGTATGGACAAAACTGGTATCAGATTCGGATTCAGCGCGTCAAAATACATAAGAATATATGGGTCCGGTCAAAACGACTGAGACTTTTTTTTTGTGTGCCGGTGTTATTAATATTGTCAATATATGTTTAATTAATTATATTAATTTTGTGTTTTTCAGGAATCTGTTCTACTTAGTCTGAGACCAGACTCATAAGAATGATTCTGATTCATCAGAATAGATGGTACGGTTCCATCAGAACCATGCGGCAAGCAAACAAAAGTGATGAAAATCATGATTTTTGGTAAGCAATTCCATTAATTATTTTTAAATGTTACACTCACTTTTTGCGTATTATTTATGCATAAAAGTGATGTACAATACTTGTATTTGAAAGCAAAAATATAGTTTTTAGAGCACCCATATATCTATTAATTTTTTACAACACTAACAATTTTTCGTTATTTTCAGGTTTTAACACTGTCATAACCCCTTAAAGTATCTGTAGACTTAAGGGTTTAAGTGATAGGTAGAGGTAATCATAGATTGTTATAGATATAGTTTTTAGGTTGTGGTGGTGTTGTGTGTTTTTAGGTTAGATGTTGTTTCTAGGAAGATGGTGGAAGTGATATGTATAGGTAATAAATGTAGATAAAATTATTTCTATTTTTTCCACATCACCATAACAATAAGAATTTAACACTATAACAATTTGTATAATTAATAAATATAATAATTAAAATAATATAATATATTAATTTATAACTAAATTTTAACAACAAAATTTACTCTTGACGATTTTGTCTTCTTTTATTTTATTCCTCTTCTGTCTCCTTATTCAAACAAGTAATCAATTTCGAAAAGAGCACCGCAGCATTCTCAAAATTACGGTGGTATGGGTTCACTCTTATATCTGAAACGTGCAAATAAACATAACATAATAAATTTCGTAACGAAGCGATAATATTAACGTATATGTACATGCAGATGCGCCGTCGATAAATAAAACACACAATGGATGTACGAATTGATAAAGCACGTGTATTACACACCTCTCTCTCTCTCTCTCTCTCGGTAGGATCGCGTACATGTACATACGTACGATTGAGAGAAAAAAGAGAGAGAACGAGAGGAAGACACGCGACGCGCGCGGACTCTTTTCGCACTTGAGTAACGATAAGAGGCGGAGGCCTTTGGCTATCAGCAGATGCGGGCGTTAGATGCGCTTCCGGCGCGAGTAAGCCCGAGAGCTGATGGATGACGACGACGACGACCATGTCGCTGTTCGTCCTGCAACGAGTTCCTGCATATAGTAATACGCAAAATATACACGCGCGCGCACCTGATCATTCTTGCAGCCCCACCGCGTCGCGACTTTTTATCAATTTAAGAGTATTTACACATATCGCGCGCAACTACTCGCACAAAAAAAAATAATAAAAATCCTTACCTCTTCGTGGATTCCGAACTCCTCGCTGGTTTCCTGGATTTCCGTCCGGTCCTGGCGCTGGTTGCGGAGCGGGATCCCTAGCTGGCTCAGGTGGAACTGGATGTGGCGCCTTCGTCAACTTGGAAATCGTTCTCCATTTCGTGTTTCATTTCCGTACGTTCCTCACTGACTCGACGACGGATTCAGACTGACAGTTGATTGATTTTTTTTCCTACGTTGTTTTTATTTATAATGAAGTTAACTGCATTTGACAAAACAAACAATGATTCGAAATTATTCTTATACAAAAATTCGAATAGTTTTATCACTTAATAAAAAAATCAATTTATAAATGATATATAATTAATTCTTATAATTATATATCATATAAGTTATAAAACCCTCTTTATAAGTTATAAAGAATTTTTGTATAAGCATAATTTTAAATAATTATACGTTTTGTAAAATACAGTTTACTTCATTATAAATATAAAAACAAAGTATTAAAAAAAAATCAATCATTAAATATTACATTTTACCGTTCGTACTTAGGGGGTTGGCGAGCGGAGCGAGCAGGGGGGTAACCCCCTAGTATATATATATATATATACATTCAGTGGGCTCGTGCCTGCACTGTGTATATCTATATATACCATGGGTTCGCATCGACAGCTCGTGTATATCTATATACAGAGGGTTCGTGTATATGTATATATACAGTGGGCTCGTGCTGCCGGTCTCGCCTATATCTATATATACAGTGGGCTCGTACCGGCCTGGGCTCCTACCGGCCTAGACAGGAAGAGGGGAAGTATACATATATAGTGGGCTCGTACCACCATGTGCCCGTACCGGGGTAAGCTCGTACCATCATAGCCTATCTAATAATATCTTGTAATAATTACAGTGCCTCGAAAGCAAAGTGAGGTTTGGAACTACATGAAGAAGTCCTTGGATGACTGTATTATATGTAGCTTTTGTAATTCTACAGTCAAAAATTCTGGCAATACATCAAATCTGCGAGTACATCTTCAGATTCACGATCCTGATCTAAAATTTTCTCAAGAAGTTCTTAATTGATATAATCGGTTCAGGTATTTGGTGTAGATTATTGTCAAATGAAAACATTTGTTTATAGCGTGTTATATATTTATTTTCTTTCTTTACATTATAAAACAAAGTTTAAATACAAGAAGTTGAGTTCACGTAGTTTCAAATATAACATATATACACATGTATTTGTTGAATAAATTTAATTATAGATATTGATTTATAATTAATTTGTTTAAATTTCATTTATATACTGTATACATATTGATAATGGTTTGTTAATACTGTTTGTCTGAAAATAGTATTAAAATATTGAAATGGAAATGTACACATGTAGAATGAGTACATGGTTCCATGGAATAAAGTTGAAATTTTACCTTACAAATTATTAACCGTATAAACACCTTATGTTTACTGAATTCATTTTTCACATAAAATGATATACGCATGTATTTGCTGAGATATTAATATGAGAAATTAAAATGTCTTCTATTACTTTTAATGCATATTGTAGGCCAAATCTACGTATTATGAATCATTTAACTTACTAACAAAATTTTTATTTTATTTGTATGATAATTAAAAACTAAAGGAGATTCAAAGCCGAGCGAGCATTAGCGAGCGAGGTAACTCTGGCTAGTTTATAATATTAAATGCAGTCACCATCAAATAGATCTGTCTGTTAGGATCGCCTTCTACTTCGTGGACAAGTAAATCGCAAAAGATTAAACAACATGATGCAGTTAGACGTGTTGAAATCGTTTTATGGAAAAGCTTGCCATCCCGTCAATTGTATGAGACGATGGATAGATCTTCAAATGACGCCTCTGTTTCAGCAAAGTAAGTAAACAATTTCTGGATTCTAAAATAGAAAATTTCGTGATTGTAAGCTTCATTTTTAAAAAATTAATGACGTTGAAAAAAAATCAGAGTTCACAGGTTTAGTTTTAGTTCTGTACTTAACTTAAAAAAATTCTTACAATCATTTAAGGTCATTATTCTCACAGTTTAACATGTATTTAAAGTTGCACATATATAGGATAATAGAAAATTAAGTTGACTTATATTTTGATATTCTATAGTATATTGTTGATTACAATGACATTTAGTAATTCATCGATTATCTAGGATAGGATGGGACGGCAAGTTTTTCTATAAAAATGATGGTGACGGGATTTAAGATTATAAACTACATTAGTAATTTTGTACGTTGATTCTTCAATGTAATCGTCTTGTAGGAATAAAAATAATAATGTCATTGTAAGTATTCCTCTCCATATTGCAATAAATTGTCTTAATTCAACTGTGGGAGGATAACCCTTGGTTGTCAATTCCAAGAAAAATCAACAACACATAATTCTCAGTCAATATTGGCAACGTTTCGTCCTTGATGGGGACCTCTTCAAGCCATACATGGTTAATAAAATAACCTCCTTAAGATAAAATAAAGAAACAGTACGTCTCCAGTCACATATTTAGTCAGACTGTCCACAGAAACAGTACGTCTCCAGTCACATATTTAGTCAGACTGTCCACAGTCTGGACTGGAGTACGTCTCCTGGACACATATTTAGTCAGACTGTCCACAGAAACAGTACGTCTCCAGTCACATATTTAGTCAGACTGTGGACAGTCACATCGAAACCCTTCAGTATCAGTATTAGTAAGTCCCTGGAGGTGATGCCGGCGGCTCCTGCTCGAGGACGTGCCGGATCTGGCACTCAGATCTAGCCCATTATGCCATTTCTCCTGCTCCTTCATTATTTACTGTTAAACATCCTAACAAGGACGCTTCACCTATCCCAACCTAGTTTTCTATCTATATCCCTCATCACGCTAAGCACCGACCGAAGCTCCTGCGTACGGATAAATTCCAGATCGACAAAGGGTACCCCCTACAATCCGTGTCTCGTGTATGCAAAAGCCGGGCATCTTCACATGAGGTGCAGCGTGGTCTCCTTCCTCCACCCGCACCATCTGCACCTTGCATCCCTCCTCCTGTTTATCTTCTCTTGTGCAGGTAGTATCCCACCCGCCGTCAGGTGCGTCAAAAATCTCTCCATCAATGCGGTCGAGGACCCCATTTGCTTCCTCCACGCTCAGTCGACCGTCAACGTACAGCAGCGGGACAATGCTATACGCCCTCTGCCCAGTACCCGAGCCCTACTTCCGATCCCTCCGAGTCGAGCTATCAGAGTGCGCTCTCTTAGAGAGTGCCAGTGGTGCATCCACCTCCACCCCCCCTAGCCAACGCCCCCCTCTTCTTCGAACCCGAGGGTTTTTTCCTTTTCGTCTTCCCCTCAGTCATCGATGTTGCCTCCGAGACCTCCAAAATTTCCTTACCCACGGCCTCTGGCTTACCATCCTCAAAAGTCTATATGTATATATATGTATGCTTGTACAAAGTCGCGGCGAGGCGCATCTGAGAGTACACACTCTGTAAGAGTAGAAGTCACAACACGAGTTGCAATGAAAGAGGAACCAAGAACATCTCGTGGTAAGGATCACGATTTCTCGTTAATCTTTCGATTAATTTTTATATTGATTTAATAATTAATAAATTACATTGTTTTTGATCGATTCCTTCATTTTCTTCGTAGGTACAAAGAGGCACAACAGCAATGAATTAAGCGGCCGACAACCATCGCGACAACCATCGGCAATCCATTTGTTTTAAATCAACCGCGAATAAATCTTGAGCAAGCAAACGCATGCAGCCATCAAAAAGAAGACCAACTGGTTCAAAGACTTTTAATATTAACACATCTATGAAGTCTCAGTATGATATCAATGTCTCCAAGCCTAACCGACAGCACAATGTACAAAATGCCGCACATCAAAAGGCCATTCAACGTCAAGACACTAAGAAGTGCGAAAACTTTATCAGCCAAGAGAGATAAAAAACATCATTTTGCCCTGAGCATCATTGAAAGCCATGATACCAATAACGTCTAAAAGACAGCCCACGGATCGTACTCAAATCGATGCAATTAAACAGACACGTGGATTGATATTTTATGGGACCAGTATGAAAGAATAAATGACAAAAAAGGTTATTAGAACGAAAGATACCATAAACTATAATTGTAATTATAGGGATCATATCAAGATAAATACTCTATATAGTTATCTATAATTCATTTGTTAATATTGTTGAATATTGTATAAATATTATACTCTTTGCTTGTTGTTCTATGAATTAATTCTCTCTCTCGCTTGTAAGTCTCGGAAGGAGACAGTCGTGTCCGACGACACATCACACATTGTAATAAAGTTACTTATTATTAAAAACAACCTCACTAATTTTCCACCACTCCAACAAATATATTAATACTAATTTGTGAATGTGTTATAAATTGAGTTTGTATTAATAAATGAATCCATTTTAAAACAATCTTTTTTTACTTGTGCATACTAAAAAATGAAATCCTATATCAACTCTGTTAAACTAAGAATTCAGAAACATGTGCAATTTAACGTATCTGTTGCAAAAAAAGTTGAATCGGACAAGTATTTTTTAATTGAATTTTTTTTTAGGAATTAAATTAATGTAAAGAAACTTTCCTGAATATAATTTTATAATAATCTTGTTTGAATTGAAATAAGTTTATTTATTATAAATATGTACAGGCAATGACAAGTGATAAATTATTCTGTTTAATTATATTCTATCGTGGTTCATATTCAACATATGTCAATAAATCTAAATGTACACAATGTTCTTCTTTAGAAAGTTTTGATATTTTTGTTGATGTTTGTATACTGTTATACTTAACCCAAGTTCCATTAAAATGTCTGGTATAAGCTATGTAATGACGCAATTGTTGTGTATGTTTGATGGGTTTTTGAAAACCAATAACACCCATTAAAATTAATGTACGTTGATCTACTTTTCTCTCTGCTTGGATTTCATGTAAATTAATCAAATTATTAGATCCATTCTCTACATCAAAACACAGCAAATAACGCACTTCAAACTTCATGAAAATGCTCATAGTTTTACAATTACCACAGTAATTATGACAATATTGTGATACTATATTATTTACTGAATTCTCAGATAGTAATTGTTCATATGTCAACTTTATGGTTGTTCCAGCGTTGTACAGATACTTTTGACAATCTGTGCAAAAAAATGTCATTAAAGTATTTTGAAACATTACTTTTTGGTAAAATTGTCCAATGCTTTCTTTCCAACTTATTCCATTTTCATCTTCTGAACATATTTTTGCAATAAATCTAACTCTTGCTTTATACAGTGACGTTAAATCAAAGCTTGCTACATATTCTTGAAGTATTTGCACAAATTCCATACTTATTTCTTGAATTTTATTATTAGATTCATCAACAAATGACTTAAATTTCTGAATAGACATATAAGTTGTGCATAACACTTGTAAAATGCAATCAAAGAAACTAGAGTTTACAATAATTATTGATTTCTTGTTAAGTTTTATCGGTGGATACATATTAGCATTGTGTATAATTTTCCGATCCTTCATTTTGGAACCTTTTGATTGCTTTTTTTTCTTTCGAGGTGGCATTTGATGTTTTAATTTCAGATGGTTATTTGGTTTCATATATATTCCTCTGTTCAAAGCTATTTCATTATTTTCCTCTTTAGTATAAATTTTTTTTCTCTTAGGTGATGCATGATTTTTTTCTAAATCATCTTTATTTTCATATACTTTTTCTTCTTTCAGGTTGTTACGAGCAGATTTAATAATACTATTGATGGTTATAGTATTTATCTTCTCCATTTCATTTTGAAAGATGACATCATCGTTATCACTAATAACAGTATCAGAGTATTCACTGGCATCACTATCCGAGTTATCGCTACAAAAATCATCAGTTTCATGGTTCATATTCTCAGTTGGATTTAAACCCTTCCAATTTTCTTCATAAAACAAATGTGGGTCTTGCAGATCATCATCTCTTTCTTCTATTGTGTAATTTAAAGTAATTCTGATATATGCTATTTTGATGTATTGTATTGAATGTTGTGTAATAAATATTTATCTGGTGTAAGTAAATCATCTGTATCTATCAGATATTGTTCTAATTCTTGATTGTGTTCTTTTAGTATAGAAATATGCTCTGTATTTTGCTGCTTGACCATGACATTCGTCCACAAAGGAAATTTAATGCATAATGCAATAAGATCGTAACAGAATTTTTTATTGTAAAACCCATTTCTTTCACTTAATGCTTCCTGAGCTACATACTCCTTCGATTTAACAAATATATTTGTTATGAAATTTTTTATTATTTTACAATCATGATAGTTAATATTTTCTTCTATTTCAAGCTTTAAAAAATTTTTATTATTATTTTTCGTTTCTTTCAAATATTCGATATAGTAGATAGAACTAATTTATTTCTTTTTTATTTCTGTAATAATCTCTTCTATGAAATTTTCTATATTTTTGTTTTGATATCTACTGTACGCAATGCTAAATATTTTACTTAAGATATTTTGGAAATCTATTAATTATCTTGATAACTTAAAACAACGATACAGTAAATAAAAAATGATTTTACGGTTTCTAATATTATAGTAGACATGCACTGCCAATTCTTAAGTTTTATGAGTAATAATCTGAGATCTGTGAATAATAGACATCTTGGTAGTTCTTTATCCTTATTAATTAAATACTGATAGCACTTTACTAAATAATTTTCTAAAGATGTGTTTACATTGAAAATTGAATGAATACTTATAACGTAATTCCAATAATAATCAATGGTTATTGCTGTTGGAATTTTTAAGCCACTTCGTAAACATTCATGAAAAAATCTCTTATGTAAAGAAACAGAATTTATTTCTGATATAAATTCACAAATTGGAATATATTTACTACATACATATATTCCCATTGAAAATGAAAGCACTTTTTGGCTACAAGACATATCTGGTGCAACAAAAGGTAGGCATAGTTGTGACTTAGTAATTCCAAAGATAAACATATCTTTTTTGAAATTATAAGCTAAATCTACAGCATTAGACCAAAAAAAAACGACGAATGGGTAAGTTGTTAAATCCCTAATAATAGATTTCAGTAATGGATTTTTTTTAACTGTAATAGTTTGTGTTCCATGTCAATGTCAAACTGCTGTTCCTTTTGTTTGGTCACTAAAGACGATTTATTTACCAAATCTTTTTGCATATCCTGAATAACATTATTTCTATTTTGTGACACATATGTGTGAATATTTCGGACACTCATTTTCCTCGATTCATCTCCATTTTGCAAATTATTGCAAATAATTTTCCATATAGGATCTGATTCTTTTTTAAGTGTTCCATTGTCATAAAAAATATTATGTTTCAGCAGTTCTTGTACTCTTTCTTCGTGAGAGATTTTATTTTTTGGGCCCCTTTTACTCATCATTTGCTCATTCTTTCTTTCGAAAATAAGATAAAATAGTACTAGAAAAAATAACCATTAATAATATTTTTCAAATTTCTAAACATATTTGTAACATAATTCAAAATAAGACTTACTTTGTATGTAGTTTTCAATTTAGTTAACTTTTTTCAATGCACTACTATTTTTTTCTCTTCAAAGTGTAACGGTTTTTGTATTCCCAGAATAAAGCTTGTCTTCCACTTTCATAAAAGGTTATGTTTAGCGTAGTCTGTCTGTACAAGTATACACAGGCATTGCCAGTGTACAGTTCCATTAACAGTCTTGCAGTATTGCCAGTGATAGTGTTTTTTTAAATCATCGTAATATTTGCAGCTTGCATGATTATCCCGCACAATAACATTTTATGCATTATAATAATATTGTAATGATTGTTGTGAACTTAATTGTTACACAAGTATATCTTTTTGCAGGTATCCATCAAAATGCCTCGTGATGCTGAAGTACCTGTTGAATATTTGCTTGTTAATTTGAAAAAATGGAAAATATTTGATCAAAAAGGAATGTTAATAAAAATGACGGATTCAATTTGGGGAGATATTCGTAGATCATTGAATCTGAAAATGTCTACAAATTCCTTATACTTATATATATATATATATACAAAAATCGTCATGGGATCAAAGAAAAGCTTCAAGATTATTTCAAGATCAGAAATAAAGTAGACAAAATTAATAAGATAAAAAACGTTGAAAAGAATGATGAAGATTATAAGCCTGATGATTTACTATTAAAGCGACAAATTCATACAGCTGGTTGTCCAGAAATATCATTTGATATTATCTTACCTGTAAATAAAATAATTGAAAGTTGGAGTGAAAAAAAGAAAGCTGATGAATGGTCTGTTTCAGAAAGACGTGCAATTTGGGATACTCAGCATTTACCATGTGTTTTCAGTTTTCGGAATTCGTATATAACTGTTGACCGTTTAAAAATAAGTGGACAATGTTCTGAGTGCAAATCTGCAATATTTGGCGAAGGTCAAGAGATAGATAAAGAAAATATTAAAATTAAAATTACATGCTTAGCAACGCACTCGATTGTACACAAAAAAAGAATAAACTATCTGGTAGTAGAAGAATCGCAGAAAAAAAAAGATATTAACAATGACTCCTTCCGAGTATAGGGAACAGCAGCTTGCTGACATAAGTACGGAAAACATACCACCACACCTAAATGATTCTGCAGTATGTCGAAAACTGAAAGAAGAAGCAGTTAATGAGGTGCTTGGGTACAGTGAATATAAAGGAAAATCAATCACTAATAAACACTTATTAACTAAGTGTTATGTTCAAAAATTAAATTTGGATCCCTTTAATATTTTTTATTGGAGTGACAAACAAATAAAATTGTGGAACTTATTGCAAGAAAGCACACCACATCTGTCATTCGATGCAACAGGGAGCATAGTAAAAAAGTACAACTTTTATAAAGATATTGATAAGAGTAAATCTATATTTTATTATGTTCTCGTAGTTGGATTCGAAGGGAAGATCATCCCTTTATTGCAGGCTCTTCTGTCAACTCATCATGTTCCAATGATTGTAGAACTATTCGTACAATGGATTCAAAGTGGTGCAAGGATTCCAAAGGAAATAATTACTGACGGTTCGACCACTCTACAAAATGCATGTTGCTTAGCATTTAACAACATGACATTCAGACACTACAATCTTTGTTGTTATGAACTATTATTAAATAAAAATGACGTCAACATACCTAAATGTTATTACAGATTGGATGTTGCTCATTTAATTAATACAGTAAGGCATTGGAATTGCTTCACTAATGTAGATTTACTTACAACAGATTTTTATTTACGTTGTATAGGCTATTTTTCACAGGTTGAAAACCTGCAACAGTTTATAGACCTTGTGGAATCAGTCATAATTGTAAGCAATAGTGAATCAATGGAAAGGAATTCACTTTGCTATGAAAAAAAGAACACTTGATAGATATTTTTGAAACTTATGAACAAGAATTAAAAGAGTGGACTGCTGATGCTAGTTGCCTAAAAGCTCCTGCAATCGAGAATAATAATGAAATGAACAAAAAAACGACTAATAGTTTGATCATATTTGTTGAGAATTTGTTTCAAAATAATCTTAAGTTATGTAAAAAAAATACAGAAATATGCTCAAAACCGAATCCTTACTACTGCAAAGAGTTTTCAAAACCATTTCAAACTCTTTGCTATACATTTCCTTCATGTACTAACGTTATGAAGGAAATTTTTGAATCTCCAAACTCTGTTGCAACATCTGCTAGATCAAAAACTTATTTTAGATGCAGAAAAGCTGTAATAACTAATCCTATTATTCCTCAAAAGTTTTTATTGAGAGAAAAAACAAAAATAGATGGTTTAGTTAACTTCGGATTAAGTAAGTTTACTGATAAAAATGAAAAATCAAGCTCACAAAATAAATTGCATGAACTAGATATCGATTTAGAAGAACTGCAATTGTGCGATGAAGTTAACATGGAAGAAGATTCATCAATTGCACTTATGTCGCAAAAATCAAATATAGACGAGTCTTTGCCAGCGGAATGTGAAGATACAACAAATAATTTGGTAGAAGAGAACGATAATTACAAAAATATTCAAGAAACAATACAAATTTCCACAGGTGTTGCTGATTCTGTACAAACGCCAATGAAATATGATTCAGTAGAAGAGGAAAAGCGTAGATTATTGGACAATATTCAAGACATCTTAGATTCCTTAGCAGTGAGAGAATTATTAAGAAATGGTAGTTGTTTCCCGAACAATACGTACTACATAGACGGTTTTTCTAAATATTTGCGTTTTCGAAATACATGTCCGTATGACAGTATTTTTGAAATGATTGTCGACGTGTATCTGAACAATACAAATTTAAAAAAAGTAGTTAATGACAAACTTGAGATTGAACCAGCAACCAGATTCTTGCATGGCATAGTAGAATACTGTGATTCAGAGGATGCGTTCGACCTAGAGATTTGTTACGCCAGCAGAGCAGGTATTCTATATGAAAAATATAAAGTTGAAGATGCAAAAGACAATACAAATGTTAGAAAAAATTTCATTGATTGTCAAGATAACGTAACATCACTATTTCCATATTTGATGGAGTTAATTCCTAGTATTATAGAAATTTCACAATGTTCTTGTTCAAAAGTCCTGCATGAACGCTTTTTTTACACATATAGTAGCTGACACAGATTTCTACAACTTCGGTTTACAGGATTTAGGTTCAATTTTAAATAATCGTCTAGTAGAACGTTACGTGTACTGTAATTCATGCAAAAAAAAATCTCTACTAAAATATGAAATTAAAAATTATATTGCACTGGATTTAGAATATTTATTTGAAAAGAAAAATATCAATATTATAAGACATAATGTTAAAAATGCAGTTATTCAAAAAGCCAATTTAAATGATATACAGAAGCAAGTTATTTTGAAAAATACAATTTTTCAATTACATGCAGTAATAAGTTTTGATGGAGAATATGAAGAAAATAAAAGTATAGTCCATTACAAGACATACACCTTGACACAAGACATGGAAAAACAATGGATATTGTACGATGGTCTGTCATCTTCAATTCAAAAAGTGACGACAGCACAAGAAAATATTTCTTTAATATTATATGTCAGAAGTTAATAATAGCAAGGTATTGAATCAGTTCTTATATAATAATTTTTTGCATTACATCAAAATAAATAAAACTAAAATTTTTTTCAGCTTTTTTTATGAATAACATGTGCATTACCTGATTGTGCGAAATTTTATTCAGAATTGTTATGTAAATGGTTTTAAATACGAATAAATTGTATTTTTACATTAAGAATTATTTTACCTAGTCTTAATTCGCATTATACGTATGATATTTATTGGAAAAATTTCATAAAAAATCTGAAATATTTTTATAAGTGCCTATAAAGTTCATGTGAGTGCCTAGAAGCAAGGGCCTAGAATCTCCTGGGTAAGCAATTATAAACATGCAATATAAACGTTAATATGAAAATGCTTATACCAAATATTGCAAAATATCTCCCTGTTCATCTAAACTCTCAGTTTCCCTCAGCATGGCCATTATTCGTCAAACTCAGTATCCGCAAACTAGGTTTCCGAATTCATTCGGTGTCTGGACGGTTTAGGCGAATGAGTTTTCTGGGGAAACAGATCATCCGTTGGAGATGGAGTACGATTCGTTGAAGTCTCAGTCGGCGAGAGAGTCGTACCGGTTACTTTGATGAACGGGTTGATGGAAAGCACTTCTGCAGACCATCCATCCTCACTAGCCATACCCAATATCTCCGCTGTGCCGTTTAATTAATTATTAATATATTATTGAGAAAAAAGTGTAACATCTGAATATTATTATTCAGAACATGAACCACAAAAAGTCAATGCGTAATATGCTGTTAGGTTCGAAAACTTACGCTCTTCAAGTACAATGGAAATTTCCGCAGCTGTGTAAATGAATGAAACTCGTGTAAAACTCCTCTCGAGGTATCATGCAAACAAATTCCAATATCATCACACAGACGTTCGACCGCAATTGATCTAGTTTTCTTAATAGCTCCTTTTACAGACATTCTGCGTCTGACGTTGGGCCCGCATTGCGTTGCAGGTCGATTTAGTAAGCTCGTACGCAAAGGGAAGGCCTTCATTAGATGGTCCTCCAAGTATTATTGTACCTTTAAAATGGAATTTTGGACATTAACTAAATTATGATGATATCCATGCTTGAGACAAAAATCAGTTTTTATAAGACCTGTGGCTTTAGTCAATCAAGTTTACCTTCTTCAGGACTTCCTAAGAAACTTAAGTTGGTGATCTAGGATATGCTTCAAAAATCGTTTAGATTTTCCAGCGATATACGCCTTGCGTTGATGTAACCACTTTTCAATTTCTTCATAATTGCTATCATGCCCAGTGGAATCTTTCCTTTTTTCCTTGATCTACAACAAATTATAATTTTAACTTAAAGTCATGGCACCTGAAGTAAACAATGCACATGGATTAATTATTAATAAAACACAAATTTTTTAATTTAATATGTTAAACAAAAAAGAAAAGAAGCTTTAGCTTGAAATTTGAATGAACGCTCCTCGTAACCGTTAGCATACCTAAGCAACTTTTATAGGCAACAAGTAATACCGTCGGTCTACCGAGCATATGTTTCCAGTTGATGGTGCGGAATGCCAATATGGTTGTGAATGTATCAGCAAGGAAGGCCGCATCAGTCGACGTATAGTAGTCCTCGACGTCAAGATTCTAGCAACATAAATGCACACAAAACAAAGCGTATGTTAGGCTAGAGGTACATCACGATCTCAAATCAAGGACTATAATATTTGAAAATAATTACATCGATTAAATTCTAAAAATTTTTGTTGTAAACATAAGGATTTTATCTACTGCATTGACGGAATTTTCAATTGGAAAGTTGAAAGCAAAGACAAAACGCATGCTGGTTAATGAAAAAATTCATAATTTGTATAAGGGTTTAAATCAGTTGGACTGCACTTCAAATTTATCACATCGGATTAGTCCAAAAATAAAAACTGAATAGTGCCCCGTTCCAAAAATATCGTTATTCAGGCAAAAAGCAAAGCAGGAGATGGTTAAAACAAATAATGAGGAGGAATTTCTAGCCTATGGCCTTGAGATTCTGCTTTACTGTACCTACATGGACATTCTTGAGGGGCATGAGGACAAGTCGTCGGCATAACATATTCTGCCAGACCTTAAGAAATTAATTTCCCCTTTAAATATGTCAATCATAAGTTCATAGTCCGAAGCGATGTAGAAGCGAGTTATGTCCGTCCGCTGTATTTCACGCAAGAAGAAATGTCAGTCACGTAGATATATAAATGACTTAGAACTTTTGCAGGTTGCACTTCAATAGGAGTAACTTCCACGATGATTGGTTCGTGAATGTAGTACTGAGCAATCTTTTTCCTGAACTTATCATCGAAAAATGAAAATACACGGCAAGTGCTGAGTATCCCAAATTACGCGGTACCGGATTGAACAACCCTTGACTGCGAAAGTAGATCGGAAATCTGGGCCCCATGCAGTGTGCTTTCGCCGGATGGTGCGTGTACGCGCCGCGCAGTGCAAGCGGGAGAGCGGCCCGCAAATTCAAATACAAAATTCAAATTCGCGCGCGCGCGTATTTCATTTGAATATTTAGTTTTTGCCTCTTTGTACCTACGAATAAAACAATTTATTAATTATTAAATCAAAATAAAAACTAATCGAAAGTTTAACGAGAAATCGTAATTCTTACTATGAGGTGTTTTAGGTTCCTTTTCCATTGCAGCTCAAGCCGTTACTTGTACTCTCATAGGTTGTCTTCGATTCGTGTCGACAGCATCTTTGGTTGGATCATCAAAAAGTTTTGCCTTCGCCAAGACAATACCAGCATTCTGTGTCCTGAGTTTAGCCACATATATAATAAACATCATGAATATTAACAATAAAGAAACAGTCTCTTCTGTTACCACCATTATCTATACTGTGACCCACACTATTCATTTTCATTAAATATTTCAGTAACTTGCATAATATGGAAATGAATTATATGTACTGTAACAGTGCAACAAAAAATGAGTTACTGTCTGTTTCTAGCAAGTTTGGCACAAATTTCCCTTAAAAATATTCTCAATTCTCTTAAAGATATTTCTTCTTTTTCATACAATACTTTTTGTTCTTCTGGTGTTAATTTCTTTGGTTCAGGGTCTGGAGTAAGTGGCAACTCTTCTAATTCTTCCACATTCTTTTTCTTAATTTGAGGTGATTTTAAACTTTGTACTGTGAATACTGGTTTGAAAAACTTTGTTCTTTATTCCTCTGTTGGACTACTGATTGAATGAATTTCTCCTCCAATAACACTAAATAAGTTTTTTAATTGATCAGGTAACTCTTCATATGTGCCTTCACTAGTTGCAATAATTAATATAGGTATAGACGGATCTAATGAGGCGATGCAGCAAAGAAATACAGTCTTTACTGTTTCTGGTACTAACGGCCACCATTGATCAATTGCTGCTATATAAATTATGGACGGTATGTTTCTATTTGCTTCGTTGAATACCTTAGGGTAATAATTCAATCGTAGTATTAAACTTTATACAGGTACTTAAAATATTAATTTTTATAAAAATTATAGAAGTTATTAACCTGTACACATGTCTCTTCCGGGGATCGTGCGCTCTCTGCAAAAAGTGTACTAACGTTTAAACTGTGCACTGGAAGATGTTCCATTTGATAAATTGCAGCTTGCGCCAATTGTGGTCCTTGATTTCGAGCCATACTTCCACCAGTAATTAAAACTCGTGGTCGGTGAATACCTTTTGTCACTTTCAACCTTAAAAAGATTCAAACATTGTACCATATGCACAGAGATAAAATTAATAACTTTTCTAAAATTTTTGTCCATACTTGGTTCATACTTCGTGATTAATACCCTGAGGGAATATTTTCCTTATTGTATTAAGTAATTCCTGAAGTGATAGTGATCGAAGTAAAGGCTCAATAAACAGAGCAAATTTTTTACCTATACATGGTGTTACACGGAGTGATGATGGAACTAAAAGCGAACTAGCCCGAACAAAATCAGGTTTCTTGATCTCAACGCGTGCAGGATTTAAAAGTAAACGATTACCGGTTAAATAAATTTGTGGATATCTTCGCTTTAAACCTTGAATCACAGCTTCAGTACAAAGTGCCTTCAAATCTGATCCACAATAACCAGTGGCTTTTTCAGTTAAAACTTGTATTAAATCATCAGAAGGAGGATTACTCCACTTTTTAACATGAATTTTTAGAATGTCTAATCTCTCTTTCACAGCAGGTAAAGGAAAAAACAGTTCTCGATCAAAACGACCAGGTCGCCTTAATGCTGGATCAATAGCATTTATTCTATTTTTTGCTCCAATAACGATTACCTATAATCAAAGACAATTATTTTGACATTTTTATCACATTGTATTTCGTATTTAACGTTCAAAGTTATTCTAAATGCTACCTCTCCTCTATCACTGAGACCATCCATCAATGCGAGTAGTGTTGATACAATACTAGCATGAATTTGATCTTGTTTAGTGTTGCGCACAGGAGCTAATCCATCAATTTCATCAAAAAATATAATTGCCGGTTTCATTTGTTGAGCTTGTTCAAATCATAATCTTAATTGTCGTTCAGATTCACCAACCCATTTTGTTAAGCAATCTGCTCCCTTGCGCATAAAAAATGATACTTTTCTGCTACCTTGACTGCATTCATTAGCTAATGCTATGGCTATTAAAGTTTTGCCAGTACCTATAATGATACCAACATTACAAAACTACATCTCCAAAAGTTCGTTTAAAAAATACATATTATTTTAAATTTTACTATATATATATACCTGGAGGTCCATGAAATAATACACCTTTGGGAGGTGTTATGTGAAAACGTTCAAAAACATGTGGGTACGTCATTGGAAAAACTACCATTTCCTTGAGACAATGAATGTGGGATTCCAATCCACCAACATCATTAAAAGTGATATCTGTATCTACTGAAATAGGGCTAATGTCGGCTTTTTTGTCGGTTGGACATCCCTGAGGTATTGCTGATTGTCTAAAATTATAAAATATTTTAAATTCTAATATAATTCTTAATTTTAAGTTTAAATATTTCATAATGTAGTTAATTAATAATTAGATTTAAAAAATTACCTAGATTTTTTACTTTTTTTTTATCATAGCACTGCGGTTCAGAATCACTTGTATCTGTACTACTAGAACTTTTACTTTTATGTTTTCGTCTTCGCATAGAATTACTAAGAACACTCCTAAAAGCTCTAATATAGATCTCCTTACTGGTTCAACATTTGCTTGAAATCTGTCTACTGTAGGTTTCTTTTGTCGTAAACTGTACTTGCGTAAACCAGGTGTATAAGATGATTCACTCATATCGCTATCTTCTAGATTAAAAAGTTAATAAATCAATTAATAAACAATTCATAGAAATAACTTTAAATGTAACATCCTTGATTCTTTTTAAATTTTTTAAGATAAAAAAATGCTATGCTAAATAAATTTGTTTATAAAAGTTGCACAGAACTGTAAAATCTTAAACATTAAGAAATATTGGAGGAAAACTGTTTCAATTGATCATGAATTAATTTACGATAATAATTACTCTAAAATAAGAATTCTATTTCGACACCTGACAAATCAGAATCAGACAAGTCAGAAAATAATTAAAAATTTTATTCATAATTAATTTTATTAAGAGCCTAATGCTTTTCCGCTTGATGATTTATTTATTTCTCTTTTAATCAATTTTTTTATGATATAGTTTCAATTTATGACAAGTAAATTAAGACGATTTAAACCTTACCTACCATTTGCCTTTTTTGTAGTTCTCTTTGTGAAGTTTTCCTTGTTCGTTTAATCCTGGTGTACATATCCTCGTATCCCTAAAAATATAGGACCATAGTAAAATAATTATTTTTAAAAATCACTTTTAAAAATTTAACATACTTCATTTTCATCATTTTCTGAATTATCGTTATTTTAAGCTTTTTCACTTTCTTGAGAATTTTCTTCATCCTCATCATATTCGTCACCCTTGTCGTTATTTTCATTCAATTCTGACTTTGGCTTTATGTCTTTTTTCGTACAACTGTTACTTAATCTAGTTACTGGTCCTTCTCTAGATCTTGAAGGACTATCAGACTTTTTAGATCTGCAATATGACAAAAAGTTAGTAAGTTATAAAAACTCTTACTCCTAAAAAAAAACAGGTGTCATAAAGTTTTACCTTAATTCTTTTTCATTGTTCATTGGTTTAGGTCTTTTAAGTGTCTAGAAGTTGTTTTATTAGGAGGATGATTTTCTCGTGATCTTATTGGCATTCGCCTATTGAGTCTTTTTGTTTGTGGAGACCCTTCGTCCACCATTTCCTTATCCGAAGATGAATCATATTAAAACTAAAAAGACTTAAACATTGTGTTTAAGTTCTATTATATTAGGAGCAGAGAAAATGTCGAAGTAAATTATTTGGTATCAAGCAGGTTCGTAAGGAAATAATATAGAATAAACGAGGTAGAAAGAATGAGGGACTATTGACAAAGCGCATAATAGGCACTAACATAAGTATTTATGAAAGAAATCATTAGGATTAAGTACTCACGCATCTGTTATTTAGGCAGCATTAAAAACGTGTTTTGTACTCTAACCTCCAAGCTAGCACTGAGTAGAATGTAGAACGTCATGCTTCTCTTTAATAGTCGTGAGCAAGACTTTGTTGTTTGTTTATACTCTCTGACGTCTTGGGTATCTTTAAATATGCTTTTTCCACGGAGGAAGACGGTGCGAGTATATACGATATATATATAGGTATATACACACTGCGGCACTATATACTACACTATTCAAAATATGCGCCATATCTGCGCACTGGACATGCGCAGGAGCTTAAAAGTGGTTGCATGGAGAAACACGAGCGGATATTTATTTATTTTATAATTCAATAAATAATAAAAATCATAAAATAAGATAAATATATCCGTAATCCGCAATTAATTTGCAATCGAATCGCCTGGTCGAATGGTCTTCTACCATGTATACTTATTAAAATAATCATGTATTATGCGGTTCTCGGAACTCGGAAAAGTTTTTTATTTTTCATTAAACAACAAAAGGACCCACAATTTTTTGAATTGGTTTTGCAAACATTGCTCATGATTCCGCAATTAATGCATATATTATTAGTACGATATATACAATTTAATCGCGCAGTTCGCTGAGCTTCTTCCTCCCCGGCTCCGATACCCCCCCGCCCCCCCCCCCCTGTATAAATGCCGCTTCTCTTCGAAGTGGTGGGCGTCTAAGGAAGCTGTCAGAGCCTTACTGAGGAGTCCACTCTGACAGCTGGGACGAAACGCCAACAGAGAGAAATTTATATTTCTCTCTTTTATATTTTTTTGAGGCCTGCCTGCATACAGATCTCCAGTGTGAGAATATGCAGTGCAGAGCCTGTATTCTAAAATCAAGTTTACTCGAGTAGAGCGATAGAGTCATTTTATTCTATGTACTATACTTTCGAGTGATAGAGTCGCATACCATCTAAACTTTGACACTGGCTCTTATAAGTGTCCGATAGGTGGCAACCTGCCTTTTTCTCTATGCTAGAGTTCTCTCTTGCAAGAGAAAAACGCAGGCCGAGACCACATAAATGCCGCTTCTCTTCGAAGTGGCGGGCGTCTAAGGAAGCTGTCAGAGCCTTACCGAGGAGTCCACTCTGACAGCTGGGACGAAACGCCAACAGAGAGTAATTTATATTTCTCTCTTTTATATTTTTTTGAGGCCTGCGTGCATACAGATCTCCAGTGTAAGAATATGCAGTGCAGAGCCTGTATTCTAAAATCAAGTTTACTCGAGTAGAGCGATAGAGTCATTTTATTCTATGTAACAGAATAATTCTTTTGTTGTTATTATCGATCTCTCCGGGGCAATGGTTTTGAAAGGGTTTAAAAAATTAAAACTCCTTTCTTTTAAGAAACGACGTTTCGATGATCATTGTCACCCTCATCAGGAAACTGTCAAAAATTTTTTTATTACAATAAACATACAGACTTTAAAATGAACAGAGTATTACATAGGAAAGGCGATATTTTTGAAACTTACATATTGGAGCACATTTGATTTGTGTACATCTCGATAATCCTTTCCCCCGGCTAGTTAACATCGGGGGAAGAGAGAGACCGAGTGACGCAGCTATTATTTATACACTTTGTCAGCTACTGTCTCGGAAGTGAGGAAGTAGCCGGCAATCATCGCTTATATAGCGCGAAAAGTCTTTCGCGCGGTTTGTTTACATATGACGTCACGCATCACCTCATCCTTTCGATGTACACAAATTCGATTTTAAATCTTAAGCTGGTATATTAAATGTGTGTACACGTTATTGAGTTTCTGGGTATCCTCTTTCTTATTGATACCATTATCTTGCAAATGTATATGCATCATTTCCGAGATCAATCTTTTATTTAAATTGTTTTCTTTGTCTTTTATTTCAAATCCTTCAAAATTAAAAGTATGATTGTACTTTTTACTATGCTCGGAAATGACACTGTCCTTAGATTTTCTATGTTCTTCAATACGTGTACACACATTTCTTTTTGTTTGGCCCACATATGTAGCCGTGCAATCGTTACATCCAAGTTTATAAACAACATTTTTCTCTAGGTGTTTCTCTTTTTTATCCTTTCCTTTCAAAATAATATTGCACATATTACTGTGTATTTTTGGAATGGTCGTAATGTTGTTTTTCTTAAATGAATGTCGCACCCGCTCATAGAAACCATCGATGTATGGTATGCTAATGTGATTGTTATATGTATTGTTTTTTGCACATTGCTCTGGTTTTTTAATCATTCTGATTGCAGATAGTCGTTTTTTGACGTATTTTTCAACGAAAATAGAGGGGTAATCATTATCGAATAATAGAAATTTTACAATATCAATGTTTTTCTGATGAAAACATTTATCCGATAACTTCACCGCCCTGTCAACTAGATTATACACCATGGCAATTTTTTGACTTATCGGGTGTTGCGAATTAAAGTGCAAAAATCTGCCAGAGAAAGTTGGTTTCGTGTACCAATCAGTTTTTATTTTATGTGTTTCATTAATCAATAATACGTCCAAAAAACTTATGGATTTGTTCACTTCCATTTCATGTGTAAATTGGAGTCTGCTATTATACGAATTAAATATTTTTAACGTCTCATCTACTTTTCCTTTCGGAATACAAGTAATGATATCGTTGACGCAACGGAAAAAGAACACAGGTTGATAAGTTAATTTTGAAATGCACTCCATTTCGAGATCATCCATAACAATGTCAGCGAATAATCGCGAAATCGGGGAGCCGATAGGTGTACCAAAAAGTTGTTTATAAAATTTACCATTGAATTGAAAGTATGTATTATCCATAAGTAGACTACCAGCATCTAAAATCTCGTCAAGTGGAATATCAAACTTTCTGGCTATTTGTATGTATCTTTTTTCAATACTCTGCATGACTAGTGTTTTATCAATATTTGTATATAACGATTTTACGTCTAAGCTGACAATACAGTGGTCATTCGGAATGTTTACATTTTTAATTTTTTCTATAAAATCATAACTATTTTTTATGTATGAACGAGGGTTTTTAATACTATTTTGTAAGATTTTAAATAAATATTTTGATAAAAAATATGTAGGTGAGCCTATTGTTGAAATAATAGGTCTTAGAGAGTGGTCTTTCTTGTGAATTTTTGGTAAACCGTACGCTTTTGGTAGACATGTATCAGTTTGTGTGAAAAACTGTTTTTTATATTTTTTACCAAAAAAACCATTTTCATTCCACATATTTGTTAGCTTCTTTACATTCGATTGCAATTTTGACAATGGATTTTTCTTAATTATACTGTATGTGTTAGTGTCAGCTAAAAGATTTTCCATCTTATCAATATAATCGTGTTTATACATCGCAACTGTTACATTACCTTTGTCAGCAAAGGTGAACATAATATCTTTATGATTCTTAATGAAATTCTTAGTTTCCATTAATTTATTTTCAAAAATCTTTTCTTCTATTGTTATGTGTCTCGTTTTATTACGGTGTTGTGTGATATTATTTATTAATGTGTTTCGGACTCTGTTTGCAGTACTATCGGGAATGTTATTAAATGATATTGTGTTTTCTAAGTTTTTGATGCATTCAATAACCAGAACTTCATTAAGACTACTCGTAGGATTAAATTTCCTACCTAGTACGGTCACATATTTTACATTAGTCGGTATGTTTATATTTGTCAAATTGGTGAACCGTTTTTCAAAACTCGGATTCGTATTATTTTTTCTATTTACATTATCGAATGTTCTATTATGAGTCATATTGAGATTAAAGCGAAGGTTAGTATTATGCTTGTCCTGATTTGATGTAACAAAATCTAAAGTTTCATGTGGAAGTATTTCTTGTAAAACTTTGTGTATTTTTTCACACTGTGACTCTATAAAACAAATATGTATACAAATATCTTCGATCTCAAGATTTAGAATCTTATGTTGCAAGTTATTAACAACTTTTTTGAATTGATTTCGAACCGAGTCACTATGAAAATTTAAATGATTCAGACTACTTGCGATGTTGTTGACGTTTGCAGGGCGTGTGTCGTATGTCCTGCATCGCAGTAGGAAGTGTCTTTGGGATCTTGCTCTCGTTAGGTCTCGTTGTAGCGTGATCCATGTCTTAATGTGCTGTCGTGCGTCAGCTCCGTATATTCTCTCAATATCGTCAAATGAAACGTTGCTTAGAACCGGTGAAGATCCACGGTCCATGTTTAATGTATTTAGATTTAATATACCAGCTTAAGATTTAAAATCAAATTTGTATACATCGAAAGGATGAGGTGATGCGTGACGTCATATGTAAACAAACCGCGCGAAAGACTTTTCGCACTATATAAGCGACGATTGCCGGCTACTTCCTCACTTCCGAGACAGTAGCTGACAAAGTGTATAAATAATAGCTGTGTCACTCGGTCTCTCTCTTCCCCCGCTGTTAACTAGCCGGGGAAAAGGATTATCGAGATGTACACAAATCAAATGTACTCCAATATGTAAGTTTCAAAAATATCGCCTTTTCTATGTAATACTCTGTTCATTTTAAAGTCTGTATGTTTATTACAGTTTCCTGATGAGGGTGACAATGATCGCCGAAACGTCGTTTCTTAAAAGAAAGGAGTTTTAATTTTTTAAACCCTTTCAAAACCATTGCCTCGGAGAGATCGATAATAACAACAAAAGAATTATTCTGTTAGTCATGTTTATGTTATTGTAATCTATTATTAATACAAACTCGACTTATCGACTTAATTATATTTCACTGTTATAATTAAAATATCTAATTAGGTTAAATAGTTAATACTACTTTTTATAATATTTAATTAGATACTGTTAACTAAACACGTTAATTATTTTATGATTGTATGTAAACACTGTTGCATGTATGAAACATCGTCTGCATTTGCGCAGCATATATATATGTATATCTATATGATGCATGATGATCTATATAATACGGAAGTATGTAGTACTGACGTAACCGGAATTGCATTAATTATTCACTGTTCTTTCTCGAGAAGAATTGACCAGCCCGAACTATCACTTTACAATAACTTTTGATAGACGCTATTATGCAAAATATGACCCTGATGTGATTTTGTAAGTTTTGTCGAATGCTTTCATATAAGTGCTAATACGTACGAAACAATGCTCTCAATGCGAAGAGAACCGTACGCCAAGGTTTTAGCAGGGCAAGTTTAAACTATATAAGGGTCTGGCTTGCGCCCGACAGTGGCGTACGTACTGTCGTACCTTATACTTGCCATCCTGGCAATAAGGACTACGAGGAGACAGGATATAGGAAAACCCGAGAGTACGAGTGAGAAGCATAGGAAAATGCATAAGTGCGTCAGAGACAGACTTCCCCTACCCCCCCCTCCCTCAACTTTCTCTCGTTTCCTTCGCATAGACGGTCGATGGGCCTAACCATTTTTTTTCTGACGTCGGCCGTATCTCGATGGTTAGCATCGGACAGAGCGGGAGACGAGAGAAAATTGAGGAATAGAAAGTCTGTCTCTGTCGCACTTATATATTTTTCCATGCTTCTCACTCGCACTCACGGGTTGACCTGCGTCTTGTTTCCTAGGCCCCGAAAATACGGACCATACCATAAAATCTAACGATTATAGAGAGTAGAGGGTATACCTTTATTGAAAGAAAGGCACACTAATCTATATCCTGGAAGTTGGTTGCACTTTGAGCTCTCTGGAAATTGAAAAGGACTAATTTTTCATTAAATTAATTAGTCACAGGGATTCCCTGACAATTTTCAGGTTACATAGACAAAAGCATAGTAGAAGGGTACGCATAATATAAGCTTTGTGTTCATATAATAAGTTAATAATTATTATAATTATGTTACTTCAAAACCAAAAGCTGAGTGGAAAAATTTGTACAAAGGCGAAAGTACAATAGTAGTGTACACTCAATCAAAGCTTTATGTATACTTAATAAGATAATAATTATTATAGTTTTGTTACTTGAGTATCAAAATTGGAACTAGATTATCATTAAGTGATCTCCAAAATCCAAATCCGAGCTGTTGACCGTATCTGAAAACTTAAAATAAAACTTACACAAAGTATCATATTTTTTTTAAAAGAAAACATAATAAAATCAATATGAAAAAACTTATCTGACTCAATGTATTTGGCATTTTTGATGAACACAAATGGCAAACTGCAACGATAACTCACAAAAATTGATCCAATGACATGCTTATTTGTCGAATAATTAAAAGACCGAACGATTTAATTTGATGGTCTTATAAGAAAAATGAACAAACTTAGCATGAGACATTACGAAAAAAGCAGCTGACAGAAACGGACTAAACGCTTGAAATACATCCTACCTTGAAAGCTATAAATTTATAATGTATTGAATAGATGTTAACTATAACTGGTTTCTTAAAAGTATTGCATTCCTTATGCACATCAACTTAGAAAATTTAAAACTCTCGATCAAGAGATCGATAATAACAACAAAAGAATTATAACAAACTACCGAGGGATAAAATCATACTAGATAGTGTATACACACTCATCTAAATACATTATGACTAACAGAATTTTATTAGATAAGTATTCAGTTTTATTTTGATATCTATCAGTAAATTAAAAATAAACTTTTTGTAAATGATTCTTTGTTTAAATGTTTTTATTTTTTTTCAGATATTTTCAGTTTCCATTGAGAGCTTACACAACTATCAAGTTATATAGAAAGGGAATTTCCGTGACAAGCTAGTGAAGTGATAAAATGATATATAAATATATTATATATCATTTATACAATTTTATAAACTTATTCATTGATTAAATGTTATCTTTTATTTTTTACTGATTTCTACAAGTTTCTTATATAGGCGGTTATACGCCAAACATCATTGGTGAAAATCGAAAAAAAAAAATGGAAAGGTTTCTGTATGTGATCTTAAAAAACAAAAAATGTGTAATATTTTCTATCGATCTTACATGTATTTATTAGGGAATATTTATAACGGACAATAATTTCTTGACAATAATTCCTGTGACGCAGTAAAATTAAAGCAGTACTTTGAGTCGAAAAAGTTTATAATGTCATATACTAGACGATAGCTGGATATCTCAAGTTTAGACCAGCAAAAAGAAAGTTCCTGTGACGAAGTGGAATTAGTGAAGAGAAAAACTATTTTGATTCAAGAATTATTTATAAGACATGCTAGAAGAACACAATTGTCAAGAATAATAAATATATCCATTTAATAATGGATCAGTCAATATATGAACTGTAACAACTTTTATCCAGAGTAATCAAATTTTATGTTTACAAAGTGTTTCTGACGTAACATTTATTATGGTTACGTATTCATAAATTATTTATCAGAAATGTCGGAAAAACTAGAATGACAAGAATAGATGGAATATCTATCAAGTTTAGACCAGCAAAAAGAAGGTTCCTGTGACGAAGTGAAATAAGTGAAGGATTTTCAGTCAAGATAATACTTTCTATCGACCTCACTGTTAATATTTATCTGCACTTACGTATGAACAATGCATTGCTTATTATTAATGGTAACGTATTATCAAACTTGATTGAAAAAAGCTTGAATAGACTTTGATTAATAAATTATTTATAAGAAATGCCGGAAGAACTCAAACGATAAAAATATGTACATATACCTAACAATAATAACATAAACACGACTAACAGGATTCAATTAGATAAGTATTTACTTTTATTTCGATATAAATCAGTACAATATAAATACATTTTTTGTGAACTGATTCTTTGTTTAATTATTTTTGTTTATTTCAGATATTTTTTTCCATTTGGAGGTTACACAACGTTCAGGGTACATAAAAAAATTCAACGAAGTATGTGTGAATATGTGTATAACACAATATTCAAAGACTTTATCCCTCGGTGTTTTCTAATATTTTATAAAAGAGTCTATCGATCTCTCCGAGGCAAGTGTTGGGAAAAAGGTAAAAATTATTTATACCTTTTTTACTTTTGTTTCAACGTTTCGGTGAACACTGTCACCCTCTTCAGGAAACTGTCAATTTTTATTTCAATAAATAAATGAGCACAATACAATTATAATATGTGACAAATTATGACTTACATATAGACGAGCACAACAGCCTATAGATCGAATGAGTTTCTTCCCCGGCCAATCTCAGGCGGGGGAAGGAGAAGCGAGAAGCAAGGAGACGGATTATTATTGTTCCGGCTTCCTCGACTGCTGTTTCAATAATAAGGAAACAATAAGTGTAGCCAACGCTTTTATATCAGCGAGGAGTAGAATTTTTGATAAACTTGGAGTTCCACGGGGAGGTTATAAACTAACAGAAACCAACAGTAGATTAGTACTTCAGGTTAAACATAGTTATAGTACGAAAGTGGGTTGGCACCAAGTTATGGGGATATAGAGATCCCTATAAAGAAGCTATGAAGTATTACTCTACTGTTGGTTTCTGCTAGATTATAACCTTCGCGTGGATCTCCAAGTTTATCATGAACTATATTGTTTGAGTCGCGTTAAAAACCCCTAAAACTAATACTACGCGTTAGATATTTCTTTTTTAAATAATAATGATCCAAACATAACTATTATATTTGCTGTACAGACGGTGTCGAAAAAATAATTATTATTGCAATAATACACAAGCATATGTACATTAATTTTATAAATTTATAACTTATTTAGTTGATGTTAATGATTCTTTGCAATTTTGGTATTATATACCAATTAAAAGTAGTGAAATCTTCCCGCACCACCCCACCCCCCAAATAAAGCTTTTAAAGGTAAAAGGCTGGCAAGTATAAGGTCGTTTCTTCCTATGTAAGAATTAAAGATTAGTTTTATAACGTTTGATAACCTTAATATCACAAAAATTCTAAGAGTTTACCCTATTTATACGGTTACTTAATTGTTTTAATTAATGATAATTTTCGAACTCTCAATTTGGAAACCTTATATGGTAAAAATTCAAATCTATATATCTATGAAAATATTAATGCGTAAACATCTTCACGTTAATGGTCTGTTGGTCAGACTACCACTTCTTTAGTGTTACTTCTCCTATACCTTCGATTTTACATAAATGTCAATTTTAATTTTACCAAAAGAAAGTTATGATATCAATAAATAAATTGGCAAGTTCTTTTATAAAAAGCAATCGATTTGAAATAAATAAATAAGCATTTAAAAGGGAAGGATTATAAATATATATGAATTTATATAAACACTTGACCAAATCGCAGTATGTGAAAAAGTACAGTCGGGTACAATTAAAACTTTGAATAATTGCGACTGCTGCCACGTTCTGCGCATTCTAGCTAACGTTTGGTGGCCGATCACGATGATGCCGAATATACCGTGGGAGATTAGGCCACCATTCTTCCAGTAAATTGGGCGTTGCGTGATGGGTCACAAACATGCGCAGAACGTAGCGCCAATATGTTACTATTCAAAGTTTCAATTTAACCCTATGGTACACGTAATAGAATGGTATGATGTTCTTACATGCCATTATCACATGACAAATGTGCCCATTAAATGTGGTAATATCATGTTTGTCTAAAATTATTATGTAATTTCACAAGATTGTTTCGCATCATGAAAACTTTGTCTTTTATTTATGGAAGCAACGAGCGGATGTACAATCTACTCTCCTTAATAATTCAGTAAATGTGTTGCCATCCTCATTTCATTAGAAAATCTATGTCGAGGACGATTGTATACAATTATATATGAGATTTAAATTCTGTTGATTTACATTCATTTAAAAAAAACAGGAACAAATTCTATCATGTAGAACGCAATTTTTTTTACGGAAAAACATGCCGTCCGTCCTATCATAGATAATCGATGGATACCATCTTCAAATGATGCAAGGTTAACCAAAGTAACTTGTTAATGAAACACCGTTAGAAAATCTCTTAATCGATTTTTCATTCATGTTTTGAGTAGTACCCATTATAGAATAATAAGACGATAAATTAACTATATGAAACATTTTATGATATTGTTAATTACACTGACCTTTTGTAGACTTGAACTTTACAGTAAAACTATTGATCTTAGTCTTAAGCAAGCTTTTGACAAGCAATCAGCAGCTGCAAAAAAGTGTTCCTTAGATTTCAGCCGTCGGCGCCGTGGCCGTAGGAGTGGGGGTAGCCGCACTCTGCGCCGAGCTCGCCATTCGAAATTCGGAAGGGCCAAGTAATAGAGATTTCTTCCTTCAAGGTCAAAAATATAGGTCGGGACCTATGCCATTCGGTTATAAATGATGCGTACTTTAAATAGACGTATCATGCTAAAATTACTTTGGCGCCGTGCATTTGTTATAAACAAAAATGGCGCTAAAGAGTCTATTTTTTTGGTTTTTGGCTTAGAAGTCGAAAAATACGGGAGTAGCTATAAAATAACAAGAGAGAAAAATTGTGCAGTATAAATTTACAAAGAAAATGCGCTATTCAGAAGCTCCGTGCGGTTAATAGAAGCTCAGATAATTAGAAAGAAATGGTTAAAATAGGTCTTTTTTTCAAAACATTGTTTCTCAGCCATTTTTTGAGCTAAAGACTTGAAATTTTGAGAATAAGAAGGTATATATAGATACTGTACACAAAAAAAATTGGACACTGTAAAGTTATTATTTTTCTTACTATTACGATCTGAAAATTTTCATGACCTAACTTGCACAAGCTTCTGTTTAAAATTAAAATTGTGGTCCGATTTTAATTTTAAACAGCGTTTCGAAAAATTCACGATTCGCCCAATAAAATGTATTTTGCCGATTTTTTCTAAAATGTGTTTAAGTATGTTAAAGAAGCGGTCAAAAATAGAAAAAAACGCCGCTTGTCCTCCAGCGCTTCCCCCCTCGCTTCCCCCACTCTTCGCACGCTCAGCGTTTTGGTCCGCAATAATCTTTGATTATTGCAAAAGTGGTCTCTTACGGAAAATTTTGGTTTCATTTAAAAATACTCGATTTTACTTTGAAAATACGAAAAATAAAAATTTTATAATAACCTAAAATTGTCATAATTTAAAGACGGGTCAATGAAATGAAAAACGTTATCCTTTACCACTTTCGGACAAGAAAAACATATCCAAAAAAATTATTTGCAATGAAATCTGATGAACAGAAGCTGATATCTAGCGGTATACATATGTTCATACATCCAGACGGACATTTGCAAAAATGCTCGATTTCACTTCCAAACTTCTTAGAATCTCATTTTAAATGTTTTTAAGTAAACTTGTAAAAATCACTATCACAAAGCTTCCTCTTGGAGGAGGCAAAAATTTTACTGATATAAACCTTTGCAGTAAACTATTAACAAAATAAAAACTAATCAATCTCTTCGAATAATTCTTTGTGATTTTTACAAGTTAGCATGATTACGAAGGAATTGTCTTGAATAATTAAAAATAATTAGAGCCGTAAACGCAGATAAAGTCACAACTAAATTGTTTTTCATTTGTTTTTTGCAATAATCGTACGGAATGAATTATTTCTAATTTTTGTGCCACAGTTTTCTTGCTTTGTAATACTTTGTATATATACAACAAGTAGTTCTGCGAAGTTCTGCAAGTCTCACAATCTAGTAGGCTTATTTTTAGATTAGCTTGCAATTACACACATTACGCATTGAACAATCATTTTTTTCATAACCGTGTAAAGACAAAAGTATTAATTATATTTGGCACTGTTTTAAAATCTATATTTATGTTATATTATTATTTAACACTATTTATATATATATATATACAAACACAGCAAAGGAAAATTCACGTTGATTTAATAAATAACCCTGCGCATGAAAACATCGTCTGTCGTCTGCGGAAAAACAACGTACACTTAAGTATAACTGTATCGTCTGCAGAAAATAACGTACACTTATGTATACCTATATAGCCCAGAATCACGTAGATGCTACGTCAGCGGATATTCGTTGAACAATTGTTCTCCCGCGAGAAGAATTGAGGAGTCCAAACATTCACTTTATAATATCATTCGATCGAAGCAATTTTACAAAATATGACCCTGATGTGATTTTATTACTTTCGTCGCAAGCCATACGCCTATATTCCAACAATACCTATGAGAAGTATATAAAGGTAGTCTGGCTAGCGCCCGATGGCGGCATAGGTACTGACGTACCTGATACTTGCTATCGTGGCGCTACCGCGCCCCTTGATATACATCATGGCTTTAACGTGAAATCGAGCATTTTTGGAAAATGTCCGTCTAGATGTATGAACCTATGTATACCACTAGATCTCAGCTTCTGCTCATCGGATTTCATTGCAAGTAAGTTTTTTGGATATGTTTTTCTTGTCCGAGAGCGGAAAAATATAGCGTTTTTCATTTCATTGATCCATCTTTAAATTATGGTAATTTTAAGTTTTCATAAAATTTTTATCTTTCATATTTTAAAAATAAAATCGAATATTGTTAAATAAAATCAAAATTTTCCTTAAGAGAATGGAAATATCTACATTTTAACCAAAAAGTTTTCCGGTAGTTGCTATGATTCTAGGTTATGAATGAAAACATGTTTATGCAAACGCACTTACAACTCGAAAACTATTCATCCAATTATTTTCAACAAATGCATGGTTATGTAGAATGTTTAAAGACATATGATGATAAAATTTTTCATTAATTTTCCTATTAGTTAATTAGAAAATTGAAAAAAAAACATTTTCGGTTCTCCAACGATTACAAGAGTAAAAATGCTTCGATGCACTTGAAATTTAGGAAAATAGTACATTATGCACATACCTTAAACTGTATGCTTATGCAACTTATGAAACTTTTAGGATACGAGATATTGAGGTTTATTCCTTTCTTTGAATACATTTTTAAAAATTCGTAACTCAACAAATAATCGGTATTTATCGATAATCATCGACTTAATTTCTTCGTAATTATATGAAGATTAATTTGATATATATTTATGCATGTGGAAAAAAACTGTTTAAGAGAGAGCTAAGTGCCAGGGACTTGGCAGTGGTTTTTTTTTAAATATTCAACAAAAAAGACAGAGGACTATCTTTTTCAAAAGTATAGTATACAAAGCTACAATACAACAACCGATTCAACTATGTTACCGCAAAATTTTTTAAAAATAATACATGCGGATTGATAATTTTTAAAATCAACCCTAACCCAACCTAAGCGTCGAAAACAATTGCAAATCGAAAAATTTTTTAAAATTAAAAAATATTTGAATTCTCTCTCTCTCTCCCTCTCTCTCTCTCTCTCACTCTCTCTCTCCCTCTCTCTCCCTCTCTCTCTCTCTCCCTCTCTCTCTCTCCCGTTCTGCTTATTCTGGAGCTTCTCAATGTTTTTTGTCTTCCGGCCTGTTTTCTTGCGGCTCAGGCAAGCGCATTTCTCCCTATTTCTACTGAAATATTAATCAGTGATGATCGAGGCGTCGTTTTCGTGGACTTTCGCTATTTTTCATCGCCACTTTTCCTAACCTCAATTGTGAGGTGTACCATCGTGCTCCGTCTAATTACACAAGGCCACCTGGTGCTGCGATCGATAGACATCTAGATCACCCGATCGATAATGACTCGAAAAAGGAGGAAGAAGGAGAACGTAGATGGCGCCGAGACTAGTACTGAGATTAAGTCCAGCAGTGAGGAGAGTGGAGATTCGGAGACCTGGATGGACTGTGACGATGTGCTCCACCCACCGCCTACTCCTCTGCTTAGTGTGGAAGAGGTATTCAAAATGACGAAAGACATAAGTGTAGATAGAGGAACGCTTCTCCTATGGCTATCGAATGCCAAAGCGGAGCACAAAGAGAGATTACTTAAAGCCGTAAATGATATCTGCGACGCGATTACTCTGATTTCGAACGTATACACATCCAGAGTGAGTGCTGATACGGCGTGTAATTCGGTTAATATTAAGCTTAGTAATCTGTGATTTACTCGAGAAGTTTGCGCGCGAGCGAGGCTAGAGTGTGTTTTGTTTTTTTCTTTTCTCTTGTTGTTTTTTTTCTTTTTTGCACTAGCTCAATCTTACTATTACTGACGTTCCATGCTGCGTACATTGTGATATTTGTATTATGTTTTATTTATTGTTATTTAATATTTTTATCTGTTGTTACGTTTAGTTTATAATTTTATATGTCGTTATTAGCGTTCATTCGTGCTGTCCCTGCAAGGGCCAATTGTATCTCTCTCTCTTTCTCTCTCTATATCTCTCATTTTCTCTCAGTTACTCCCTCATCCACTCTCCATCTATCTCTCTCGTGAAAATTGCAACGATGAGATAGTCGTCGATGAATGTTTTGTTTAAATAATTATAGACAAAACATTTGTCGGCAAGTGTCTACCATTGCAATTTTATCATCAACATCCAGGTTAATGAGCCCCTCACTATTACGCATCCAAGCAAAGTGAGGGGTAAACTACTTTTATATATATATATATATATATATATATATATATATATATATATGGGACTTTCTTGGGTACCACCAATGGGACTTTCTTCTGTAAACCAAAAGATGATGAAAAATGCCGAGGAAAATGCGAAATATAGAATATGAAAATTTAACATGGGGAGGCATATGGAGGAAAAACAAATTGACTATTTGGATTTTTATTATTTTTTTTTTAAATGGGCTTAATTTTTTATCTGAGCATCGAAACTTGGTATATCTTTTTAAAAATTAAAGCTCTTTTGTAATCTCTTTTGCACTTTAATATAATATAAGATAAGATATTCATATTCTATATTTCGTATTTTCCTCGGCATTTTTCATCATCTTTTGGCTTACAGAAGAAAGTCCCATTCGTCTGAAGCCTCTAGCTTTAAACAATTTTTTTCAAGTTCTAGACCTCATGCGCCTAAAATTATTTTAAGGCAGGTATTAGTTTATTATCTTTATACATTTATGAGAAAAGTTACTTCCATGTACCCCATAAAATCATTTAAAACTTGAAAATGTATAAAATATGAAACGCAGCAAAAATTAAAAATTTAATACAAAATGAAACTCCATAGAAACCCCATACACCACCATAAACGCCATATCATCTGATTTATAACTACACAAATAACAGCTTTACCATGAAAAACCCATAAAATACAACAACATAACAATTTTAGAGTTAAAGTTCATAAAAGAAAAACACTGAAAAAAGTCTTAAAACACAGTTTTAATGTTTTTCATCTTCAAAAAAAGCCCCATAGAACAACCGTATCTACAATTTTTTTGTGGTAGATGAATGCTTGGTAGCGCCAATATACCTAATGTGTGAAAAAAAAATCCATGAAAATAATTAATTTTTACCAGTGATGGGCCTGTTCTGCTAATTTTACAAAAATTTGTTTTTTAAGTATAAAAATATTTGTACTGATCTGCATACATGAATCAAGCTCTACTTACAAAAACTGATTAATATTCTGGCTTAAGGCCTATAGGAAAGTTTATATTTTATTGTAAATATTTACAACAAAATATAAAATAATTTTGAAAAATTAAATATCTCGCTTCCGTTTTTTATGAAAATCGAAGATCTCGTCTTCATTGTATAGCTGAGTTGAAAACATTCGATTTCATTAATTCATATTTGGAATCATTTAATTATTTTATTAAAAAAATAACAGATCCCACGAGCATCGTATAACATTATATAAAAAATCGAATAACTCGCGTCCGTTTTTTATCGATAAAATGGATCAATTTTGAGATTTTGAAAATTTTGTTTTCACGAATGTATAGCGCAATGGAAAAAATTTAATTTCATCGAACCATATTTGTAATATTTTATTCCTTTCATAGAAAAAAAAACACACTTTCCAAGCACGTACGTACGTACATACGCTGATTTTCGAAATTTTAGGTCATATTCAAAAGCCCATTTCTGAAAAACTAATTGGGTTAGGTCAAGTTTTTTTTTACATGATTCGAAGCGCTTTGATGTAAGGAATACACCCATTGTCTCACAATAAATTTTTAACGTACAGTTTTACCAGAATCGGGGATTCTTTACAGGTGTGAATTTTACGATTTTATTCTCTTAATATAATGTGTAGATTGACCTAGTGACACTTAACTAGTAGAACAGCTTTAAAACTTGATTTTTTTAGCAACTTGAACTTGTAATAAAGACTAAAATAATGTCAAAACACGATATATTGACATCTCTGTAAATATTATCAATCATTATATTACAATGTTAGTAAATCATCATTAACGTTACATTAATAATTTATAGGTCATTTATTAACATCACGAAAATAAATTTTAATAACTATTTCAAATTTTCTCCATCCATTTCGTGTTGACTTATAAAGTGGTTTTGCACTGTTCTAATTAGATTACTTCAACTTTTACATAACTTAAAATGTACTTTTCCATATAAGCTGATATATATTTCCATTCTTCTATGAATTCACATAAACTGTCCACTGATCTGTATGTTCATCTTCATCTTTTTTTCCAAAACCGCAACCTACATTACTATAAACAGCTGACTTAATAATAGTTATTCCCCAAATACAAACGTAAACTTTGATTACTAATTCTAACAAATTTTTATTTAAAAATAATTTAAAGAACACTTCCTATACTGTTTTAAATACATTAAAATACTTTTGCTTAAGAAAATTTGATGAATAAAAGTAAATTAATAATTACCTGGTCATTATGATTTCTATTTAACTTCTTAAGAAAAGCTTAAATTTTCTAAAACTAAGAATAATCAATACTTAACAAAGAATCAATTCTTCTGTCAATGAAAGTAAACAAATTTTGCAATATGATTTTATTAATATTTACCTCATGAATACGTACGTACATACGTACGTACGTACGTGCTTGGAAAGTGTGCTTTTTTTCTATGAAAGGAACAAAAAATTACAAATATGGTCCGATGAAATTAAATGTTTTCCATTGCGCTACATATTCGTAAAAAAATTTTTTTCTAAATCTCAAAATTGATCCATTTTATCGATAAAAAACGGACGCGAGTTATTCGATTTTTCATATAATGTTGTACGATACTCGTGAGATCTGTGTTTTTTTTAATCAAATAATTAAATATTTCAATAATTAATGAATTAACGAAATCGAATGATTTCAACTCAGCTATATAATGGAGGCGAGATCTTCGGTTTTCATAAAAAACGGAAGCGAGATTTTTTCAAAATTATTTTATATTTTGTTGTAAATATTTATACTTAAAATACACATTTTTATAAAATTAGCATTTAGCAGAACAGGCCCATCACTGGTAAAAATTATAGTATATGAGGGTAACTTTCCGCACAAATTTGGAAAGGCAATAAAATACTGTACAATACTGTACACCATATTACATCTACATTATATTAAGAGAATAAAATCGTAAAAATCACACCTGTAAAGAATCCTCGATCCTGGCAAAACTATACGGTAAAAACGTATTTTGAAAAAATGGGTACATTGCTTTTATCAATGCGCTTCGAATCATGTTAAAAAAAGTTGACCTGACCCAATTAGTTTTTGAGATATGGGCTCTTGTATATGACTGAAAATTTCGAAAATCAGCGTACGTACGTTGATATTTTCAGCATTTTTTAGCTCAATAACAAAGCAAAATCATGAAAAATGCCAACTTCTTTCCTTTTTTAAAAATTAATTTAAAAATTTCAAAGTATTTTTTTTAGAAAATGGTACAAAATTTATTACTAATTAAATTATTAATTTATAAAAATTATAATTTCTTTTCAAACCCACAAATAACCATGCCACAACACACCCCAAGCTTCTGTGATTTTGAAATATGATATATTATATAAGTAAATAATTCTAAATAATCATAAGAATTATTTTAAAAGACATTTTATTTAAATAATTAATAGTGTTTTATAAAATTTATTATTTATAAATTTTAAGTTTTCATATATTATTGAACGACCCAAAGCCCTAATACAACGTATGACAATTTTCTATTATACTCAAGTACGATATAATATATAAATAAAATTATTTTAGAGAAATACTAATACTATACAATACGCATATACAGTATTATAATTGTTTAGTTGGCAATCCAGACTAGAATCAAACGTTTTATTTGGGCCATAGAAGCCTCCCAATAATTATGAATACAATTCCGACCATTTATCATTCTACAATATAATTTATTATGTAAGCCCCTAAACAAATAGCTAAACAAAACACTTTGTAATCATATATATATATATATATATATATATATATATATATATATATATTCGATAAAACTTCTTATTAATTTATAAGTTAGTTAAATTTTTTATATTTTCAAATTTTTCAACCATTTTTTGAATAAATAAATGTTAAGCTAATTACTTTTTTTAATTCTATTGATTTTTAAGAATTTTAACTTTAAAAAAATGTTGAATTCTTTGTTTTAGATAAGATATGTATACTGTTTCCACAAATAATTATATATGCCAAAATAGCTGAAAATCAATGAAAATCTCTTGTGACGTCTATTATTATAATAGGCCTATGGATTCAATTCATCATAAACATTTGTTTAGGCTAAATTCTCTTATAATTTAAGAAATTACAATATTACCTGACTTAAAATGACATTAAAATATTAGGTTATTTAATCAAAATAGCTGAAAACGATCAAAATCTCTTTTGACATTAGTCCGGGAGTCCTAGGATTTTACCAGGAAGTTCGTGCAAGAGTTGACTTTATCGCTGAAATATGTTGGTAGCCACTTACTGAAAATAGCCCTAAAGTCTCGACTTCGAACCCGATCAGGAACATTGTTATTATTGCAAATTAAGTTACCAAAATGCATTTTTTTCCGTTTTCCTTGATTAACTTTTTTGTTACTCAATTTACGCAAAAATAGGTTGGGGCAAAAGTTGATCAGCATTGAATTTTCTATAAGACACATATATTCCGAAATGCAAAATTAATGTTTTTCCCGGCTAAATTGTTAAATAAAAAATATTTTTTTTCAATTATCACATTGCCATGGTTTTTGTGAAATATGATCTTTATTTATCGGATTAGCCCTCAAAGATGACTTTTAGTACAGACAACGTAAAAATTGAAGCCCGATCTCGATATCTTAAAATGGCGTCTTGTTGCAAAATTATTTAGCCGAAAAGTTCAAATTGATGTCCAATTCGATCCTGGAACAATAATTGAATCAAACTATGTTTAGTCGACAGCTTACGACGTAATTAACAAACGGTAAAAATAAATTTTCTTAATATTAATATTTAGCAACATTTCTAATAAAAAATGTTGTTTATTTCGGTCAATTTTGGAGTGAGAGAATCGCGGCAAAATGCATCTTGAAGTACATAAAAAACTATGAATTTTCATATAAATTTTCTTAAGATCGGACCAATAGGAGCCGAGATACAAACATTTTTTCAACCGACGATTACGCCGAAACTACTTGATATTTCAAGTTGAAAATTGGCACAGTGCTTGCTGAAATCATTCTCTAAATGATTACAATTTACCCAATAGCTCTACATGCTTTAGTTCGTCTAAAACGACCGACGAAACATATGAATTCAGCGCGCGCGGCCGCGCCGTTGCTCCGGCCATTGGCGCAGTGGTGGGGGGAAAGCCGCGCGGCGGCGAACAGAATTCATACACCTTAGTTGCAATTTGATTATCTCGGTAACCAAAACTACTATTGCAATAAATTTTTTTTCATTTAACGTGTTTTTTTCTCAGCTTTAAAGCTTTAAAGCTTTAAAGCTGAGAAAAAAACACGTTAAAGCTTTAAAGCTGAGAAAAAAACACGTTAAAGCTTTAAAGCGTTAAAGCTTTAAAGCTGAGAAAAAACACGTTAAATGAAAAAAAATTTATTGCAATAGTAGTTTTGGTTACCGAGATAATCAAATTGCAACTAAGGTGCATGAATTCTGTTCGCCGCCGCGCGGCTTTCCCCCCACCACTGCGCCAATGGCCGGAAACGGCGCGGCCGCGCGCGCTGAATTCATATGTTTCGTCGGTCGTTTTAGACGAACTAAAGCATGTAGAGCTATTGGGTAAACTGTAATCATTTAGAGAATGATTTCAGCAAGCACTGTGCCAATTTTCAACTTGAAATATCAAGTAGTTTCGGCGTAATCGTCGGTTGAAAAAATGTTTGTATCTCGGCTCCTATTGGTCCGATCTTAAGAAAATTTATATGAAAATTCATAGCTTTTTATGTACTTCAAGATGCATTTTGCCGCGATTCTCTCACTCCAAAATTGACCGAAATAAACAACATTTTTTATTAGAAATGTTGCTAAATATTAATATTAAGAAAATTTATTTTTACCGTTTGTTAATTACGTCGTAAGCTGTCGACTAAACATAGTTTGATTCAATTATTGTTCCAGGATCGAATTGGACATCAATTTGAACTTTTCGGCTAAATAATTTTGCAACAAGACGCCATTTTAAGATATCGAGATCGGGCTTCAATTTTTACGTTGTCTGTACTAAAAGTCATCTTTGAGGGCTAATCCGATAAATAAAGATCATATTTCACAAAAACCATGGCAATGTGATAATTGAAAAAAAATATTTTTTATTTAACAATTTAGCCGGGAAAAACATTAATTTTGCATTTCGGAATATATGTGTCTTATAGAAAATTCAATGCTGATCAACTTTTGCCCCAACCTATTTTTGCGTAAATTGAGTAACAAAAAAGTTAATCAAGGAAAACGGAAAAAAATGCATTTTGGTAACTTAATTTGCAATAATAACAATGTTCCCGATCGGGTTCGAAGTCGAGACTTTAGGGCTATTTTCAGTAAGTGTCTACCAACATATTTTAGCGATAAAATAAACTCTTGCACGAACTTCCTGGTAATAAGGTTTTGAACTCCCTGACTCCCGGACTAAATAGGCGCATGGACTCAATTCATTATGAACACTTGTTTAGGCTAAATTGTCTTATAATTCAAGAAATTACCTGACTAAATTGAGTCCATATGCCTATTATAATAATAGACGTCACAAGAGATTTTCATTGATTTTCAGCTATTTTGGCATATATAATTATTTGTGGAAACAGGAATGGACTACTAAATAAAATTCAGAAATTCTGGGCTTTGGCACACGTTTTTGTTTTGTTTTAAGGTACTTTTTCACATATTTTGGGTTTCGATCCCAGCGAGCGAACCTTTTGAAAACTTGATTTTAAACATTAAATTACTCGTAGGATAGTTATAACCTATAGATATGACTTTGAAAGAATTTTTTTTTTGGAAAAATTGAGAAAATTTCAAGACATAAATGTTCTATGTCCCAATAGTGAAAAATACTTCCCTGAGGAGCTATGAATTTTTGAAAATCAGCAAAAAATGAAAAAAAAACTGTTTTTACCAACTTTGACCCCCTGTAACTCTAAAATAATCAATGCAAAAAATCTGGAAAAATTCAGTGTAATCAGATGTAACTGTTGTGTTATCTACTAACTATACAAAATTATATAGTATCTCTTTATTACTCTCAACGGTGCTACACTTTACGCAACAGTACTACGTGTGCTCTCGTCTACGATCGGGCTTACTCTGACGTCCGACCGTGTTTACACCCGATGTCGAGGCACCCATACACGTAGTCATACATACATGTAGTCACACATACATTACAATTCCTTTCTTTTTAAATGAGTACATTATTATTTCTTTTCTCGTTTTTCCGCTAAGCGCTTCGAAAATCTAGTTGTTTTTTTGGGGGAAGATATCCCTGAGTTATTATTATTCTCATTTGTATTTTCCGGTTCTTTATATTTTAATATCTGGTCAATATGTCTTTTCCAGTATTTACCGGGTGCTATTTCAACTTCGAAGTTTATCGGTGACAATTGTTTCGTTATTGTCGCTGTGACTCTTTTATCCGAGCTTGGCGACTAATTTTTCTGCCGCGCCAATGGTTGCTGGATGTTAAGGTGCGGAAAACGAGTGTTTTATCCCATTTTGTTGTACAAATAATTTAAACGCATTACTAGTGTACTGGGCTCCGTTATCGGTAACTAGATGATTTGGCAGGCCAAAACGCGCTTATATGTTGCGGAAGTGTTTTATAACTTTGTCGACCTGTGTATTTTTATGGATATTTATCACTTCTGGCTATTTGCTATATGCGTCTATAATTATCATGAACATTTTTCCCTGAAAAGGGCCTAAGAAGTCACTGTGTAATCGACTCCAGCATTTATTTGGCGATGGCCATGGATTTAGCGGTATTTTCGTTGGTGACTTTTCTTCTTGTTTACAAATTTTACACGTAGCTGCCAATTCCTCTAGTTACGCATCGATATCGGGCCACCAAACGCATGACCTTGCTCGCATTTTCATTTTTACACTACCAAAATGCGACACATGTAGTCCTTTAAGGACTTGTGCTCTCAAGTTTGCCGGTACAATTATACGGTATCACAAAATAAACAATCTTTTTATATGTATAACTCGTAATTTTTTATATAATATTTACGTTCAATTTCCGATAGCTTTTCTTTTTCCGGCCATTCATTTTTTATATATCGCAGCACTTTACTTATAGTTTTATCTTTTAACGTTTCTTTTGTAATAATTTTCGCATTCAATATCTCTATCTCTAGTTCAACATAATTTATAGCGCGAAAATCCTTACTAAAAACTTGTGTTTTATCTTCTATTGGCAATCTTGAGAGCGCATCACAATTACCATTTTTTTCGTATTAATATACTCGATTGTGTATGCGAAATGTGAAACAAAATAGGCCCATCTTTGCAGTTGACTGGCTACCGTTAGCGGTGTTTCTTGTTTTGGTCCAAATATGTATGCTAATGGTTTATGATATGTTTTTAATATTATGTCTCTACCGTATTCGTAATTATAAAATTTTTTGAATCCGAATACAATAGCGCCCACCTCCTTATCAATGATGGCTCTATTAAGTTCTTTTTTTGGGATTACTTTCGATGCGAATGCAATCGGCCTTTCCTCGCCATTACTGTAGCGGTGGGATATGATGGCCGAGAGCCCATAATATGAGGCGTCGCAGGCCAATACTAGTTTTTGTGTCGGATCATAATTAGTTAACACTTTTGACGATGCGATTTCTTTTTTTAACCATTTATACGCTTTTTTACACTCGGCGTTCCATACATATTCTTTTGCGTTTGATAAATTATACAACGATCTGAGGTGATTCGCACGCTCCGGCAAAAAACGTTCATAATACGTTACCAGCCCTAGAAAGGATAATAATTGATTTTTATTTATAGGTATTGGCGCGTTAACTATCGCGTCTACTTTCTTTCGTGATGTACATAATTCCCCTTTTCGAATGACAAAACCTAGTATCTCTATTTCATCCTTCATAAAAGAGCATTTTCGTACATTTACTTTGAATCCATAATTCTCTAACCGACGCAATACTTCATAAAGTGTTTTAATATGCTCGTCGTCGTTTTTACCGCTGTCGTATATATTGTCTAAATAAATGCCTATTTTTCCATTAATATCGCTAAGACAGTCTTCCATTACCTTTTGAAACTCTCCTGGACCTCACGCGACCCCTTCTGTTAATCTTGTATACCGGAATAAACCAATATGTGTAATTATCGTTAACATGTCTCGCGATTCCGGATGCAGCGGCACCTGCATGTATACGTGCGTTAAATCGATTTCGCAAATTTTTTTTCCACCCTGCAATTTATCAAAAATGTCGTCTATTGTCGGTAACGGATGTCTATTTATAATAAGTTCTGGATTTACGGTTAATTTAAAATTACCGCATATTCTGATAGTCGCATCATCTTTGATTATTGGAACAATAGGCGTAGTCCACGCACTTGTCAATACACGCTCAATGTGCCCTAAGTCTTCCAACCGTTTTAGCTCCGCTTCAACTTTACTTCGTAATGCATAAGGTACGTGTCTGGCTTTACATGCTTTTGGTTTCGCGTTATCTTTTAATACTAATTTTATAGTGCCTTCATTAAAATATCCTGTCCTTGGACCGAATAATTTTGGAAACTCATTTCTTAATTTTTGCGGCAAGTCTTGGTTGACTTGCATATCCGCTTTGTCTACATTAAATAACGGCCAAAGCCCAAGAGCATGTAGCCACTACCTACCGAGTAATGTCGCGCCTTTACCCGGCAATACTAATATATCTAAACAGTACGTTTGATTATCGAATTTAACGCTTAAGCCGCGTAGAAGGCCGACTGGATTTACTCGCAAATTGTATGCATTCATTGAAAATCCGATTTTCTGTAATTTTAATTTTGAAAAATATTCTATTCGTGTGTCGTCTGAAATAATGCTCCAATACGATCCCGTGTCTATTTCCATTTTCAATTCGCACGCATTTACTGTTACATTTAAATACATAGGCGCTCGCGCTTCATCGTTTGCGGACATTTCACTACCTGGTGTTATGTTGTGGAACTCGTATACTTCTTCTTCTATCTCTCCGTCACTCGCGCTGCTATTGTTGTCCTCTGTGGATACATCTTGAAGGTGCTGTATTTTTCCTCGCTCCGTACGGCATGCCGCTTCTATATGGCCTTGACGATTACACAGACGGCAGGTCTCAAATCTACGTGTACAGCCCCTTGCTATATGACCGCTTTTTCCACAACAGTAACAGTTTACCGTGTTTATGTTTCTGCTTGTTATCGAACTTGCTCGTTGGATTTCGCGGTTCGGCGTAGCGTTCTTCCCTGGCACATGATCTTTTCTCGGTTTACCATTACGATTATTTCCCATTTTAATCGCGTGCAATTCCTTTTCTTGCTCTCTGAATTCATATTTTTATCTGTTTTCGTGGCATCTTTTTCTGCTTTTTCGCGTGCTAGAGCTATTTTATAAGCTTTCTCATATGTTAAGTTCTCTTCCTTAAACAATTGTCTTTTCGTCTCGTGATCACTTAATCCACACACCAGCTGATCCCTTAATGCAGTCTCTACAGCCGTGAAATTGCAATTCAATGATAGTTCTTTTAATCGTGCTATGAAATCTGCCACTGATTCTGTAGCTGCTTGCTTTGCAGATTAAAATTTATATCTTTCCATTGATTCTGACGGTTTCGAGCATAAGTGATCGGTTAATAATTTTACCACCTCTTCGTATTTTTTTTCTTTAAGTTTATCCGGGTGACACAGATTCCTTGCTAGCTTATATGTGTCCGGGCTCACTTTTGTTAACAAGATGGCTGCTTGCTTGTTATCATCGGTCACATTATTTGCCGTGAAATATAATTCGATCCTTTCAATGAACGTTTCCCAATCATCTCTTCCCAATTCGAATTCTAGCTTTACTTTCGATTCTACCGTTGTCATTTCTGTAAAGTTATTTGTACTATTTGTAGGTTCTTGCGTTTCAGCTTTTGTCAATCGATATTTTAATAGTCTATACTGTAATCTTTGCGTGGAATCTTTGGTGCTTCACGGTAGGTAATCTTTGCGTGAAATCTTTGGAACTCTGCTAGGGCCAGTAGTAGCCTCCTCCCTCGATAAGAATAATATGCCTTCTTCTATCGTTGATTCTGATTCTACGATCGGACTTACTCTGACGTCCGACCGTGTTTACACCCGATGTCGAGGCACCCATGCACGTAGTCATACATACATGTAGTCATACATACATTACAGTAACCTCTAGAATAAATTCTCAGAGTTATAGCTATATCTATTTTTCATAAAAATTTTTCATAAACTCATTTTTCATAAACTCATTTTGCATAAACTCATTTTTCATAAACTCATTTTTTTCATAATTCAAGAAATGTGTAAAGACAAAAGTTTTAATTATTTATGGCACTGTTTTAAAATTTGTATTTATGTTATTATTATTTAACACTATTTAGCAATATATATATTAGGCTGCCAAGTTTTGCATCCATGCTTAAAAAGTATCAGGATGCCCTACTCTATCATTGCAGATGCTCAAGACAAGCACAACGAACTTTGAATTTTTGAAATCGAACAATATTTGATAGTCCCTCCGCGATTTATTTTTTTTGAATATGATTTAACACAGGCAAATAAGTATGCGCATATAACTACGAAACTATCGACATTTCTCAAAAAAATTTTTTCTCAGTCTCATCAGCGTGCAAATAGCAGTCGATTGTAACAAGTTTGGTGTAAATAACTTAATATTTAAACAAGTGAACAGGTGCATATTTTGACTAAAACTGCTCATCTTTGGAGTCCATTTAAGGTAACTTCTACTGCTTCTACGACCTTGTAATTTTGACAAAGCATTCTTACACTCGTGCAAAAATGATTCCAAAAAGAATTTCGCCAAAAAAATGTTCAGAACAGGGTTAAAAATCAAATGAAAGTTTTGGACTTCGCTTCAAAAAGTAGGTAAAATGTCAAATTTTTTTCAGGGCTAAGCTGCTATGATATTTTAACATCCCTAGCCCCTTCCCGCAGACTTTCGAACACATGGTACAAATACGTGCTGTCGTTCTCAGCTACATCCCTTTTTATTTTTCACATAAAATTAGTAAATTCAAGAATATTTTTATAATGCTCGTAGTAACTTTTTAGTGAACAAATATTATAATTATCGCATGTAATTTGTTATTAATAAATTAATTATTTATATAAAAAAAATTTTATGTTTTAAGAATAAAACCAAACTTTAATAATTATATTCATTACAATAAATAAAAGTCAATTTAAATTATTGTGAAAAGTTTATTATAAGATATAACACAATATGTTTTTTAAATAAAAAAATCTATTCGGTCCGTCATGTAGAATATTGAAGAATATTGAAAAATAATCGATACGTATTTTTTCTTTTTTCAATCAAACAGTTATTAACAATGCTACAGCACATTGAATATTTCGTGACGTCACGATACATACCTATATAGATATACTAATGCACATACCGAAACTCACATCGTGACGTCACGAAATTTTCAATGTGCCGTAGCATTGTTAATAATTGTTTAATTGCAAAAAGAAAAAATACGTATCGATTATTTTTTAATATTCTAGATAACGGACCTAATAGATTTTTTCATATAAACAATATAATGCATTGACAAGATATCTTTTGCAATGTGCTCTGAAATGTGATGTTGTATACTATTATAATTTGTGGTCAAAATTAGAATTTTATCGTAAAAATACTCAAATGTATTATAATTGTATTCAAAGGAAAGAAAATTTGGAGGAAAGAATATGCGGAGGAAAGAAAATTCGGAGGAAAGAAAATGCGGAGGTAAACGCAAGGCTTCGGTGGCATCTGGCAAGCACCCTTGGAGAGAAAGTCCCAATGCCGGAGACACCAAGTACCTGATCTTACCGAGCTAGGCGGGATGTTTATGGCTAGATAATGATGCATATTGTTCTGTTCCCCTGTTCATTACTTTTTTCAGTCACATCGCTACACTAGGTCACAGAACTTTGAAGTCGCGGAGGGACTATCAAATATTATTCGATTTCAAAAATTCAAAATCCATTGTGCTTGTCTTGAGCCTCTCCAATGGTAGAGCAAGGCATCCTGACACTTTTTAAAAATGGATGCAGAACTTGGCAGCCTAATATATATAAGTGATTCTCTGTGAAATCAAATTTATTTTTTTTTTCTAAATATATTAAATCACTTCTTCTTGATGAAATACACCTGCCTGAATTTTTCAGATTTTTCGCATCAGTTATCTTAGAGCTACATGGGGTCAAAGTTGGTAAAATTAGGTTTTTTTGCATTTTTGCTGAGTTTCAAAAATTCGTAGCTCATCAGGGATGGATTTTTCAGCAAAATAACACAACACTTTTTTTGTAAATTTTTTTCTATTTTACAAAAAAAAATACTTTTAAACGCGCATATATATATATATATATTTATTGTGACGAGTATCGTCACGCCGCATGCTATTTTATTGAATACATATGTTTTTATATATTTGCATGTGAGACTTTTCAGATATTCCGGCGTACCAGAGCTGTTCAGAGACTGATGTATTTGTGAACGCGTCGTCTGGTGAGAGAGCACGTAGGAGAGAAAAGCTTGTAGCGTCATGTTAGGCTAGATTCAGATTCGATTCAACTATCGAGCGCGCAGGCCGTGTCCTGAGAGAAAGATAGTGTCCTTTCAATGCAACAATCATTTATTATAATTTATTGTTGTATAACTTGCGTTCACGCGTGTGCAAGTATAGTGCATTGTATGCTTGCGATTGAGGCGACCTAGCATTGGCAGCTGGATTCTATGTTGTAAGTTGATCTGCGTGCGAGCGTTCTCCGCAGTTTTGTAACTACCGGCTTTTCTCTCTCACTCTCACCAGCGCGTTCAAGATCATTAGCTTTCTATCGACCGTGAGTTTGTGTGCAAAGGTAGCACATTTGTACATATTTTATTGTTAAGATCCTTTCACTTTAGTAGTACAATATACGCAATAGCTTTTTACCGAACTTTACGTGTGTTTTATTTGATAGTGTTACATTCTCCCTGTTCTCCTTTATCTAAAACTCACGGAGAATTTAAGTAGAGTGATCTAAATTTAACGAGTGGATAATCCCCGTTACAATATATATATATATATTGTTATGACCAGCGCGATTCGAGATGTTCGAATCGCGCATAACAACCGCTGCACTTTCGCGGTTGTTATTGTATTTGTTTATTAGTCTAGCGCTGACAGCTATTCGTTTTGCATGTCTAAGCTTGAGTAATAAAGTCGTTCTTGTCTATCTTTTCTATAAATAAGAGTGTCAATAATCATTATCCTAACCCTATCACAACAATATATATATATATATATATATATATATATGCATTCAAAATACCCGATTTATATATTTTATCATAATATATTTAGACCTTAATATTAGCAAAAGTGAGACTTCGCTCCGGACTCTGACAACTAAAAAATTCATGATGATACCTTTTTTCAGTACAAAGGTGCCTGTGAAACTCCCAGATTATGGTAGGGCTAGTCCGATGAGCTAAAAATCAAATTGTCATGATATATCACCAAAAAGTGATAAATATGCTTATTTTATGCTGCTACTTGGTTCTCTGTGTCATCAATTGTATCATTTTCATTCGTGTCTTCAACCATCATTGAATTTTCTTCCACTCTTATTCTCTTCGTACTATTGTCTTTAAGAAACCTTTGTCTTCCTCTTTTGTAGCATCGTATTGCAAACATTTTTGGGCATAATGATTAGCTTGATCCAGCTCGTCACATTTTAAATGGTATTGTGTTATAAGCATGGCTAAGTTCAGCTCTGTCGGTCTGTTTTGGGGTCAAACGTATAAGAGCCATTCTCTTAATATCACCAAGATTACAAGCTTTATTATAACATTTTAAGGCGTCAGGTATTCTGTCTTGTTTCTTATAAGCTTCTCCTAAAGCCAGAACCATCCTGCTATTCCGAGGTCTTAACAGTTGAGCTTGCTTATAATAATACTAACCATAAAATGGCATTCTTAAAATTTCGTAGATTTGACCTTAACCATACCAAGCTCTGTAATCCCTTTTGTTGACTTCAATAGCTTGACAGTAACTGTGTATAGCATCATTAGTATTTTTCATTTTCATAAATTCATTCTGACGTTGTACCTGTAAAATAACAAGTTGATTACTTAAAAGCAGATGTTTTCTGTAAAATTAAATTTAATAATTGTAATAAAAATAATGTATCTTGAGATTGTTTTTCAGATGATTCACAAGCTTTTGTTATCATTTTGTAACAACAATAACATACTCTGTCGTTTTCTGTGATACTAAGCTGAATTAAATACTTTATATTTAATCTTGTTCTGATTGTTTCTGGAATTTTCCTCAAACATTTTTTGGAGAATTTTGTACTTTTTGGAAAAGGTTTGCAGCACCTATCATATCCAATCTTTTTACTAGTAGGATTACTACTTGCTATTGCTAATGAATTATCATCTGTTTCTAATTTCTGTTTTTTATCATCTGGATTAGACATTTTTTATTTCTCTTACAATAATTTAAAAAAAACATAAATGAACATAAAAGACAAAAAATATATGAATTTTGCACTCTATAATATATAAATTTAAATATATAAAATTCTTTTTATCTTTTGTTGTTAAGATTTTCCCTGTTCGCGGAAGGGAAATAAGTAGATAAAATCTCTTATATATAATTACTTTAATTATAAATGTGATCAAGCTTAATTTATTAGTATACAATGCTTTAAGAATCTCGGTAATAGTGAATAGAGCGTCAAGCTAAAGGGAAGAGCTCCTTTACCGTCGGACCCACTCAGTAGACTGAAAATTTGAAAGTCGCCGCGCGCGTCGAAGCACGCAGCAGCGCCGGCTCGTCACACAGGGCCATAGCAACAAAAAGGGGGGGGGGAGCTGAAGACTGCTCGTTTCAACTCAACACTCCCTCCCGAGCATATTCCAGCTGAATTTAATTATTTGCTCCTGAAAAGAGAAATATATCAATTATCGAAATCAGAATTAAGAATTAACTTAGTCAGCTTTAAATGCAACACGAACGGTAAAGCTTTCGTAAATAAATCAACTATTTGATCTTTTGATGCAATCCAGCTAACTTTGATCAGATTTCTTGTTTCACATTCTCGAATGGTATTGAAGCTCATATCGCCAAGACAATATTTCACAACTGCACAGTCTTTGATGAAAATCTTGTGTCAGTGCAGTTGTTCCGTTCAGAAGTCTGCATTAAGAAGCCGATATACATTGGATGAAGCGTTTTGGATTTGTCGAAGACTCTGATATATCGCTTTCATTATGACTACATGTTGAATCATGCCGGCGATAAGTGCAAACTTCTGTACATGGATACAGACAGTTTAATGTACGAGCTCACAAATCTAAATGTTTACGAGATGATCAATCAAGATTTACACGCGTTTGACACTTCGGAATATCCAGAGAACAATGCTTTCAACATCCCTTGTGCTAACAAGAAGGTAGTAAGTCTGATGAAGGATGAGTGCAACGGTGAAATTTTGCTCGAATTTGTAGGACTTCGAAGCAAACTCTACACCATGAGAGTCCAGAATCAGAAACCTATCAAAAAAGCCAAGGGTGTCAAGAACTCGGTAGTCAAAGCCACCATCGAATTCGGTGATTATATCAAGTACCTGCAGGAAAACGCAATTATAACTCGAGAAGTGAAGATAGCTTTGAGTGCTCGAGACGATAAGCGCTTTCTTCAGGACGGAACTATGGATACGATGCCATGGAGCCATTACAGCATCATCATAGATGACCCACAACCAATGGCAGCAGCCGGAGTTGAACCATCGCCAATGATCGAACAAATGGATGTCGAGCTGCTGCCGCCGCCGCTGATAACCGAAGACCAGCCAATGACAGTCACCGTCGCAGTCGAGCCGCCTATTGAAGTAGGGGAACTTGTCGACCTGGTGGGGATCGAGCTATATGAGTGGGACTCGTGGAGCCCGGACCTCATACAGTCTACGGAAGAGCTGGGAGCAAGACCTACTACTAGTGAAAAATCATCGTCGCCGCCGGCAAAGAAAAAGAAGACCTTTATTTGAAGAAACTGCTTCCTCTCTCTAAGGTAAGTTGTATAAAGAGGGAGAGGTATGTACTGATATCATTTTAATAAACAAATATGATTAACATTTTTAATTTATTGTTACAAATGGATATCGCTGCGATATATTGCTGCTAAGGGAGAATTTCTACCCACAAAGAAGTTGATGGAGCTCGAAAAGAATTGAAACTACATGGTGACGGTCTTGGAGGAAATAAAAACAAAGTATGGAGTGAAGGTCGTGGCTGAGCTGGACAGAGAGCTCCAAGTTTTTCTCCTGAAGTAGATCTACGACACCTTCCTAAAGAATGAATCATTCTTCGAGAGCATGCAAGATAAGGCGAACAAGCTCGAACTATTCGTGAAATATCAAGGCGATGGTATTATACAGTTTTCTACTCAAGAATTATGTATCATTTAAGTGCGTGTTATATTTTGTTCATGTTTGCGTGTTATATCTAGTTTAAGCAAAAATAAGTGTATTTCTAGTCGATTGTAAATATTAGATAATAATAATAATAAGCTAGTCCAAATTAACAAATGAATTATTTATTTCAAAATAATACATATCCTAATTACACAATATTTTTTTATTAATCCAGCTGTTGTGAATACTATCAAAAGCGAGCCATTTTACAAACACTTTATTTCCTTCTCTTGTTAATACTTTCTCTACTAGATATACATTGGGATATTTAGATTTTGTTATTTCTTGCTCGTAGAAACATTCAGAGATAGGCTGATCTTGATAATCCTTAAGATGATACGTCATTGGACTGGTAGATACAACTCTCGTAATTGTAAAAATTTCAGTTCACCAGTTCGGTGCATAAACTTTCTCGAAAATTTGTATGGATACCCTCGTTTATATACTTTTTTCGGAATCGTGCGATATTTTTAATTGGTCGTTGGACTTAAGGAAGGGCGATCGCTTTACTTTAGTAAAGAAGACATCCTCTCCACCGATTTTCCGACCAATAGCGTGCTACCGCGCATATAGGCAAAAGCGCGACAATCAACGCTCGATATATCATTGTTCGTAGATTGTGTTGTAGAAGCAAAAAAGGAGGAGAAGGATATGTTGCCGCGGGAAGATGATCCTATCTATTGCTTTCAACAATCCTTCGATAGTGATCAGCGACGACGAGGGTGACTTCAATCATCATCAGCCTACGTCTGAAAAGGAGGTGATGCAGACATGGACGACTACGAGGACGACTTTAATTATGACGTGAACAAAGACGGCGACCGCTACAACGTGGACGACGACGACGACCCAATATAGCTGCCCCCTTTGTATTCAATCGATCCTTTTCAGGGCCACAATATTTTAAACGTATGAACATAACTGTTGAAGAAAAATTTCGTTGCGCATGTCCGCAACGAGAATTGCATGCCGTGTGTGTTTGTTTCTGCGTACGTGAGAGAGAGAGAGAGAGAGAGAGAGAGAGAGAGTGAGAGAGAGAGAGAGAGAGTGAGAAAGAAAGAGAGTGAGAGAGAGTGTGCAAGAGCCTGTAGCTCGCATGAATAGCCGAGCACGGAGCTGCTCTCGAGTCCCCACTCTGCCTCTCTCTCTTCTCTCTCTCTCTCTCTCAGCTGTGGATACCGCGTAGTCGTGTGTGTCGCCTCGCTCTCTCTCCCCACGCGCCGTCGGCGCGTCTTGGTAGTATGTTCGGTGGAGAGGGAGCCCCCGCGCAGCCAGCGCATATGTACAGTTGAGGCGGCGCGCACGTTCTCGCATCGCCGAGTTGATTGCGGGGTACCGGCAGGGGGGCCTTCTTCCTCGCCGAAAACCGAGCGCATGGGTCGGCATCCATGTTGGAGACAGTCGCCATTCAGCACCACAGCCAGTATCATCTCTACTGGCCCTATCTACATATTTTAATCCGCGGTCGCGTGTCTATCTAATACACGATATCTTTTACGCGATAAACTTGTATGATTGTCTCGCGACGTACAGTCTCGATACACGAGTATTAACACAAAAGGTGGTAATCACTCACCTCCGATATACGGCATACAAGTACAGGGAAAAACCGGGAATCAGCCTTAGTGCCAAAACCGGTGGGAGATCTTCGTGCATACGAAGAACTCCTCCTATACTGTATATAACCTTATATCCACCAGTTTCGTGAGAGCTTTAAATATATCTTTATACTATTATTTCTTGTAATTTATCTCAATATTTGTAATGATTCAACAGTCTATTCACGTCCGGGTCGAAACCTCACGCGCATTAAATAGCGCCGCTGACTCCGAAATATTAAGCCATCATGGCGCCTATTAATTGTCTAGCCACGTACATTCAATATGCCTTTTCTCAACTTTATAATTAATTCCTTCTATCGTATATATACATTAACATTTCTACTTATTTGCTATAATTTTGAATAAACGAATTAATTTAATTTACAACAAAATTGATTATCGCACTTATTGGTTTTCCTGGCCGCTTTCCATTCCTGCCACTACGTGGGTCCTTGGCAATAACGAGAATTTACATTAAGACTCAAACATCAATATTTAGTCCAAATCATTGGCGACATAGTACATGAAGCTTTCTGTTTATATTATTTACATTCAATCATTTCGGATACCATTTCAGTCGATTAAATTCAAATCCACCGTTGGGAGTGTGGATTTGAATTTCAACGTACGACTAATCGACGCCAGCTATTGACAACGATCTACATATACATTGAAGTTTAATTTATTTATGTGCCAACGACAAAAGAACCTCCCAAGTGAGAGAGAGAGAGTGAGAGAGAGAGAGAGTGAGAGACAGCGAGATCGCGAGTGTGTGATGTCTGTGAGAGAAGCACAACGAGATCGAGAGCGTGTGTTTGTTTACACGCATATAAGCACACTTCGGTCAGTGGCGTGTTACGCTGTCCAGGTGCCGGTACCGTGTTTGTTTGGTGCATATAAAAACCACAACGAGATCGAAAAGTGCGTGCGTACATACAGACGCTAAGCACAGTTTGATCAGCATCGTGATGCATTGTGCGGGGACACAAAGAAGTCTACGCTGTCAAGGTGTACAGATTACGCATGTACACGATAGTTGACTCACAGCAGCAGCAGGTAAGTCGGTAACGAGTCCGACTAGCAGGAGCTCGCAGTGGGTAGGTTGTTAAGACGCCCGACTCGCGATCGAAAGGTTCCCGGTTCAAATCCCCGTCAAGTCAAAATTCTTTTCTCGCTAAATTAATTCTTAAATTCCCTTGCGTGAAATAGAAATGAAAACTCGTAAATTAAAATAAATAGCGACCTGTGCTGAGAAGCGACCTGTACTGGGAGCCTACATGAGCTAGGTGCACGCTGAGCTGATAGCGTCCTGAGCTGGTGGCATATTCAGCTGGTAGCATACTGAGCTGGGTGCATTCTAGCTTATGTACTTATAGAAATGTGAATTGTACAGTAAAATTAATGGTAAAGTTAATTTACGTGTGATAAGAAGTTACAGATTAAGGGGTTATGCCTGAGTTAAAATTCAAAAAAATCAAAAATTTTTTATTTGATTTTTTTAAGGCAAATTTACTGCAGAATTCGCTGTCCAAGTCTGTTTTGCCCAAAAAAATTGCACTACAAAGTTATAGGCAAAATACTAAAAACATATAATTTTTCAAAATTGCGTATTCTTGTTATTTTGTCTTATAGCACCTTTGATTATTCAAAACAATTGCCTCTTCATAGAAAATGTAACATTAAATGTATTTACAAACTCCTTTTGAAAACGCAATTTATTTAAAAGAAAAACAACATATTATTTAGTGAAAATTACATACTGTAAATAATTAATTTTTATAAAATCATAGATTTTATTTTTATTTTGAATGTTCAAAATAAAATAAATTTAGAATTTAAATTTAGTCTTGTTATTTTTTAATCAAACTTATAAAGAGATAAAAAATATACGTGCACATTTAAATTACCGCCTGAAAAATGGCACCTTGCATCATACGGAAAAGGAAATCACTGTTTTACCGACTTAGTCGAGTTTGCATTCACACATCAGCTGTTTCGTCTGCTGTCTGTAGTTTAGTGTAAGCTGGATGTTGTGCTATTGTGATAACTTCTGAGTCTACTAGTCTTCAAATTTAGATAAGTATTTGGACTATAAACACCATACTATGTGTGAAGAAGTTGTTCTTTGTGAGTGTGTTCTTTATTTTTAAATAGAGAGATATTTTTAGATTGAGTGTTAGATGGTCTTAAAGCAGCTCAAAGTCTACTGTAACTGTTAATCATCCTGTTAAGTAATGGGTAAGCATTGACCAAAATTATATTCATCTAAAATATGCTGACTGTAAATGCGTATAAAAAACTTAAATTTCATTTTTAGCTTTTGATATTGGTATATGAACATGTACAGCACCCGGGTCTTCATATATCCCATAGAATATAGGTATTTTATGTTAAAATATAACAAAAATATGCCAAGCAGTTCATGTAAGTACTACTCGATAAGTATACATAAATATCTTGCATAAACTTTAAATGCATTTTTCTCAAGTTTTGAATTTTTATGATTTTAGGACACTTGCCGCAGGATTTCTCAGGAACCATCAGTCCAATCAAGCTGAAATTTTTTGGATATCTTTAGGAAACACTTCGTCACAGCTTGAACGAAGCAAAATTGGCTAAGGTAAGTTTAAAGAATGTTACGCATGTGAACATACGCACAATTCACTATAATTATTAATATTATGAAGTTATGTGTTACTAAATATTTTAAATTTATATATTTCAGAAAAGTCATGCATTGAAGCTGTGAAGATACATACTAACAAGAATTCCCATCCTGTCTGGTCTCAATTCATCACTCGGATGTTGAGATGTCCTGCGGCAAAGGGAAAAAGGTCCTGAAAATGAGTGATTCATGCATGGAACTGTTTACAATGTAAGTATATATATATATATAATTTTTTTAAAATAGTAAAAAATATGTTTAATACCTACATTTTAAGTAGGAGAAAGATTTTTTTTGATACTATGAATATATAATTTTTTCTAGCCTATTACTTATTAATTTCATTTTTACAGGTTTAACTGAGGCATAAGCCCTTAAATTAGAAATAACCTATAGAGAGCCCTCTTATAGAATAAGGTGTGAGGATCAGCCTCAACTTATGCATATATGTTAATATGGTGTGCACACGCTAGTAACCAAAACAGTCCGCTCTGTCGGATGTTGGTTGGTGACGGAAACGTCCAAATACACAGCGCTATACGGTGCTCCGACGTCTCGGAATAGAGCACAGCGCTTGCACCGTGAGTCGCCATGGACAGCTTGCAAGGAAGTCGCAATGTGGATCGTTCAGAGCAGGATTGCTCAACGCATACAGCCTAGTGTATCTCGTTCGCAAGGCACGCACATATACACCTACCTCTAACCCTATACTTTTTCAAACATAAATCACACAGTGATACGGATAATTGCAGAGAAGCGCAATGTCTTTGAATTAGAGAATAAAGAACGAAGAAGCTGGAAGTATACCTTCGATTCTACGAAAATTCCAATTTTTATATTCAGAAAGGAAAGTTGTGATGTCAATAAATAAATTGGTAAGTTTCTTTTATAAAAAATCAATCGTGTTCAAATAAAGAAATAAATAAGGATTTAAATACGAAAATAATATGTTGAATAAAAATTAATTCATATATATCGATAGCTTTTTGCAGGAAGAAGCTGTAAGGGCTTCGATGTGCAGTCATTCGAATAAATTCTTATTTTTATCCCTACAAGGCGATTACATTGAAGAATCAACATACCATAATACTAATTTGGTTTATAATATTAAATGCAGTCCACATCAAATAGACCTTTCTATTAGCATTGCCTTCCACTTCGTGGATATGTAAATCACAAAAGATGAAACAACATGATTTTTTATGGAAAAACTTGCCGTCCCGTCCTATCATAAATAATCGATGAAGTACTAAATGTCAGTATAATCAACAATATCACCAATTTTTAATAATCAACAATTTTTGATATAGTTCATTCATCTTCCTATTATACTGTAATGGGTACTACTCAATTATGTTAATTGAGTAGTATATTATTTAATCTTTTGCAATTTACTTATCCACGAAGTGGAAGGCAATACTAACAGGAAGGTCTGTTCGAGGGTGACTGCATTTAATATTCTAAACCAAATTAGTATTATTGTATGTTGATTCTTCAATGTAATCGCCTTGTAGGGATAAAAATAACAATTTATTCGAATGACTGTACATCGAAGCCCTTAGAACTTATTCCTGCAAAAAGCTATCGATATATATGAATTAATTTTTATTCAACATATTATTTTCGTATTTAAACCCTCATTTATTTCTTTATTTGAACACGATTGATTTTTTATGAAAGAAACTTGCCAATTTATTTATTGACATCACAACTTTCCTTTCTGAAAAAAGAAATTGGAATTTTCGTAGAATCGAAGGTATGTGTTATGGTTGTTAGTACAATGGACCCTTAATACGAAGCTGTTTACGCACATACACATTTTATTGAAGAGAGTTTTAGATTCTCCAAGTTGATGAGTATAAGCATATAAGGTCTTGTCAAGGGATTAGAAGGGCTATGCAATGTTTGGAAACCTTTAATTTTGATGATAGAATAAACACTTAGAATTTTGGCTAAGGGTCGTGGAGAGTTTGAAAATCATTCTATAATTTAAATGAAGAAAGAAACTTATACTTGCCTACATTTTACCTTGAAATTGCATTTTACTCGGCTTTAGGATTTTCATGATTCTAAGTTAGTTGCCGCAGGTTTTCTCTTCATCTATTTAACCAATCGATCAGAAATTTCTTAGAAAAGTCCAGGAAACCTTCCTTCACATACTGAACGGAGCAGAATTGACTAAAGTAAGTTATTCTCGCTCTCGACTAAAGTAACTTAAAATAATTTAACCTATATAAATATATAAAATATTGTCTATAATTACCAATATTATGAACGTATATGTTAAAAAAACTCTTTCCAAGGTAAAAGGCTGGCAAGTATAAGGTCATTTCTTCGTGTAAAAATTAAAGATCATTTTTTAACACTTGATAACCTTAATGTAACAAAAACAAAAATTTCATTTTAAGTGCTTTATCATTTACGGTTAATTCATTATGTAAATTAAAAACAAACTTTCGGTAATAACGTAAAAAATATTCTAGCCGGTTTATTGTATACGGTTGTTAATGTTTTCCTTCCTACATGTCGATAAGAAATATATTTATAAGTATAAATGTACTTATAAGAAATGTATTTATAAGATAAATGAAGCTAATCATCTCTTCGAGCAACTTGGTATTTATTACATCTTGCTTTACTTATGACATCGAACCGAAGGCGAGAGTGGCAAAAACGAGATATGGGCTGTCCGAATTTACTCCCGTGGTGCGTAATAATGTCGCTTCTATCGCCCGGGAGTGAATGTAGTACTTTCGGCACAGTGTGGAGAAAAAGGTGTTTATAATCAGTTCAAAAATAATTATGTTAGGATGTATGTCTTTTTTTACCTCGTAAATTAGTGAATCACAAACACTGAAAGTACATGACGCTTATACATTTAGCTGAATAATCCAAAACTCTCAATTATCTATCACAATATGAACGCGTAAACATGTTCGGGTGAAGAGTCTGTTGGACAGACTACCCTTTCTTTAGTATTACTTCTCTATACCTTCGATTTTACATAAATTGCCATTTTATTTTTAGCAAAAGAAAGTTATGATATCAATAAATAAATTGGCAAGTTTTTATAAAAAGCAATCGATTATAAATAAATAAATAACTGTTTAAGTGAGGAAAAAATATAAAAATAAATGTATTCATACAAACACTGGACCAAATTTTAGCATGTAAAAAGGTAGATAGCCTATGAAAAGGTACAGTTGGATACAATTGAAACTTTCAATAATTGCGACTGACGCTCCGTTCTGCGCATCCCAGCTGAAGTTTGTTGACCGATTAGGCTGACGCTATATTTGCCGTAGGAAAATAGGTCACCATTCTTTCGGTAAATGAAGCTTCGCGTGACTGGTCACAAACATGCGCAGAACGTGGCGCAAATTTGATATTATTCAAAGTTTGAATTGTACCCGACTGTATATGTGATAGAATCGCATGATGTTCTTACATAACATTATCACATGACAAATGTGCCAATAATATGTGGTAATATCATGTGTATGTCCAAAATTATCGTGTAATAAACAGGATTGTTTCGCATGATGAAAAATTTTTCTATTATTTATGGAAGCAACGAGCGGAAGTAAAATCTACCCTAGTTATTAATACAGTAAATGTGTTACTATTCCCATTTTATGAAATATATAACATATGTCCAGGACCATCATTTACAATTGAATATGAGATTTAAATATTCTGTCCATACAACAAATCGATCTCACATCTAAATAAAAACAGGAACAAATTCTAGCATGTAGAACGCAATTTTTTTATGGCAAAACTTGCCGTCCCGTCCTATCATAGATAACGATGGATATCATCTTCAAATTAAGCAAGTTGTTGTTAACGAAGCACCGTTGAAAATCTCGTAACCGATTTTTTATTCTGTATGTATTTATTACTTTTCTTAACCAATTTGTGAAGAATTCAAACTTAATCTTGTAATCGTTCTAAGCTAAATTTTTGGTTATTTGTATGTATGTTTTAAAAAACACTGTTATTATTAACAAAATATTACATAAAGTTTATTAATAATAATTGTACTTATTAACTGAACGATTACACGATTAAGTTTGAATTCTTCAAAAATTGGTTATGAATAGCAATAAATACATTCAGTATATGTGAAAAAATGAAATCTAAAAACTTGTGTTTATTATTGACTTATAAGAGATTCAAAATAATACACTTAACTTTTTATAAGGACTTATAATTTTGACTTTTTCATAAATACTTACACTGTTGACTTCATGTGTGTTGAAATTTTCAGTTAGGTAGCAATATGAAAATCAAAAATTTAATTCTTTAGATAAAATTAATTACAGGTATTGTTTTAATATGTTAAAACAAACTTGTGTACAAAATTTCAGCCCTCTAGCTATGTTATATATTAAATGAGTGTAAAGAATATAGTTGAAATAAGTAATCATCCACAAGTTACGAAAGCTGCATTTTGCATATTTCGGACTTCACCACATTTAAAATCTGTTATAGCTAGAATGTTGAAATTCGGTATCCAAACTTGTTTTAACATGTTAAAACAATGCATACAATTCACTAGATCCAAGACCTTATATTTTTGATTTTCATGTAGATATACTTACACCATTGATTTCATGGCTTTAGAGTCTAAATTATCAGGTATGTAACTATTTTGCTAAGCCGTTTCGACTTGAACATTCTCATACTATCGCTCTGAGTGACAGACAACTCATAAGTTTTCGTTACCTTTTACAAAGCAAAACATGCATTTTACTTGGGAAAATACTCGTTACATCCAAGATTTGGAAACTGACTGTACATGTTGCTTTCTCAAAATTGAGAATAACTAATTTTTCATTAAGCAAATCAATCAGAAGGATAGCATAAGAAATTTCAAGTTAATCGTCTAGACCAATTTTGAGCTGTTCAATTTTGAATACCGTAAATGATAATTATTTTGACATTGGTCTATATGATAAACTTAAACTTTGACATGCTATCCTTGCGATGGATTTCTAGATAGAAAATACGTTTTCCTCAATTTGAAAAGAGTACGAAGTATACTCATTTTCTAGATCATGGATATAATGAGCCTTTTCCCAAGGGAAAAGCATGCTTTGTTTTGTATAAGGTAACGAGAACTTATAAGTTGTAGAGCCAGTCACTTATAGGGATAATATAAGAATTTTTAAGTTGATACGGTTCAGCAGTTTTGAATTATTGAATTTTGAAATTTCCAATCTCTGATTATCTCAATACTGCTCAACTATACCATCGTCAAAATTCTTATACTATCCCTCTAAGTAGTGGGCTTAAAAACGTGTATGATCTTTTGCCTTATAGAAAGCAGAACATACTTTTCCATTGTGAAAAGAGACGCTCGATCCACATTCTGGAAACTGCCTGCACTCCGGGCACTCTGAAAATTGAAAATAACTATTTTTTCATTAAGCAAATCAATCAGAGGGTTAGCATATGAGAGTTAATCGTTTATACCAATTTTGAGCTGTTCAATTTTGAATGCCTTATATGATAATTAGTTCGAAATTGGTCGATATGACAAACATGAAATTTCTCATGATATCCCTTTGATTGATATGTTTTGTAACGTCCTACGATGTTATTTATTTTTAAATCTATTATTTATTAATTTAAACTATTTTTTCAAAATTCAAAACACAACAAATGATGATGTCAATTTCGAAACTTTATATTTTGAATGCGCGCTGTAATTTTGTAACACATGTCAGCATGTGTTACTTATTCGGCAATCGTTATACTTTAAAACTGATTATTAAGCGTTACACATTAAGAGTTGGTCAACGTATTCGGGCTTTAAAAGAGTCGAATTGGCCTCATTTTAATTAGTCTCGTGTTTAAGTCCGAACTCCGTAACTCGCGGTTCGTCAATTGCGGAGATATTTATTGTACTTCTAAGTACTAGATTTTGAATAAAGAAACAAATACATTTTTAAACGTGAGGTGTAATCATTTGCAAAGCCATTCAATCCTACAATCTACAAGTTAGCAGAAACGATAAAAGCAGAAAAGCAGGAAGAAAAAGACGAGGATAGCAGAAGCAGCAAAATAAGACAAGTGAAGCAGAAAAAGGTAAGTCAAATAAATACATTAAAAGTACATATCGGAGCGGGTAACGAGTCTAAACCCAGCCACTTATAACAATTATATACGCGCTCATAAATAATCTAAATAAAATCCTGCATGCTCTCAAATACATGTCCTACCTATGAGGTGAGAGTGTAGGTGGGACGTAACAATTGGTTCCGATACGAATCGAACAAGTAATTGATTTAATTAAAAGCATTTGCAAAAATAATAGAGCATATATTGAAATAATAGTAAAGTTGAAATAATTAAGATAAATAGATAACCATTTGATTAATTGAGTGCAGTTTTCTTTATCCTTTGGTCTGCTAAGTAGCGGCCAATCCTTGATCTGCTTAGTAGCGGTCACTTTTCCAATTTTGTCCCAATTAATCAAATGAGTTTTGTGAATTGTAAAAGTAAAGTGATTAAAAAGAAGAGAAGTGGAAAAAAATTATTTTTGCAAAAATTATTGAACAATAAGAAGCAATTAATAGAACAACTAGCGGAAATAAATAGTAAAATAGATTTATTTTTCCAAACGCCAAAAGTTGAAGAAAATAAAGTAGAATCTGAGCAAATTGAAAAATCAGACTTCAGTTTAGAACTAGGAATTAAATTTGATAATTTATTACATTTTGCGGAAGAAGCGATATTATTGAATAAATTGAGTAAAGATCAAGACAAATAATTCAATACGTGTAGTAAATGCACATACGATGGTTTAATTTGAGCAGTTTGTAAGTCCATCGGTGGTAAAAATTTGCAAAGTTGCAAAACGCGAGAAGTGGGTCGCGCGCTCGCGAGTTGAGTGCCCTGGTATACTACACATTTTTGTAGCGCGGACACAATCAGAATCGCGGACACATTTTTAAATCGCGGACACATCTCTATAGCGCGGACACATTTTTGTCAGGCGGGACATCAAAATCGCGGACACATTTTTAAAACGCGGACACAAATTTTTAATGCAGACAGAAATCTTTAGCGCGGACACGTTACCATAGTGCGGACATATCAGAATCGCGGACACAAATTGTTAATGCGGACAGAAATCTTTAGCGCGGACAGAAATCTTTAGCGCGGACACGTTACCATAGTGCGGATATATCAGAATCGCGGATTTCTTGAGTGCGGACTCATCTGAACCGTGGACACATTTCTTTAGTAGGATATATTATTTTATCGTGCGGACACAAGTTTGATTCGTGCGGACACATTTTTGATTCGTGCGGACACATTTTTGACTCGTGCGGACACATTGTTGTATCGTGCGGACACAAATTTGATTCGTGCGGACACATTTTTGACTCGTGCGGACACATTGTTGTCTAGTGCGGACACATTTTTGTATCGTGCGAACACATTTTTGACTCGTGCGGACACATTGTTGTATCGTGCGGACACAAATTTGATTCGTGCGGACACATTTTTGACTCGTGCGGACACATTGTTGTATCGTGCGGACACAAATTTGATTCGTGCGGACACATTTTTGACTCGTGCGGACACATTGTTGTCTAGTGTGGACACATTTTTGTATTGTGCGGACACATTGTTGTCTCGTGCGGACACATTTTTGTATTGTGCGGACACATTTTCGTCTTGTGCGGATTTTAGGTGGATAAATTCATTTTATGCGGACAGGTTCAATTTCTGTGGACGAATATAATTAGAATTGGCGATTATTTTCGTTGTGAATAGATTTGTATTGTGGACAGATATATTCAGGGCGAACTAGTATATTTAAAGTATATAGCAAATTATGTATAGTAAAAAATCAAATGAGTGATAAGGATAATAAAACCGTTGAGGATTCTTTGCCATTTAGAAAATTAACTCGACAACAAATTCAGAAACATCCGTCATTTGAAAAATTTCTTGAAAAATCTCTAAAAATAGATCCGTTTAAAAAAAGTAGTAAATTACAGAGATCGCCTGTAAAAGCGTCAAGTTTTGAAACAAATAAAGACTCTTTAGATGAAATCAATTCTAACACTGATGCTATTAAAAAAGTTGTAAGTCCAATAGTTAAGGGAAATCAAAATTCTACGCCGAAAGTAAATAAAGCTAGTTCTGAGGAATTTTTCGACACTACAAATAGTGTTTTAAATGAAACATTTCAAGTAGAAAGTAGTAATAGGTTTTCAGATATTGGAGGTTTTCAAGCTGAACAAAGTTTAATAACAGGCACGTCAAAAGATATTTTACCTACATTTGATCAAGGGTATAATTCATTGAGTAATTCATTTTTTAAGAATATTGATGATATAACTAAACAGAAGGATAATTTTGAAAAGACAGAAAATTTAGAATTTGATGAACTTTTAAATACAATAGTGAAAGATATTACAACAATAGAAGTTCAAAATAATACAGAAATTTCTGATACATTCGATAATAGATCTGTTATAGAACAGCAGTTTGAAAAATCCAATCCTGATTTAATTAATTTAAATAATATAGAACAGAAGAACATTTCTGAAGTTAGTGAGTTTCAGGATACTAGTAAGGTTGCTCAAGTAGAAATAAATTGCTCTAGTGAAAATTCTGTGAACATGGCTCCAAATGGTGCTGGCCACTCTGGAAGCCGATAAAATTGAGTTTAGAAAAGATTGCTAATTATGTACCGGATTTTGATGGAAAAAATATGTCACCTACAGACTACATAGATATTTTGAAAAACGTGAAAAATTTAATTGATGATATTGATGAAAAAAATGTAACAAGTTTGCTACCTCGCGGTTCGTCAATTGCGGAGATATTTATTGTACTTCTAAGTACTAGATTTTGAATAAAGAAACAAATACATTTTTAAACGTGAGGTGTAATCATTTGCAAAGCCATTCAATCCTACAATCTACAAGTTAGCAGAAACGATAAAAGCAGAAAAGCAGGAATAAAAAGACGAGGATAGCAGAAGCAGCAAAATAAGACAAGTGAAGCATAAAAAGGTAAGTCAAATAAATACATTAAAAGTACATATCGGAGCGGGTAACGAGTCTAAACCCAGCCACTAATAACAATTATATACGCGCTCATAAATAATCTAAATAAAATCCTGCATGCTCTCAAATACATGTCCTACCTATGAGGTGAGAGTGTAGGTGGGACGTAACAGTTTAATGAAAAACTTAGTTATTTTCAATTTTGAGAGTGCCCGAAGTACAAGCAGTTTTCAGAATATGGGTTGAGCGTCTCTTTTCTCAATGGAAATACATGTTCTGCTTTCTAAAAAGCAAATAGACCATACAAGTAGTTGTTAAGCCCACAGCTTGGAGGGATAGTATAAGAACTTTTGAGATGGTACAGTTGAGTACTATTGAGATAATCATAGATTAGAAATTTCAAAATCAAAAAATTCAATTTTTACTGGGCCCTATCAAATTGAAAATTCTTATCTTATCCCTCCGAGTGACTGGCTTGACAACTCATAAGTTCTCGTTACCTTATATAAAACAAAACATACTTTTCCCTTGGGAAGTCCGAGACAGTAGCTGACAAAGTGTATAAATAATAGCTGTGTCACTCGGTCTCTCTCTTCCCCCGCTGTTAACTAGCCGGGGGAAAGGATTATCGAGATGTACACAAATCAAATGTGCTCTAATATTTTCCTGATGAGGGCGACAATGATCGCCGAAGCGTCGTTTCTTAAAAGAAAGGAGTTTTAATTTTTTAAACACTTTCAAAACCATTGCCTCGGAGAGATCGATAATAACAACAAAAGAATTATATCAAATAAAAAAATTTTTGATTTTTTTGAATTTTAACTCAGGCATAACACCTTAAGAGATATATAAATTAATTTTTATATACTTTTTGTTCCGTCGGAAAACGGCATGTCGCACGGCATGAGGCTCCATCTTGCACGTGTGGCATGCGCGAGCGGAGCTTCGTCTTAGCGCCTGCGCGGTGGTGCCGCCGCACGTGGCGACGCTATCAGCGCTAGCGCTCGTCTCGTCCAGTTTGTCTCGAGCCGTCTAGCTAGCTATTTCGCAAGCACCGGCAGCCCAAACGCTCTCGTATCCGTCGCCCGTACCGTCGTCATCGTCGACCTAGTGTAGTGTTTTTCAGTGGTCTGTTTTCTCTTACTCTCTCTCTCTATTAAACTAACACCTCGCGACCTTCTTCTCTCTCTCTCTCTCTCTCTCTCTCTCTCTCTCTCTCTCTCTCTCTCTCTCTTCCTCGTGTTCGCGTTCTTCGTGCGCTTTCGCGTTTCGCGCGCGTCGTCTTCTCGAGCGTGTGGTCGTGCGTACGGCCATACACTCTCTCGTCTCGATTCTCCTAGAGAATCACCACGTCCTTGCACTCGTACGTGCACGATCTTTCAAAGATCACACGTCTCACACACTCATTCACTCACACTCTCACAAGTTCACACTTTTCTTTCTCTCGTCCGCAGCTTGTACGTTTCGAGAGGGGTTTTATGCCGAAAGGCTTTCTCCTCTCATCGTTGAGCGAATAAACATTTCACTTATCGCTCAACCGAAGTGTTGTTTTTAAATGAATCCCGTTCCCGCCGTTCCTTCAACATCAAACTAGCAAGCGCCTCTTAGACCAGGCTTTTGCTCGACGTTTCACTTTTTTAATTTTATATTTGCATTTTTCGCTGATTTGTAACTAAATACATTTACTTTCCATGCAATAACGAATGACTCGATAATGATAATTACTTTATTAAGCCCACATTATAGTGCAAAAAGTTCGTTCTAACAATTCCAAGAATTCTAAGTCTAATGAAAAAATTTGAAGTTTGATTAGAAAAGTTTAAAATCATTGGCTGCATTGGTAAAAATCTAGGAACTACCGATTCTTAGTAGAAATAGGCGGAAAATTTTATAATAAAATTCAATTTTTAAGTTAATATGGTTCGGTCAGGGCAGAAAATCAACTATGGGGGAGTTTTATTAGAAAAAATGTCAGATACTCTTCTCCTTGCGGACCTTATAGTGCTATTCGAGTTTATTTCCCCTTTTAGGCGGCACGAAACGTTAATAACATTTTGACAATATATTCTCAACTACGTAGTTATTAATCATCCTCGTCATTCTTTCATCACAAATATGTAAAATTTAGCAAATGTTGGAGGTAACACTTGTTTGTTGAAAATGACTAATTAATCCATATCGCAACAATAATAATACGCCACCTAATAATTTATTTGGGCAACGTTTCGTCTTCAAATGTGGGACCTTGTCAAGCAGCAATAATACTTAATATTACTAAGACATTATAAATTAAAGAGGTACCTAACGAGGTAGTAAACCTCGTGTCACAACCACGGGCTTATCAGTAAATATCAATAAATGAATTAGATGGCGTGTTATTATTGTTGTGATATAGATTAAGGGGTTATACCTGCGTTAAATCTAAAAAAAATATATTATCAATGAATAGGCTAAAAAAAATTATCTATTAGTAGTAAAAAAATCTTGTTGCAACTTAAAGTATAGATAATATGTGTAATTTTATGTATTTTTAAAAAATTGTATATCTATTGTAACGGGGCAATTTGGCTTTAGCGTGGCGACCACGGTTTGTCGCCCCGTCACCGAGTCTTACCTGCGTATAAGCTCTTACACTCCGCGGCGTAGCTTCTCGGCGAACCGCATACTGCGTCTAATATCTAGCCAAATGCGACGAATACAAATGTGTGATGCGCCCGAGCATCACACTTACCGTGCTAATAAATACTATTTGGATTCGGACGAAAGGACGAAGTAAGAATACAAGGAAATTAACACTCGGAAAATAACGTTAGAGAATTGAGTCGTTGACTCGTGTATTGTAAAATAAAGTAATATAAACGTCCGCGTCAATGGTCGCTCGCGCGACAGCGGAGAGAAATTCGCTCGCACTTGAACAAAGAAGGAACGAGTATTCCGTGGCGGGAATACTCGGTCAACGGCGACTTTGCCAAGAAAGTACGTTGTATGAAATTCGACTTACAGTCGTGCGAAGCACGCGTGGCTTCCTCCGCACTCAAACACGAGCCGCTGCTCTTCTACGGGAATCGCTCTCAAGTCCTCGAGGATAGCTTGGAGAAGGCGTCCCTTCTCCAGCACAAGAATGGAGTTGATCCTCAATCACCTTGAGTTCTCGCCGATTAAGATATAGCGTCGCTCGGGCACAACGGTGGCCTTGCACAAGGTATAAATTGCACGCGAAGTACCCACCGGCGCGGTCAAATCGAATCTGATCTATTCGGCGCGCGGGCCTTATCCTATTCTTCCCCCGCGCATCCCTCACCATAATACACGAACGAAGCTTGCTGCTACGTTCACATCGTGCGACATAACGAGCGCGCGCTGTTCGAATAGCGCGGTCTAATCTCTCGTTACATTATACTTACAATGTAAACAATCCCGTGCATAAATTACCAATTTTCTACACTTTTTTTGCTTTTCCGTAGGAAATTTCAACACTCGGGTGATCAAATAAGGCCTTGCTGAAAAATATTAATTTTAAATATTTAGTAACATATAAGTTGATAATATTAGTAATTATAGTGAATATTGCATATTTTTGCATACGTACATTCACTTTTAACTTACATTAGTCAATTCTGCCCCATTCAGTCTGTGAAGAAAGGTTTCCTGAAGTTCTCTAAGAAATTTCAGCTTGATCGGTCCCATAGTTGTTGAGCGATCCTGCGGCAACTGACTCTGAATCATAAAAATACAAAACCTAAGTAAAATGCAATTAAAGTATATGCATGTAAATCATAGAAATAAACTCAGTAATACTTACGGTTACTGCCTAGCACATTTGAATTCTATTTTTATACTCAGATACAGGTACGCTAAAGAATATTTGGTGACCCGGGTAGGGGATATTATACACTAATGGTATTTCGATGCAGAAAATAAAATAAAAGTTATTAATACCAATTAACAATCAAAATAATATAATGTTTACAATTATTTTTGCTACTTGCCATGAATATATCCTGTGAAGGTTCTTATAAACATACCAAACGACACTCTTCAAAGTCTATGTGAAGGTCCAATCAACCCATTTACATATGAAAAAAAGAAACACAAAGAACTAAATCATTATAAATACAATTACTACTTACTAGTCTACAATACTTATCTAATATCTTGTTGTAGAAGTTTTTGAGCTTTTCATCCGCACTAGTAATAGGTTATATATAAGTAGCAGTAGACAAAGGCATTACTACATGTCACATGGTTATTTGAGACTGGGTCACAATTCAAACAGCTATTTTTTAGGGAAAAATTATATCGATAAAACAGAACTTAATGCAACAAATACTGCTATTGCTCAATCGTGATAGATAAGGAAAATAATTTTAATGCATCTCTTCGAGCTAGTACTTTTAATTTATTATCAACCAACATTTCGGACTTGTCAAGTCCCTTATCAAGGTTACCAAACATACAATAAAATTTTTTATAAAAAACATTACGATCTAACGTTAATACAAAATATAATTCAAAACCTACAAAAAATTATACCTTATAAAAATTTGTAAACTACATTTGTATAAAAACCGGTCAACGACAAACCGCCCCCGGGTAACAAAAACTAAAAAAAACTTAAAATTTATTAAAAAAAACTTATTAGAATCAAAACATCAAAAATTTTAAATTTAATCCTTACTGATACAGATCGACACATCTCACCAACGCACACCTCCCTGGGTGTCGCCAACCAAGGCGAAAAAAACTACCCAGGAGCTCTCACTGGGACGTACAGATGTAAAAATTCATCACTTATATACACGGAGAGATGAAATCGTAGCTACAGTCCGTGATCCTGCTACCAGAAAAAGAAGGTTATAGAGTAGACGGCGTGATATACTAGATTTTTTCAATGGTAGTCACACATTATCGCGGTGATCGGTTCATCACTCAAATTTTCCCTGAGTATCATTGTGCTAGTCGCGAATAATCACTCGAAAAAGCAGTGATTGGTTATCACGACGACTGAAACTCATTGTCAGAGTTTTCTAATTGAAACATGTGAATAAAATTACTGCTTGTTAATAATTTAAAAAATGTATTTTATTAACTGTAATTTAAATATAAATACGTAATTTTTATAGTTTATAATACATGTCTTGTAGCAATAAACGTGGTATTATTTTTTTCAAAAATCAAGCAAGGAGTTCTTAATGCTAAGGAATCGTACGCAACAACTTTGCTAACGCCTTCATTTTTTTCAACGCTGCGTGAAAAGTAATGATTATTAAAACCATGTAAATTGAAAAGCGAATACTTAAAGTAAATCTTATTGTCTACGAAATATATAGCACTTCTTTGGCAAAATTCAATATCATTTTCATTTATGTCTGCTACAATGACAGTTTTAGGCTTATATGTAATGTCATTTATTGTAATAGCTTTTAAAGTATACTTAATTTCCGCTTTTGGAAAATGCATGTCAACTGAAATATCTTCAATTTTCATGCCAAATGAAACATACATATCTTTGTACTCCGAAAATTGAAGATACATTTGACTTAATCTATATCGTGTAGACAAGCTAAACAAAATATTTATATTGGAATTCATTGATTCTCCTATGACTTTTAATTGATGATGCTTCGATTCGAACCGCATTACAGACAGTTTGATCAATGGACCGTTTTTATAAATTAACTTAATGTAATGTAGTACAATATGAAATTTTGCTTTTAAATCGCCAAAATATTTCAAATACAATTTATGATGTTCTGTGATTAAATGCTCTAATTGCAAAATACGCGACTTTGTCATAATTGGTGAAGTAATAAGGTGTACGATTTCGCGTAATGTAATGTACAACATCCAAATTTCATTTTCACGAGGAACTTCCCCAACAAGAATCCCAAAGTAACGTGTGAAAAAAATTGTTTCCGATGAAGACATTTTAAATTTTTCGTTCTTTTTCAAGTAATCGATGTGTAATGCAGGTGAAACATTCGAAGATTCAAAATCAAAATTAATGGTTTTTAACTGATAATTTAAGAAATCAATCGAAAAAAACTGGTCTTCAACTAATTGTAACACTATTTTTGCCATAACATAACTGCAAATCCCCTCAAAAAAATCATGCATTACATCGACACTCGGGTTTTCAATTACATGAAAATCGTCCAGCTTATTAAATATACATTCAGCTTTAATTCCAGTTTTAGCCATATTAATATTTGTAATGTCATCTTTATACTTTTCTGTCGTACGCATAAGTGACTCATTTTCTTTACATAAAGTTTTAATGACATCCGAAGTAGCATAACACATACGACAAAACACCGTAGAAGAAAATGACTCCACAAACCCACAGATAGAGTTGAGTCCGAGATTGTCACCTACGATAAGAGCAGTTATAAAATATATTTTATAAGATTTGCCGTCAATAACTACATTGATTCCATTTTCTCGCAACTCGCGTAATTCTTCTATGAGTTCCTTAAAAATAATAGCATTTCCTAATCGTTTCCTATGCATTGAATAGTACATATCACAGACAAAGATACTGTCCAATTTTGATTGAAAATTGGGTGGTAAACATGGTATCGTACCATAAACAGTACCGATTTCAGTGTTTGAGGCGTGAGAGCCTAAACCATTGCCACTTTGAAAATCATCCTCATATATTATTAGTGGTAGTACAATACCACGTTTCGTAAAATTGCCAAGCAACTTTTTCCATAAATCCCCTTGAATGAAATTTAAAAGTAAATTCTTTTCATTTTCAAAAATCTTATGTGTGATCATCGCGTTAAATAATCCGGGTAATTGTAACATGCTTAATAAAGAATCTTTAATAGATAAGTGAATCATTGAAATGTTCTGTTCTTTTAATATAATCTTGTGACCACATAATAAGGAAGTAGGTTCACTTTTTAAAGAAATAATTTTCGGCTCAACGTACATTTTTAAATTTTTGTAAACTCTTAAACGCTTATCTTCTGTATTCAAATTTACAAATGGATTTCTATGTTTATTAAAAGTTTTATTAATTTCTTGATGAACTTCTTCATCAATTGCTTGATATAAATTATTATGTAGAGCCTTTAGTAAAAATGGGTTGTAAATATTCTGAACGAAATTTTCTATAGTTTGAATTATGAATTGAACGTCAGTTCTATTTAAATTCAAATTTTTGTATAACTCACAAGTTATTTCTATAATCTCTTTATCAAGATTCATTTTTAATAGTAGATTACTTATAATAATTAAACGCTGAAATCGCTAACTTTGGTATTTTTTCTATTTCTATAACAAACTCTTTGATTGGGCGAGAAGCAATATGACGCCTCTCTTTACCCATTTGAAAAATGTGTACAAGTAAAAAAGCCCAAATATGACTACATGCAATCGGAAAACTTAATTTTACGACGAAAAATAATTTAAATATGAAATCTACGGATTCAGTCAAATTTGGAAGCGTATAATTTACGTCATCTATAATTACGTGACAGCATTGAGGAGAGTGTAAGCGTCCACAAACAACTATATTTGCTTGCTCTGTTAATTGTCTGATCTTCATAGCTCTTAATGTTTTGGATAAAAGAATCGACGATGTCTTGCTTAGTTATTCTCCATGTTTTGTGTTTTGGAGTGTAATAGATTACATTTGAAAATAATAAGAACCTTAAAGCGCGTTTGTGATCTGAAATACGTAAAATAGTATTTAACATATAGCAATTCGATATAATACTGAGAAATTAAAAATCTTACCATCTGTATCTATCGTTGGATTTTTCTCAAAGATATCGTGGATTTTCGTATAATCAGGAATGCTGATTTGGTCAATATTCTGACTTACTTCATTATTAATTACATTAGTTACATTAACGGTACTCTGATTATCTACTATATCTACTTCACGTGCTAGATCAGTATTTTTCTCCTTTGATTTTGACTTTGATTTTGCAAAAGAAATTATTTTTGAAGCTACCTCAAGCCAATTACTGTTTAAATTACTTGCAATATTTAAAGCTCTATACTTTTTCTCAAAGTCTAAAAGTACGAGTTTTATTGCAAGTGGACTCTTCAATACTTGTACGTAATGAATAATTTGCAAGCCAGTTTTTTTTTCATATAAACCACTCCATCGGTGAGTCTCTTTAGTCAAAACATATATCAACTGATTGAGGGGCTTTGCTTTATTTTGTTCGTGTTGCCCATTTATTGTACTTAAAACCAGGAGTTGACGATCCAGATTCACGTACACAGTCTTTCATTCGATGATACGGATTGATCAGAAGACCATCAGAATTTACCGTGGAGAAGGGCTTGATTTATTATCATCACAATCAAATTTCTCATTAGATACTTTATAAGAAGGTTCAAAATACAAATTCGTTTTCTCAACTGGAACGATTTCGACGATCGAATCAGCTAGCTCTGTAAACCTTGATCTATTTAAGCTGCAATTAAAGTTTTAAATTTTTCGAATTATTTATATAAATTTACATTTAATTTTAATATTGTAACTAGCAAGATCCACCTCGCTCCTATCGTCGCTCGGTTACAAGGGAACATTGCGTTAACACATTTAATTTTCAAATTTAATTTTTATTATTGTTATAGACTTGTTACATCTTAATATAATACTAGCCAATGAGCTCGCTTCGCTCGCCTATACAAATTTTATTTCTAATTTAATTCTAAAGAATAAAAAATTCATTATTTGTTCAAATTTTAGAAGTAAAATAATAATTAACAGTAGAAGAATTCAGAAAAATTCATTGGAAAATTCAAAAATTCTGAAAAATACAAAAATGCTTCTAATACTTTTAAAAAAATTCCTGCGTGTTCTGTGATTGATTCTAAGGATTTTTTCCTCGGTAAAATTTTGCCCTAAACTCCATCTTGATTGAGTAAAAAATCCTAGAAAATTTTTATAAATTTTTGCGTTTTAGCCGTCATTTTTGTTTCCAATTTTTTTTTCGAAATCTTTGGATTTTCAAGTTTAGCTCTCGAGAACACGTTTTCAGTACTTCGATTATTAAATCTTAAATATATTCCATTCGAAAAATGGACAATAGAACTACATTTTTTCATATATGAACTGTTACAATGATTTTTTACAGATAAAGCAAAGCCTCTGACATTGTAGGTCTTCATAGACTTTTTTATATTGAAATAAGGTATCTCAATAAATTGTTTGATTTTGATCCGGTTGATCAAACTTTCACAAAACTTGATTTTAACTTTCTTAAAACATATATGGGTGATTTTCTCATACATTACCCGACCAAAATTTAAATATATATCTAAACATATTATATCACATCTACTTGATGAAATACAACTCCCAGACGTTTTTCGGATTTTTCGCATTGATTATCTCTGCATTAGGGGGGAGGAGGGGAGTGGGGGATTGGGGGGTCAATGTTGATAAAAACAGGTTTTTATGCATTTTTTGCTGATTTTCAAAAATTCATAGCTATTCAGAGAAGCATTTTTCGACAAAAAAAACCTACAACACTTTTTTTATAAAATTTACTGAGCTTTTCAACAAGAGTACTTTTGAAGTCATGTATATATGGGTAATTCTCTCATAGATTGACCGATCAAAATTTAAATGTATGTCTAAACATATTATATCACTTCTACTTGAAATTTTATAAAAAAGTGTTATAGGTGTCTTTGTCGAAAAAGCAAACAAACATAATTTCATCAACTTAGAATTTGTGCAGCTCAAATATACTTGTTGCAAAAAATCAATTATCCACGTTTCTCTACGTTACTTCTATACTTAAATCTTTAATAACAGCTATAGCATTTTTTGAATGCTTTACGCTTTCTAATAATTTTACTAATAAATGTGTAGCAGGTTCTTTCGTAATATTTATTTTTTATTTATTTATGTATAACAGTTTTTTTGTGAAGTATAAATTTATAATTTAAAAATTCAGTCAATTATTGTGTTATTTTCAGTTATTAAAATACATTAAAATGCATCAAGATTTTCTTAATATTATTACACGCGATGGAAATGATCCAAGTGGTATGTTAAATGATGTTCATATGGAAGAATTTATGAAGTTAATACCACATTTTAATATGCAATCGACTTTATTCAGTCAAATATTAACTCAAATTCAAGAAAGAAATACAGATGAAGAAATAATTCAGATATTACATAGTGGTAATACAGAGTCAGGACATTGGATATGTATATGGTATGATAAAAGTTCGGTTCATGTATACGATAGCATTAATGCAGGGCTTAATAAAGATCACTTAAATTATATCCACAGACTATTTCCTAATATGTCTTGTATTAATGTGGTTGTAGAAAATGTACAAAATCAACAGAAACATTATAATTGCGGCGTATTTGCTATAGCAAATGCAATTTCAATTCACTTTGGAATATGTCCATGTACTATCATATTTGATGAATCATTAATGAGAAAACATCTTGAAAATATATTTAAATATAAAAAATTAGAAATGTTTCCTCATGTAAAACGAACAATGAATCAACTACATAGTAATACAATTTTAAATGTAAATCAAAGAATTTCGCATCATGATAATGTACTAAATTTCACGAATATAGATATGACTAATTGTCAGAAAGATTATCAAAATTTATTTACGGTTAAAAAACAAATTGAAACTATTGATTTAGTGTCAAATAATGAAGTAAATAAAAATTTTATTGAAAATATAGCAAATGAATTTAACAAAGTTACGCTTAAAGATAATCTTTGTTTAAAAAATAATGAAACAAATGACAATTTAAAATCAAAAGAAGCAGAAAAAAAACGAATAGCTAGAGCTAATTCGACAATAGATTTCAAATGGAAAGAAGCTGTAAGAAAACTTATTTCAAGGTCTAATACAGCAAGTAATGAAAAGTTAAAAGAAGCCGAAAGAAAACGTACATATAGAAAAAATATGTCAACTGAAGATAAATTGAAAGAAGCACAGAGAAAACAAAAATCTAGACTTAATACATTAACAGATGGAAAACTAAAAGAAGCAGAGAGAAAACGTACAGCAAGGATTAATACAATAACTGATGAAAAATTTAAAGAAGCAGAAAGAAAACGCACATATAGACAAAATATGTCAACCAAAGATAAATTGAAAGAAGCACAGAGAAAACAAAAATCTAGACTTAATACATTAACAGATGGAAAACTAAAAGAAGCAGAGAGAAAACGTACAGCAAGGATTAATACAATAACTGATGAAAAATTTAAAGAAGCAGAAAGAAAACGCACGTATAGACAAAATATGTCAACCAAAGATGAATTGAAAGAAGCACAGAGAAAACAAAAATATAGACTTAATACATTAACAGATGAAAAACTAAAAGAAGTAGAGAGAAAACGTATGGCAAGGATTAATACAACAACTGATGAAAATATAAAAGAAGCAGAAAGAAAAAAATATTATAGAGCCACATTAACTACTGATATGAAAAAAAGAGATGCAGAAAGAAAAATAAATAGTACAATTAATTATTCACCAGTCGTAAGTTTAGTAAGAATAGATAGAAAACGAAAACATTCATCAAATACAGATATTAGAACAGAATTAGAAAACATAAATAAAACACATAGAAATAGAAAAAGTGAAAATAATATAATAAACAATGGAAACGAAATAAACGAAAATATTATTAATTTTAAAAAATACGGTCTGATTGCGAATATAGAATTTAATGAAAATTCCATTTCACCGAATTTTTTAGGTCATTTAGATAATACTTGTTCATTTTGTGGTGCAAAACATTTTATACAAGAATTAAAATCAAATAAAACATATAATAATTGTTGTCATAAGAATAAAGTAGACTTAAAAAATAATAAACCATATCCCAAAGAATTAAAAGATCTTTTATTCGTTCAAAATATAAGAAGTAAATCTTTTAAATCAAATATTAGAGAATATAACAACATGTTTGCTTTTGCAAGTTTTGGATCAAAATTAATACATTTTAAAACTCCTGGACCACAAGTATTAAAAATATGTGGACAAACATACCATAACACATATGCATTACATCCTAATGATGAAGACATACCAAAATATGGACAATTATATATTACAGATAATAAAATTGCAAACACCTATAGACTAAATCAATCGTACGTTCATAAAGCAGATGCAAATGTAATAAATTATTTAAGTGCATTTATATCGAAAAATAATCCTTATGCTGCAGCATATAAAATGATGTACGAAATTGAAAAAGAAGAAAATATTAAAGCAGTAAAGAATAAATCTACACCAAAGGGAATAATAATGATATTAACTCGTGATAATAAAGTAATCAATAAATCATATTTTGCTACATGTAATGAAGTTGCTGTTGTATACGTAGGTAATGATGGCGATCCGCCAATAGATCGTGACATTTGTATATATCCTAAAGCAAATAAGCCACTAAGAATAAATGTTCTTAATAAGCATCTTGATCCTATGATATATCCTTTAATGTTTCCTTACGGTGAAACAGGATGGCATCCAGAAATGAAAAGTTCAAAAAAAGACATTAAAAGAGATAATATCAGTACATTACAATATTATTCATATAAGTTAAGTATTCGTGGTAATTTTAATCCCTGCTTAAATTTAAAAAATCTTTCTCAACAATTTATTGTTGATGTATGGACTAGAATTGATGGATGTCGACTATATTATCTTTGCAGTCATCAAGCTCAACTACGTACAGAAATGTACAAAGGTTTAATGGATTACATTTCTAATAAAAATAATAATGAGCATGAAAGAATTGGAAAAATGGTTATATTACCATCTTCTCACATTGGTAGTCCTCGAGCTATACAACAGAATTATTTAGATTCAATGACACAATTACAATTCGATGGAAAACCCGATATATTTTTAACGATGACATGCAATCCAAATTGGAGAGAAATTGTGGAAAATTTATTACCTTATGAAACTACTCTTGATCGTCCAGATTTAGTTTCTCGAGTATTTCATAAAAAAATGAAACTGTTAATAGATGTACTTACGAAGAAATGTGTATTTGGTGAAATCAGAGGTTACATTTATGTAATAGAATTTCAAAAACGCGGATTGCCACACATACACATGTTATTATGGTTAACTAAAAATGATAAGTTACGAAATACAGATGAAATTGATTCATTAATAAGTGCTGAGATACCTGACCAAAACAAATATCCTAAATTATATGAATTGGTGAAAAATAATATGATACATGGTCCATGTGGAACACAAAATCCAAATTGCGTATGTATGAGTGACGATAAAAAATATTGCACTAAACATTTTCCAAAAGCTTTTATCGATCAAACAACGTATAATTCTGATGGTTATCCTACTTACCGTAGAAGGAATGATGTCAAAAACATAATATTTTCAAAACATAAAATTGCAAATAATAGTTTTGTTGTACCATATAATCCATATTTATTACTATTATTAGAATGCCATATTAATGTAGATATATGTAGTACAATCAAAGCAATAAAGTATTTATTCAAATACTTTCACAAGGGTCCTGATACTGCTCTAGTAAGATTTACAAACGAAAAACCTAAAGATAATGAAAATGATCCAAATAATTTAAATGCTGAAAATAATGATGAGCAAGTAAATACATATAGTTTTGATGAAATAACACAATATTTATCAACAAGATATGTTTGTGCACCAGAAGCTATATATCGCATTTTTGAATTTGAATTATATAAACAATCGTATGCAATTTATAGATTACACATTCATGATGAATATGAAAATTATGTTTATTTTATAGAAGGACAAGAACACGAAATGATTAATAAAAATATTGAAACTACACTAACAGCATAGTTTAAGTTAAATATAGAAGATGAAAATACCAGACAATATTTATACAATGAAATTCCGTACCATTATGTTTTTAATTCAAAATTTAAAAAATGGACCAAAAGACAAAAATTTCAAAAATCATTAATATCTCGAATGTATTTTGTAAATCCTAAAAAAAGAGAAACATTCTTTTTACGTTTATTACTCCTACATGTTCACGGAGCAAAATCCTTTACGGACATACGAACAGTTGATAACATAATCTGTGATAAATATGAAGATGCTTGCTTAATGAGAGGCATAATTAGTAATGATAAAGAATGGGATAACTGTTTAGAAGAAGCGTCAATATTTAAATTTCCTAAAGCTATGTGTGATTTATTTGCATACATTTTAATATTTCAAAAACCTATTAATGCATCTGAATTATACAATAAATATAAACTGCATTTTATGAATCCAAAATTATCAGTTAATCTAGCAGAAATAAAAGCTCTAAATAACATTGAGAAAATTTTAATATCACAAGGAATGAATTTAAAAACTTTTAATATATCAAGCAATGTCGATATTAATTGTATGGAAGAAGACTATGAATATCAAGAATATAATAAACAAAATAATTTAGAAAATTTAGTAAATTCCTTGACCATTGATCATAGAAAATTATACGATTTAATTATAAGTACCTTAACTAATGTTGACGACGCAATGAATAAATTATTTTTTATTGATGGACCTGGTGGTAGTGGAAAAAGTTATTTACACAATGTTATAATTACATATCTTATTTCAAACAATATACCTTTTTTAACTACAGCATGGACTGGTATTGCTGCTAATTTATTAATTAATGGAAGAACTGTACACACTACATTTAAATTACCTTTAAATATTAATGAGCAAACACCATGTGACATTTGTCCTACATCAAAATATGGAATTTTTTTAAAAAATATTAAAATAATTATTTGGGATGAAATATCAATGGTGAATAAACATGCCTTTGATGCAATAGACAGATTTTTTAGAGATTTATGTCAAAATCATATACCGTTTGGAGGTAAAATAATTGTAACATCTGGTGATTTTAGACAAACACTTCCAATTGTTAGACGTGGTAATCAAAGTACAATAATGGAAACTTGTATTAAAAGAAGCATTATATGGCATCAATTTTTAAAGGTTTCATTAAAAGAAAATTTACGATTACAAAATTCAGACAATAAATTTAAGAGTTGGCTTCTTGATGTAGGTGAACAGAAAAATGCAACAAAGTTTGAGTTAAATAATAATATAAGGGAAATACCGAAGGAATTAATTTGTAATAATGATTTAATATCAGAAATATTTGGAGAACAAATTAATCATAATGATGGAACACTACAATACAAAGTAATATTAGCACCCTTAAATTCCGAAGTATTAAAGCTTAATGAGGAAATTATTGAACGAATTCATGGAGAAACTTTTTATAGAGATATTTTTTATAGTGACGATAAAATTGTATGTCAAGATAATGAAAGCATATTAGAATCTGTAACAACAGAATTTTTAAATAAACTAACACCTAATGGCCTACCTCCACATAAATTAATTTTAAAAAAAGGAGTAATTGTTTCTTGTTTAAGAAATTTAGATATTAATGGCGGCCTTTGTAACGGAACAAGAATTATAATTAGGGATATAAAAAAATTTATACTTATTGGAGAAATTATAAGCAATAAACATGCTGGTAAAATAGTATTAATACCACGTATAGATTTATCTCCATCATTGGAAGAAATACCTTTTAATATGATAAGAAGACAATTTCCCATACGATTAAGTTTCGCCATGACTATAAATAAATCTCAAGGTCAGTCATTTCATAAAGTAGGTTTATATTTATCTTCACCAGTATTTAGCCACGGACAATTATATGTAGCTTTATCAAGAACTACATCAAAAAAAAATCTCAAAATTGTTATAGGTGAAGATGCTGCTATGTACAAAAATAGCAACTCCATGGTAAATAAACAAAATAAAAAACGAAAAATAGAAAATGACAATAAGATATATACAAGAAATATTGTGTTTTCGGAAATATTTCTATAATAACACAATCAAATTGGTTGAGTAATCGCCAAAAGTATAATTAGTATTCTTATACGTTATTATTACTGCATTTCAACAATTTTACAACATTATTACTGTAGTTTCATACTCAAAAAATGAAAAAAGTAAACAAAAAATGACAATAATATATGTCCAAATATCAATTTTCAGACACATTTCTCTAATAACACAATCCAATTGGTTGAGTAATCGCCAAAAGTATAATTAATATTTAAAAAATTTTGTTGTAAATTCTATTCATTATATACACGAAAAAAGAAAAAAATAAAATCATTCAATACAATCCAATTGGTTGAGTAATCGCCAAAATATAATTACTTTATCCTTGTAAATTTTAAATAAATTCTAATGCGGGCATATTACAAATAATAAATATAACAGTCTCAACCCTGTTAAATGCAGAGAGCAATTTATTTAAAAAAATTTATTTAATAAAAGTAGTTAAATAATAATTTGTAAAATAATAATAATAATAAATAATATAATATTTCGATAGTGCTTCAAAAAAATGAATTTTTTTATTTTAATTCGTCTATTAGTTACTAAAGAACAAGTTTTTGAATTTTTGTAACCATTGCATCGAGTCGGGCATACCAGAAAATAGTAGGAATGACCATTCCCTAATAAATTTTGTGTTGTTTTAATCAAATTATTCAAGCTTCAAGTCGGAATAATAATAAATATGACAGTCTTAAGAAATACAAATTTATGTATATGTGTACACAAAACATACACAAAACATTCACAAAACATGCACAAAATAAATAAATACAAATTTATCTATATCTATATTTATTTATTTATATCTATATTTATTTTTTTATATCTATTATATTGTTGTATTAATGAATAATTGGTTGACAATAATACTGTTTCTGAGTTTTTAATATCTATCTCCTTTACCTGGATAATGTAATTTACCTGCTGCATTAAAAAATTTTTATACATATTATAAATTTTAGGCTTACCTTATCATTGTGAATCATTCTGACAATTTTAAAAGAACAAGTGCACAAAGTTAAAAAATCACATCTCGCAATATTTGCTCTCGTTGCCACATTTGTTCTATAACTAATATGTATCATATTGTATACATGTGGCAAAATAACCCAAAATCTGATAAAAAATCGAGATCCCTATAAAAACCCCATAAAACCCCATAATACACCATAGATAAAAATCTGATAAAAAATCGTGACCCCCATAAAAACACCATAATACCCCATGAATAAAAAAACCTTATATAAACGTATTTGTCATTGTATGAAGAGTCGTTACACGAAACATACGAGTTACATGATAAAACTATATAAACCCCATAGAAAATACATAGAACCACATGCATATTAGTTTGATGCTATGAAAACCCAAATCTGATAAAAAATCGAGATCCCTATAAAAATCCCATAAAAACCCCGTAATACACCATAGATAAAACATACTGTGCATAGGCATACTGATACATAGGCAGTACATGTATACTTTGACGCATCACGCCATTTAATATAAAAAAAACTATAAATGTATGTATATATATATATGTATATATATATGTATGTATGTATATATGTATATATGTATATATCATATCTCAGAGCATCCCTTTTATCTGGACCCCATCTCATTATTACATTCTATGAAAAAATCCTGGATCATTTTCCAACACAACTACTGACTCGAAATCTCGATATTCCACATATATATATGTACATCTCTCGCAGCATCCCTTTTATCTGGACCCCATCTCAAGATGACATTCCGTAAAAGAATCCTGGACCAGTGCCCAATACAATTACCGACCCAAAATCTCCAAAAATATCATTAATTATATTTTTTTTTATAAACAATAATATCAGGACGGACGGACGGACGGACGGACGGACGGAAACTGATCATTTTTTCCAACGAAAAAAAGTACTAAACAAATGTTGTGAATCACATATTTTTACCACTCAAATGAAAGATAATTTCAATATCTATCCATAAGTGTAAAAAAAGTAACCCTTTTTAATTGGTAATAGATAAAAAATTCGAAAAGAATTGAAGGAGTTAGTCAAAAATGTCATGAAAATTAATATTATGTAGATAGAAGTTAGTTAAAAATGTCATGAAAATTAATATTATGTAGATATTATCATTTTAATTTTAATTTTAGTTTTGCAACATACTTATACTACATTATGTAATATAGTAGAGAAAATTGAAATGTAATTTTAATTAAATTCATGTTTTAATTTAGTGAAAAAATGTAGAATATTAAACTGATAAAGTTAAAATTAATCTGCTACATCTTTTACGTAGTAAAATATTGTGCCGTTGAGCGGCACTACTATGCTCATACGTTTTTGGACTGTAATCACATTATGTCTTATATCTTGTATGGGAAGAGTGGCTTAAAGGGGAAGGGTGGCTAATATGAAGGGGAAGGGTGACCAGCTAAATGGGCCAGCACAGGGGTAGACAGCTGTATAAGGCCGCGCTCTTTGCGGGTGGGTCTACACGAAAGGGTCGAGTAATACCATAAAAACCCCATAGAAAACCCATAAACCCCATGCTTTGTTGCGTTGAGAGCTGAGTATATTATATAGGTGTATGCTATGTAACGGGGCGGAGGAAGATGGAATTAGAACACATAAAAGTAAAGCGATGTGTCGGGACCAGGAATCGATCCCGCGCACCTGAGATCTCTAGGCGCGTGCTCTACCACTGAGCCAACAACGCACTGTCATATGTCCCGCGCCGACTAGCTCATACGGGCGCACCCCGCCCGTTACAGCCCCCCTCAAGAAGTGAACCAGGTCTTCGTTCAACTTCTTCACACAGCTAGGAGGCGCACGTGGACACGTCCATCACACTGCGACCTCCCAGAAATTCCTTTCTTGCAATCACTTTAACTCCGGTCCAGCTCGGGCCTTAGGCTAACGCAAGCTGCCGGGAATGCGATTACAGGAATCTGTTTGAGGAGCGTTACCGATACTCAAACCATGTGGGTTATTGAGTTGGGCGCCATTTGTAACGGGGCGGAGGAAGATGGAATTAGAACACATAAAAGTAAAGCGATGTGCCGGGACCAGGAATCGATCCCGCGCACCTGAGATCTCTAGGCGCGTGCTCTACCACTGAGCCAACAACGCACTGTCATATGTCCCGCGCCGACTAGCTCATACGGGCGCACCCCGCCCGTTACAGCTAATATATATTGTATTGGATTGATATTCTTTATCCAACCAAAATCGCATCTTCCTTAAGTATATTCATAGGTATATATGTCAAATTGACTGAAAAAAAAGTCTTAATCGATAAATTTAATGTTTAATCTACAATTGTGACCTTGAGGCATGAGATAATGAATATCTAAACAAAGTATTGGAAGGGTCTGATTTTCAGCTTTAAGTGTGCGAATTGAAATATATATCAAGGGGCGCCGTAGCGCCTCGATGGCAAGTATAAGGTACGTCAGTACATACGCCGCCGTCGGGCGCTATAGCCAGACCCTATATACGTCTCATAGGCCCTGTTGGAGATGTGACATTCGGTTTTCTTCGCATTAAGAGCTTTGTTTCTCACTTATGAGCACTCAAATGAAAGCTTGGAATAAAACTAGCAAAATCACTTCAGGATCATATATTGTGAAATGGCTTCTATCAAAAGATATTATGAAATGAAGGTTCGGGGTCACGAATTCTTCAACGCGAAAATTCTTCTCCCGTGGCGAAAAATGTTCTCCCCGGAAGTACGTCATAGTTCGTGACGTCAGCTCTACGTATACTATTGCTTGCATCTATACAGTTCATCAAGTGTACAGAAGAGCAGACGATAGTGTATTCACATTTTTTGATTTTTCAATACAATAACACATATGCAGTGTTAAAGAAAAATAAGTATTGTACAAAATAAAGTACCAAAGTGATTTTATTTTCAACATAATATGCAATTTATAAAGCTGGGTTTGATGAAATATTTAAAAACTGACAGATATAATTATGAAAAATTTTCACAAACAAGACTAATAGCCTCAAATTAGATAAGTATTTAGTTGTACTTTTTTTTTTAAATATACAATACATGAAAGATTCATGACCTGATTCTTTGTTAAAATATATCCTTTTATTTTTCAGGTTTTTTTACTATTAGATTATATAAAGAAATAACTATTCTGTGATGTGGCAGCTAGTAAAGTGTTAAGAATTCATCTTTCAAGAAAGTTTACGTTGTTGAAGTGAATATGTAACTTTTTCTATCGTCTCCTGGGTTCACCTTTCAAGCAAGTTTCTACATTCTTGAAGTGGATGTGTAATTTTTTCTATCGTCTCCAGGGAGGTAGACTCTCAGGCTATTCGTCGAAAGGGATCCTGATGAGAAGCTAGTGACAGTGTTGTATTTTCATCATCTAAGAATCAAAGAAAATTTATACAGAATTTCCAGTTTATATAATTTTCTTGTGATGTGACAAGTTGGTTAAGTGTTAGGATTATATTCAATCTTCCACGCAAGAAAGTTTCTACAATTGTGGAAGTGCTTATGAACAATTATTAAATGTTCCTATCGTCTCCTGGGAGATAGACTCTCAGGCTATACATCGAAAGGGATCCTTACAAATAGCTAGTGTGTTTTATTGTCTTGGTTCAAGAATCGAAGAAAGTTTTAACATAGAGAATATTCAGTATAAGGAAAAAATTGTCTTGTATTGTGAGAAGCTAGTGAAGTGTCAAGAATATGCATCGCTCATGCATGAAAGTTTCTAAGTTGTTTAAGTGTATATGAATAATTCATAACTTTTCCTATCGTCTCCTGGGAGGTAGACTCTCAGGCTATTTGTCGAAAGGGATCCTGATGAGAAGCTAGTGAAAGTGTTGTATTTTCATCGTCCCAGAATCAAAGAAAATTTATACAGAATTTCCTGTTTATATAATTTTCTTGTGTTGTGACAAGTTGGTTGAGTGTTACGATTATATTCAATCTTCCACGCAAGAAAGTTTCTACAATTGTGGAAGTGCTTATGTTAACTTTTCCTATCGTCTCCTGGGAGATAGACTCTGAGGCTGTACGTCAAAAAGAATTCTTATGAATAGATAGTAAAAGTGTTTTATTTTCTTGGTTCAGAGAATATTCAGTTTATATAAGGAAAAAATTGTCTTGTATTGTGAGAAGCTAGTGAAGTGTCAAGAATATGCATCGCTCATGCATGAAAGTTTCTAAGTTGTTTAAGTGTATATGAATAATTCATAACTTTTCCTATCGTCTCCTGGGAGGTAGACTCTCAGGCTATTCGTGGAAAGGGATCCTGATGAGAAGCTAGTGAAAGCAGTGTTGTATTTTTATGGTTCAAGAATCAAAGAAAATTTATACAGAATTTCCTGTTTATATAATTTTCTTGTGTTGTGACAAGTTGGTTGAGTGTTACGATTATATTCAATCTTCCACGCAAGAAAGTTTCTACAATTGTGGAAGTGCTTATGTTAACTTTTCCTATCGTCTCCTGGGAGATAGACTCTGAGGCTGTACGTCAAAAAGAATTCTTATGAATAGATAGTAAAAGTGTTTTATTTTCTTGGTTCAGAGAATATTCAGTTTATAAAAGGAAAAAATTATTTTCTATTGTGAGAAGCTAGTGAAGTGTCAAGAATATGCATCGCTCATGCATGAAAGTTTCTAAGTTGTTTAAGTATATATGAATAGTTTATAACTTTTCCTATCGTCTCCTGGGAGGTAGACTCTCAGGCTATTCGTCGAAAGGGATTCTTATGAATAGCTAGAGAAAGTGTTTTATTTTGTTTTTCAATTACCGTCAATATTTCCTAAAAATTTTTTAAATTGTTCCAAAGTCTAATTTTGGTACATTTATGCATTTATTAGAGAGAGATGGAAAGATAGTTCCTTCTGCTAGAGCTTAATTTGCTCTGTCTTCAAAAATATTTTTTAAAATTTATTTTTAAATGAAACTAAATAAAAATGATTAATGAGCATGGATGTATTGATTATAATTAATGGTTTATTGACTTTTATATAAGTCAAATATCCTTGAAACTATTACATATGGAGTATATGGCACCCGGGTGCGCTTTTCAAAGTATAAAATCTTGATTAGTTTATTTTAATTATTGTAAATGTTAAAACTGAATGTATACGGATATTCTATAGTATTTTTATAATGTCGTGCAACAAAATTTCTCTGGATTACGCTAATATTTCACTGTTTTACCTACATTTTTTTAACAAGTCATTTTTAATAAACTTGTGCTTTTTAATAAATGAGCTGTTATATTTATTTCTCACAGAGAAATCAAGACCTGTGATATTCTGGGACTTTCACAGGTTCTTTTATAATGAGTTAAGCTATCTTTTCAAATGTTTGTGTCTTCGATATTGATGATCGATCAAGTTGAACACTTGTTTTTAAGGCTTAAAAGGTTTATACGTAGAATCACACAGAAGCATTTTGGTCACTCTGAAAATTAAAAATAACTAAGTTTTCGTTAAACATACCAATCAGAGGGATATCATGAGAAATTTGAAGTTTACCATATAGACCAATTTCAAAATAATCATCATATAAGGCATTCAAAATCGAAGAGCTAAAAATTGGTCTAGACGATTAACTTTAAATTTCATATGCTATCCCTCTGATTGATTTGCTCAATTCAAAAATAGTTATTTTTAATTTTCAGAATGCCAGAGTTCAGGCAGTTTCCAGAATGTGGGTTGAGCGTCTCTTTTCCTAAAAGGTAAAAAGATCATACAAGTTTTCAAGCCCACTACTCAGAGGGATAGTATAAGAATTTTGAAGATGGTATAGTTTAGCAGTATTGAGATAATCAGAGATTAGAAATTTCAAAATTCAATAATTCAAAACTGCTGAGCCGTATCAACTGGAAAATTTTTAGATTATCCCTCTAAGTGACTGGCTTGACAATTTATATTATCTATATACATTCAACAGATCATAACGGAATGGAATTTTTTTGCCATGCCTGGTTAGGTCACTCTAGTGTATATATTGTAGTTCATAAATAAACACTACGTTAGTAGCTGATTGCTTTAAATACATCTTACCTTAAAAGCTATAAATTTAGAATATATTTAATAAACTATAACTTGTTTGCTAAATGACTCAATTCAATTTAGAATAGAACTCAATAGAACTCAATAGAACTCAATTTAGAATATATTTAATAAACTATAACTTGTTTGCTAAATGACACTATTCAATATTGACACTAAATTTATGATGTCAACCGTGTAAGTATTTATGTGAAAGTCATACAGGGGATACCACAACTTTACTGACACTATTTTTTACAGGTTTTCATAAAGTTTGAATTCGATTACAGTTTTCTAAACGTTTACCGAATTAGGTGGGTTGCATTAAAAATGATAATACATCTATCATAAAGAATCATAGGGATATTGCAAATTAACTTACATATACTTCTGTTTATTCTAAATATTATTTTCATTATTCCATAATATAGATTGAACAATTGTAAAGGATACGATATAAACTTGTATAAATATTAAAATGCTATATCACTCATGGTCTGCATGACAATAGTATACGTAGCGTACAAATGCTTTCGAGAAAGCAGTTATCAGTTAATTAATTAGCAATAATTTTAGACGTACAGATTTCTTTGATGTATATTTGCGAAACAAATCATTATGGAACTTAACATAAAATTTAGTGTCAATAAAGGAAAAAACGCGCTATTCTATTTACCTGGAGGGTGGTGTGGAAAAGATAGATTTCTTGGTAAATAATAATGATCTAAAAAAACTATTTACTCTACAGATAGTGTCTAAAAAATAATTATTATTATTATTACAATAATCCATGAGCAAATGTACATTAATATTTTAAATTTATTACTTATTTAGTTGATGTTAACTATTCTCTGTAATTTACATATTATATACCTTTTAAAAGTAGTGAAATCTCTCCCCCCCCCCCAAACAAACCTTTTCAAGGTAAAAGGCTGGCAAGTATAAGGTCGTTTCTTCATGTAAAAATTAAAGATTAATTTTACAACTCTTGATAACCTTAATGTAAAAAAAACTCTTAATAACACTTATGCAGACAAAACCAAACTTTTATTAACATTCATACAGACAAAATAAAAATTCTTAGAGCTTACTCTAAAATTCAACTTTAATTTTCAAACTTCGACAACTCTTATGTAGTCGAAATTATAAATGCTGTATTCTATACAGTTATTTAATTATGGAAATTAAAGATCTTGATAACACTTATATAGACAAAATACTAGTAGCTTTACTGCATACTCTTAAGACGTGTTGATATTATAATCGTCAGATCAACAAATAATATATCTTCTTTCCTCTTGTGAATAAGTGATCGAACACAAATACTGGAAGAATATGTGATACTTATAGATCAAGTTGGAAAACAAATAATTATGTTAGGATGAATGTCTTCTTTTACCTCTGCAATGAGTTAATCACAATCACTCAAATCATGATGCTTATACATTAAGCTAAAAAATCCGAAACTCTCATGTATGAAAATATGAACGTGTAACCATCTTCGCGTTAAGGGTCTGTTGGACAGATTACCATTTCTTTAGTGTCACTTCTCCTTCGATTATCTATACCTTCGATTTGACATAAATTCTCATTTTAATTTTAAGAAAAGAAAGTTATGATATCAATAAATAAATTGGCAAGTTTTTTGCTATAAAAAATAATTGTTTTCAAATAAATAAATAACCGATTAAATTGAGGAAGGATTATAAATATATGTGTTCATATAAACACTCAATCCAATTGGAGCATGTGAAAAGGTGGATAGCCTGTGAAAAGGTACAGTCGGGTACAATTAAAACTTTGAATAATTGCGACTGCTGCCACGTTCTGTACATGTAATAGAATGGTATGATGTTCTTACATGACATTATCACATGACAAATGTGCCCATAATATGTAGTAATATCATGTTTGTCTAAAATTATTATGTAATTTAACAAGCTTGTTTCGCATCATGAAAACTTTTTCATTTATTTATGGAAGCTGAGAGCGGATGTACAATCTACTCTACTTAGTAATTCAGTAAATGTATTGCTATCCTTATTTCATTCAAAATCTATGTCCAGGACGATTATATACAATTATATATGAGATTTAAATTCTGTTGATTTACATACATTTAAAAAAAACAGGAACAAATTCTATCATGTAGAACGCAATTTTTTGACGGAAAAACTTGCCGCCCCGTCCTATCATAGATAATCGATGAACAACTAAATGTCAGTGTAATTATCAAAATCATAAAATTTTTAATATAGTTAATTTATCGTCCTATTATCCTATAATGCGTAATACTCAAATCATTATATTAAACTGTGAGACCAATGGCCTCAAATAATAAAAAACAATGGAATTTTTTAATTAAGTAAAGATTTTAATTAAGTAAAGATTTGAAACTAAAAGCTGTAAACTACATAAATATTAATTTAAAACTTTTAAACTTGATTTATTTTCCAACTAGACTCATAGAAATTTATTTTATAACATTTTTTTAATATGTAATAATAGTTACAATTATTTTTAATCAACTTCCTGCAATCTTCCGATAATACTAACAGAGGTTTGTAAAACATACATACAAATAACCAAAAATGAGCTTAGAATGATTGCAAGATTAAGTTTGAATTCTTCAACAATTCGTCAAGGACAGTAATAAATACATATAGAATGAAAAATCGATTCAGAGATTTTTTAACGGTGTTTCATTAACAAGTTAATTTGGTTAACCTTGCATAATTTAAATATGGTATACATCGTTATCTATGATAGGACGGGGCGGCAAGTTTTTCCGTCAAAAAATTGCGTTCTACATGATAGAATTTGTTCCTGTTTTTTTTAAATGTATGTAAATCAACAGAATTTAAATCTCATATATAATTGTATATAATCGTCCTGGACATAGATTTTGAATGAAATAAGGATAGCAATACATTTACTGAATTACTAAGTAGAGTAGATTGTACATCCGCTCTCAGCTTCCATAAATAAATGAAAAAGTTTTCATGATGCGAAACAAGCTTGTTAAATTACATAATAATTTTAGACAAACATGATATTACTACATATTATGGGCACATTTGTCATGTGATAATGTCATGTAAGAACATCATACCATTCTATTACATGTACAGAACGTGGCAGCAGTCGCAATTATTCAAAGTTTTAATTGTACCCGACTGTACCTTTTCACAGGCTATCCACCTTTTCACATGCTCCAATTGGATTGAGTGTTTATATGAACACATATATTTATAATCCTTCCTCAATTTAATCGGTTATTTATTTATTTGAAAACAATTATTTTTTATAGCAAAAAACTTGCCAATTTATTTATTGATATCATAACTTTCTTTTCTTAAAATTAAAATGAGAATTTATGTCAAATCGAAGGTATAGATAATCGAAGGAGAAGTGACACTAAAGAAATGGTAATCTGTCCAACAGACCCTTAACGCGAAGATGGTTACACGTTCATATTTTCATACATGAGAGTTTCGGATTTTTTAGCTTAATGTATAAGCATCATGATTTGAGTGATTGTGATTAACTCATTGCAGAGGTAAAAGAAGACATTCATCCTAACATAATTATTTGTTTTCCAACTTGATCTATAAGTATCACATATTCTTCCAGTATTTGTGTTCGATCACTTATTCACAAGAGGAAAGAAGATATATTATTTGTTGATCTGTAAATATGTCTCGTCATAATGTTTTTTTTTTAAATGAAATCAAAAGTGTCAAAAAAAAGTCTGAACAATATTTAAAATGCAATTGTGACCTTGGATTAAAAGATACTTGAAATGTCAATGATGGCATTTAAAGCTGAGAGTGTAAAGTTTATGCATGTATATAGCAATATACATGTATAGATGTTTATATCAATATTTAAGCCCAAAAAAAGTCTGGATAACACCAATCGATATTCCGAAAGGAAGCTGCTTACTATAATCGAAGATTTCCTAGGATAAAATATTTAAACTGAAGGTAAATCTATCTTAGAAAAAGGGTATCCAGTTACTGTACTTAGAGCCTATTCTTGATCCATAATAATATTATTTAATTTTGATCAAAAGCATGAAATATCTTTTTTTAAAGCGTAACTGTATAATATAAGTTGCCCACTGAGTCTTTGAATTTTTTCACAAATTAAATACAGGCTTATTTTTCTGGTCTATAACAAAAACAAACAGTAACATTTTTAAAAATACAAGACAAAAATGAATAAGTATTCGAGTATTAGAAAAATCAGAATGAATCGAAATAATTAATTACTTTGGCTATATGCTTTATCGATCACTGCTAACATCCTATCTTTTAAACTAACGTTTTCATGTACTTTGTCATTCTCAACTTCTATAACATCTTCAATCTGTGATTTTACTGTATTTTCATGTCTCTTGTCTGTATTTGTTATGTTCGTTAAAGGACACCTTCGTTTATTTGGGCTTGGAGATGGTTCAATCTCTACAACTGTGTTATCTTTATCCAAAATACTATTTAAGTAATTTGATGTACTAGTAGAACAGTTAAAATTTTCATTAATGCTTGACAAATCTAGACCTGAATCAAAATCAGTTGATGAACTAGTGGAGTGGTTGAAATTTATTTTGTAGCTTGACAAATCGATAACTAGTATTTCTTCCAGGCTTTGCCTAAGTTCCAACATTTCTTCATTAAATCTTTTATATTTAAATTTAAAAATCTCTTTCTTATCAAAGGGCGTGGTAGCGCCACGATGGCAAGTATAAGGTACGTCAGTATGTACGCCGCCGTCGGGCGTTAGCCAGACCCTATAAACTTCTCATAGGCCCTGTTGTAAACTAGGCATACGGTTTTCTTCGCATTCACAGCTTTGTTTCTCAATTATGAGCACTCAAATGAAAGCTTGGGATAAAACTTACACAATCATTTCAGGGTCATATTTTGTGAAGTGGCTTCTATCAAAAATTATTGTGAAGTGAAAGTTCGAGATCATGAACTCTTCAACGAAAATTCTTCTCCCGGAGAAAATATTCTCCGCGGAAGTACGTCATCGTGTGACGTCAGCTTTACGTATACTGTTGTATGTATACAGTTTATATGTGTGCTAATGCAGACGAGCAGACTTGTGTATATGTGTAGATGCAGACATTTTAAATTATCCAATACAATAACACATTTTCAAAAAAATATGTAAATTTACTCAACTGTGTTTGGATAAATTATTTTAAATGTCATGATTAAGACATTTCATAAAAATGACTAATAGGCTAGAATTAGATAAGTATTTAGTTTTACTTTTTTATAAATATAAAATACAATCAAACATATTGAGAACTGATTCTTTGTTAAAATTTTTGCTTTTATTTTTCAGATTTTTTATTGGAAGGAATTTATACAACTATCAGATGAAATCATAAAATAATAAAAGAATTTTCTAGTGATGTACAAGTTAGTGAAGTGTTAAGAATATTTTGAACCTTCATGCAAGAAAGTTTCTACGGTTGTTAAAGTGACTATTAAAAATTATTGATTTTTTCTATTACGTATATCGAAAGAAAAGAAAGTCTATGCATTGAAAGGAATCGATGTGATCGATTGGACAAGCTAATGAAAGTGTTGTAATTTTATTGTGTACGTATTCTAGAAAGTTTCTATGGAATTTGCAGTTCATCTCTATTACAATTTTTCTTTTACACAATAATTATGCAACTGTCAAGCTATGTCAACTATAAGCACAAGTTTATTTTTGGATTATGTAAGTAAATAGTAGACACTCTTTTTAGATTATATTTTACAACTATCAGGTTATACAAGAAAAGAATTTTTTTGTGACGTGATAAGCTAGTAAAACTATTGTATTTTCATCGTTTAAGTATTTTTGAAAGTTTTTACAGAATTTCTATTGGGAGGTTACGCAACTGTCATTTTATAAAGGGAAGAAATTCCTGTGAGAAGCATGTGATGTGAAAAATGTTTTTTCAAGATTTATAATTATTATATAAGTTCAGAAGACATGTGGTTTAGTAGTTTTTCTCAATTTTGAGAGAGCAAGTCCAGTAAGTTTCCAGATGTAACGAGACTTTTCCCAAGGGAAAAGTATGTTTTGTTTTGTATAATTAGGTAACGAGAACTTACGAAGGGTTCCCGCCCATTTTCCGGAATCTATTTTCCGGACTGGACATTTTCCGAACCGCCCAAAATCCGGAATACCTTTTTACGGAATCCATTTTACGGAATACCCTTTTACGGAATCCGATTTCCGGACTGTCCAATTTACGGAATGCCATTTTACGTAATTTAATTTTCTATTAATATTCATAATACAAATAATTATTCAAATTGTTACCTTGGCAACGACAACGTAAATATCTGGCTGTTTTCATAAATAAACAGTTCGCCGTCCGAAACACATAGCCTTCCCAGATAAACAAAATTATTAGTTGCAATTTTTAAATTAAAAACTAAATTAAACTAAATTAAAAATAAAAATATATCATGGATGCTAAATACGTGGGTACGAAGCTAGTCATTGACGGATTTTTGTATGTTCGTGGAGGAAAACCAAAAAATGGTAAAAAATTTTGGGAATGCCAACGCTACCGATCGAAGGAGTGTCGCGCAAGGGCCATCACAGCTGATAGCGACGAACAAGTTATCGTGTATCAAGGACCCATCGAGTCAGCACATACTCATCCGAAAAATTTCGACGAATGCGTAGCGGAGGAGGTTAAGGTCCGTATCAAAAGGAAGGCCTCAGATCATCCCGAAATGCCTCCGGCCCAAATTCTTAGGACTGAAATGAGTCTACCCGAAGGTACAGAATTTTTGTACAGTTTACTGCATTAAATAGTGTGCGGCATACAAATAGGTGTGCTGTGTCATTTGCCGGAGAGGGAAAATTTAAAGAAATCAATGCGTCGAGCTCGTCGTGAAGAACTGCCTCCCAACCCTAAATCCTTATCCGAACTTGGCGTTCTTCCTGATACGTATCAGAAGACGATTGGAATTGCACCGGAGCAATTCCTCATATACGATTCTCAAATTGATGAGCACGGCGAAATGCTGGAGGCCAACAACGAGGATAGAGTACTCGTTTTTGCTACTCGTCGAAATTTAGAAATATTATCCAGAAGCACCATTTGGTTCGTTGATGGAACGTTTAAGGTACGTTCGTTTGCCTTTAAATTCAATGTTGTACATATACGTTTTAATAACATTGTACTACTTATTCCCAGGTATGTCCAGTAATTTTCACGCAGCTGTTCACCATTCTTGGTTTGCTTTCTTGGACCACTGGGAATGGCAAGAAGGAAGAAGTTGCGGTCCCACGTGTCTATGCTTTTTTGTCGTCGAAAGCAACTGTACAATACGCTGCAGTTCTTCGGGCAGTACAGTCTGCGGCAGCCAAATTCTCTATTCCAAATTTCTTTCCGCAAAAAATTATTAGTGATTTCGAAAAAGGAATATTAAATGCATGCGATGAAATTTATCTAGGAGTACCGATTTCCTGCTGCTTCTTTCATTTGGCGCAGGCCATGTATCGGAAAATTCAAGCCGTTGGCTTACAAGTTGATTACAATGACCCGGCCAAGATTATACGGATCCACGCGCATATGCTTTTAGCGTTGGCGTTTGTGCCAATCACTGATGTTATTCGTACGTTCAATCTTTTAAGAGCTGAACTATGCCCAGAACTTCAAGATGTAGTGCAGTACTTCAAAGAATATAAATGAGGCTGATTTAGTAAAGTCTGCTGTTTATAAATTTCTTTGTTACGACAAGTTCATCGGATGACCTGTAACAGAGAAAGAATAATTTATTTTAAAACAAAGTATCGTGTTCTATAATCTTAAAATTAATTTATTTAAAGATAATTAAAATATACGTATCTGACAGAGTGAAATCCATTGATAGTATTTTGATCCTAATGCCATCTTTTCTAAATGCATTTTTTCACTTGAAACTTTTTGTAGGATCTAGATTAAACGTTATTGCATACGCGTAGTATGAGTTTTAGGGGGTTTTAACGCAATTTAAATAATATAATTTGTGATAAACTTGGAGTTCTACGGGGAGGTCATAAACTAGCAGAAACCAATAGTAGATTAGTACTTCAGGTTAGACATAGTTATAGTACGAAAGTGGGTTGGCAAGTTATGGGGATATAGAGATCCCTATAACGAAGCTATGAAGTATAAGCAATGAAGTATGCTCGAAGAGTATTAGTCTACTGTTAGTTTTTGCTAGATTATAACCTTCGCGTGGATCTCCAAGTTTATCATAAACTATATTATTTAAGTTGCGTTAAAAACCCCTAAAACTCATACTACGCGTTAGATATTTTTTTTTCAAATAATAATGATTCAAACATAACTATTTGTACAGACGGTGTCGAAAAAATACTTATTATTGCAATAATACACAAGCATATGTACATTAATTTTTAAAATTTTTAACTTATATAGTTGATTTAAAAATTCTGTTGTTATGAATTCTAATATGCTTTCATTATCTTGACATACAATTTTATCATCACTATAAAAATAATTGCTAATATTACTTTGTCTTGTAGTGTTCCATCATTATGATTAATTTTTTCTCCAAATATTTCGGATATTAAATCATTATTACAAATTAATTCCTCCGGTATTTCCCTTATATTATTATTTAACTCAAACTTTGTTGCATTTTTCTGTTCACCTACATCAAGAAGCCAACTCTTAAATTTATTGTCTGAATTTTGTAATCGTAAGTTTTCTTCTAATGAAACCTTTAAAAATGTATGCCATATAATACATCTTTTAATACAAGTTTCCATTATTGTACTTTGATTACCACGTCTAACAATTGGAAGTGTTTGTCTAAAATCACTAGATGTTACAATTATTTTACCACCAAACGGTATGATTTTGACATAAATCTCTAAAAAATCTGTCTATTGCATCAAAGGCATATTTATTCACTATTGATATTTCATCCCAAATAATTATTTTAATATTTTTTTAAAAAATTCCATATTTTGATGTAGGACAAATGTCATATGTTAATAAATGTCATATGTCATTAATATTTAAGGGTAATTTAAATGTAGTGTGTACAGTTCTTCCATTAATTAATAAATTAGCGGCAATACCAGTCCATGCTGTAGTTAAGAGAGGTATATTGTTTGAAATAAGTTATATAATTATAACATTGTGTAAATAACTTTTTCCACTACCACCAGGTCCATCAATAAAAAATAATTTATTCATCGTGAACATTAGTTAAGGTATTTATAATTAAATCATATAATTTTCTTTGATCGTTCTTGTTTATTATATTCTAGATATTAATAGTCTTCTTTCATACAATTAATATCGACATTGCTTGATATATTAAAAGTTTTTAAATTCATTCCTTGTGATATTAAAATTTTCTCAATGTTATTTAGAGCTTTTATTTCTGCTAGATTAACTGGTAATTTTGGATTCATAAAATGCAGTTTATATTTATTGTACAATTCAGATGCATTAATAGGTTTTTGAAATATTAAAATATATGCAAATAAATCACACATAGCTTTAGGAAATTTAAATATTGACGCTTCTTCTAAACAGTTGTCCGATTCTTTATCATTACTAATTATGCCTCTCATTAAGCAAGCATCTTGATATTTATCACAGATTATGTTATCAACTGTTCGTATGTCCGTAAAGGATTTTTCTCCGCGAGCATGTAGTAGTAATAAATGTCAAAAAATGTTTCTCTTTTTTTAGGATTTACAAAATACATTCGAGATATTAATGATTTTTGAAATTTTTGTCTTTTGGTCCATTTTTAAAATTTTGAATTAAAAACATAATGGTACGGAATTTCATGGTATAAAAATTGTCTGGCATTTTCATCGTCTATATTTAATTTAAACCACATGCTGTTAATGTAATTTCAATATTTTTATTAATCATTTCGTGTTCTTGTCCTTCTATAAAATAAACATAATTTTCATATTCATCATGAATGTGTAATCTATAAATTGCATACGATTGTTTATATAATTCTAATTCAAAAATGCGATATATAGCTTCTAGTGCACAAACATATCTTGTTGATAAATATTGTGTTATTTCATCAAAACTATATGTATATACTTGTTCATTATTATTTTCAGCATTTATATTACTTGGATCATTTTGATTATATAGTTTGATCATTTTGTTCATATAGTTCATTAGTTGATTAAATATACTTTATTTATAATAAAATTATATAATTAAATTGGTATAAGCGAATCGAATGTTAAATATGTTTTTATATTTACTGATATTAATTTTATAATATTTACTTTTAGAATTTGAACAAATAATAAACTTTTTATTCTTTAGAATAAAATGAATTGTTACTTAATTTATTATGCAACACCTTATCAGAACTAAAATTTGTAGAAGCGAGCGAAGCGAGCTCATTGGCTAGTTATTATTTAAAGTGATATGATCTATTAAATTAGTATTATACTCTATTAATCATTAACCTAATATGGTGTTTGGACGAATAAAGGAAAAATCACATTAAACTCCTTGCATAATTTCAATTCGAAAAATTTTTTTTTAATTATAATTTATCCACTAATGTCTTTTATCACTCAGGATACTATAAACTACTAGGCAAAATTAGTCTTATATGTGTCTTCAAAAAAGAAGTTTCTGTATGCAATTCTACTCTCCGAAGGTACAGTGTATATGTACTACGCATACTTATACTTACCATCGGGGCGCTACCACGCCCCTTGATAAATTATTTCATATGTACATTGCAAAATATACACATTCATTAGACTCAAATGTATATTGCATAGGATCTTGTTTGTTAATTGAATTTAATCTCTATAATACTTTACATTTATATAACTTTATATAACTTAATATACGGTCGAGAAAGCCAGAACAATAACAGTGACCGTTTCCTCGCTTCTCGCTTCTTCTTCTCTCGCCTGAGATTGGCTGGGGAAGAGAACATTCATTATATATACTTCTATAAATAAGAAATCAAATTTTAAATTGTCATTTATCATAATCTTTTGTACTCGTTTATTAATTCTCATAAATAAATTGACAACGCCCTGAAGAGGGTGACAATGTTGACCGAAACGTTGAAGAAAGGAAAAATGGTGTAAATTATTTTCAACTTTTTCCTAGACATTTTTGCCTCAGAGAGCTCGATAGACCCCTCCAACAATTACACACTTTACAAAAGCCGAGGGTGATTGAGAGAAAGTAGGCTCGAGTGTCAACGAAAGTTGCAGAAAAACGCACTGAATCGCAAAAGCCGAGCCTCACCTTGGCTTTTTTTCTATCTATGTCGTTGACGTTTCAGAGCTGATATCTGCCCAAGAGGCTACAGCTAGAGTAGCGCTACTCTCTCAGGGCATCGAGGTATAGTAGTAGTGGTGCTGGTGGGTCGTTGAACCTCGAGCTTGTACATGCATACAGCGAATGAAAACATGCCCTCGAATCCAGAGTCGCCGTCTGGTCTGGAACCTATATATCTCAAATTTTATTAAACTTCTTCTGTGCACATATGTACATGTACCTCTGCACTTACACTATGTTTACAACTTTTTTTTTCTTATTATTAATGAATGACTAATCAAGGGAATATTTCAATATTCCCTTGATTAGTCTAATTTCTTTGTGTCCAATTTTCTGCTTTCGTACGTTTGAACGGGTATAACTTATATGGGATCTAAGTACTTTTTTTTATAGATGGCTAAGAAATGTCAAGCTTAATTATTCAAGTAAAACCAACTGCTAATTGATAACACGGACTCAAACCAATAATTTTCCGGTGTAGCATGCATGCTTTTCGTTTTATCAATTTACCTTTCCAATTAGTACATTTAATTTTAATTGAAAACAGCGGACATAGATGCAGCTATTTTTCAAATTTTTTCACGGGTGACGTTCAAATTTTGAAAAATTAAATTAGTAATAACTAAAACTTTAAGCTTTATTAGCAAATTCTTCAAACTTGATACTTTATGATTCGCAAGCTCGCCTTGTAACAAGTTTTATTCGTCAGATCAGTATTATACATCGCGTGCATACAGAAAGAAATGTCAAAAAATATATGCTTCCATACGTAGCAAACTAGTTATAAATACAAAGTTTTTTTCGCATTTAATTTCACCTCTTTTTCAGACCGCATATTTTTTTCACGTGATTAGCTTCTCATAACTTCCAAATATTTATAAGCATGCTTTATAGATTACCTACACTTATACACAGACGAAAATATTTCAGATTTCCAGAGTCACGCCAGAAAATTAAGCTCACCTGCCAAACGAGCTGAGATCTGCAATCTAGCAAGGAAACCGCGATATTTAGAAGAACAGTTTTTTTTATTGCAATAACGTCGCGACACCAATCATCCACGCATGAAAGTAACACTGTTTACCGGCCTCTATGAATCCATATATATATCTCGCACATTTATTTTATAACCTACAAACAAGAAGTCACCAGATCGCACAAAATTTCCCTCGTCGACTCAGCTGCTAGTAACTCCGGGCAAAAGAGAAGCTTTTACAAGTGAAGTAAATGATGAGCACAGCTATGATCTCATTACGCTGGCACCGTTGATTCACAACTCGATCATCTTACCGCTCAATATAACAATGGCAAAATTTGAACTCATATTTCTTCCTCTGTGAAAGCTCAGCTCTGTGATGATGTTACATAAAAGCATGTAAATACAAATATACATACAGCGGCACTCACCCACAGATACACATACATACACGCACAGATGTATTGGAATATTCAAATAATTAACAGCGACACAAGCACTTGCATACGCGGATACATGTGTGTGACAGAACCTTACGCGCACCTCGACAGCGTATATGAAACTGGATACACGTCACAGCACAAGCTCTCACAGGGCTTGAAGTATCAGAGCAACTGAGCAAGCCGGCAAGCTCTGCTGTCTTTCTCTCTTCCTCTCTTGGGCTTGTAACCCTTTGCAGAAAATTATCGGCTCGAGGCGCATGCGCAGATTCGATGCGCGCACTGAGTAACGCTGCTGTCGCTGCCGATGCTGCTGCTGCTGCTCTCTCGTTACGTTTTGTATTCATCACGTTCATGCATCGCTATCTCGCGATAGCTGATGCAAGCATGTGTAGCAGTAGAGGGTAGGGCTTACTCAACAGGGAGAGGCAGGTAGGTAGACAGATAGATATATAAATATGTGGATGGATGGATTGATGGATGAATGGATGGATGGATGGGTGAATGTATGGATGGGTGGATGGATGGGTAAATGGATGGAGGGAGAGAAAGAGAGAGAGAGAGAGGAGGGAGGGAGTAGATATAGCTGCGGTTGTCTTCATTAAGCAACTAATACGCTTTTAACTAATATAAATTCAAATTAAGGGGCTATGACAGGGTTAACGGACGAAAAAAAATTCTTTTTTTCCATAGTTGTATAAATATCATTATTTATACAAACATAATGGAACTGCTTTTATTTAAAAGTTTATTAAATCATTAAAATAAATTTAAAAAAAAACTAGATAAACTTATTTGAAAAAATGAAACAAAAATTGTTATTAAAAAAGTACTCACTTAAGTTTTAGTGCAGGTTTAGTGCAAAAAACTTTAGTAAAAAACATATCCTATTAATAATAGATTTGTGAGATGAAAAATCAATACTTTTAAGAGTTATGTAGCTTAAATTGAAGGCCTGAATAAATACTTTAAAATAAAAGAGTTCTATTATGATTACATGAATAATGACACTTGAGAAGACTTTATATGCTTATACACGTCAACTTGGAACATCTAAAACTCTCTTCAATAAAATATCTATGTATACGTAAACAGCTTCGTATTAAGGCTCCATTGAACTGACAACCATTTTTTTTTAGTATCACTTCACTACCTTTGATTTTACGAAAATTCCAATTCTAATTTTCAGAAAAGAAAGTTGCGATATCAATAAATGAATTGGCAAGTTTCTTTTCTAAAAATCCAATCATGTTGAAATAAATAAATAAATGAGCATTTGAAAACTAAAAATACTATGTAGAATAAAAATTAATTAATATACTATATCTATAGCTTTTTACAGGAAGATGGGCTTCGATGTGTAGTCTTTTGAAAAATTATTATTGTTATCCCTACAAGGCGATTACATTGAAGAACCAACGTACAATAATACTAATTTAGTTTATAATATTAAATGCAGTCGCCATCAAATAGACCTTCCTTTTAGGATTTCCTTCCACTTCGTGGATAAGTAAATCGCAAAAGATTAAACACCATGATGCAGAAAGACCGTAGTGAAATTTTTTAATGGAAAAACTTGCAGTCACGTCGTATTGTATGTAACGATGGATACATCTTCAAATGACTCCTCTACTTAATCAAAGTAAGTAACCAATTTCTAAATACAAATCTAGAAAATAACATGATAATTGTAAGCTTAATTTTTAAGAAATTAATGATGTTAAAAAATAGTCAGATTTCACAGGTTTAGTTTTAGTTTTATACTAAATTAACAAAAATTCTAATTATCATTTAAGACCATTATTCTCACAGTCTAACATGTATTTAAAGTTGCATATTTATATAGGATACTAGAAAGGTAAGTTGACTTATATTACGATATTTTATAGTATATTGTTGATTACAATGCCATTTAGTAATTCATCGATTATCTCTGATAGGATGGGACGACAAGTTTTTCCATAAAAAAATTTCAACACGGTCTCACTGCATCATGTTGTTTAATCTTTTGCGATTTACTTATCCACGAAGTGGAAGGCAAGCCTAACAAAAAAGTCTATTTGATGGTGACTGCATTTAATATTATAAACTACATGAGTATTATTGTATGTTGATTCGTCAATGTAGTAGCCTTATAGGGATAAAAATAAGAATTTATTCGAAAGACCACACATAGAAGCCATTGCAACATCTTCCTGCAAAAAGCAATAGTATATGAATTAATTTTTATTCTACATATTATTTTCATATTTAAACGCTCATTTATTTATCTATGTCAACGCGATTGAATTTTATAAAAGAAACTTGCCAATTTATTTATTGATATCACAATTTTTCTTTCTGAAAATTACAATTGGAATTTCCGTAAAATCAAAGGTAGTGAAGTGATACTAAAAAAATGGTTGTCAGATAAATGGCCCTTAATACGAAGTTATTTATGTACAAACATATTTTATTGAAGAAAGTTTTAGATTTTCCAAATTGACGAGTATGAGCATATAAAATCTTCTCAAAGAGTTAGAAGGGCTACAGAAAGTATGGAAACATTTATTTTAGATGATAGTATAAACACTTAGAATTTTGGCTACAGAAGGAGTTTGAAAATTATTCTATAATTTAAATGAAGAAAAAGCCTTATACTTGCCTACCTTTTACCTTGAAAAGGATTTTTTTTGGGGCGGGGGGGGGGGGATTTTACTACTTTTCAGAGGAGTGCAATACATTTTACATACAAGTTATTGTTAACATCTATTAAATATATTATAAATTTATAGTTTTTAAGGTAGGATTTATTTGAAGGGTTTCAACTGCTAACGTAGAATTTATTTATGAACATCAATATATGCACTAGGATAACCTAACCAGGCTTGGTAAAAAATTCCATTCCGCTATGATCTGTTCAATGTATATAGATAATAATCTCAACATTTTCAACAATATCCCTCCAACGGTACGGTCAGGGACAGCGGAATCAGATATTCTGAGATAGGATAGGACGGAATGGAATGATGTGTACAATATTCGTTAATTTTAATTTACACCGTGCACTTAAAATGAGTCACTTGGTCCGCTTCTATTAGCTGCTTTTTACGCAATGTTTGCTAAGTTTGTTAATTAATTCTGCGTCATTTAATTCTGCGGCAAATGAGCATATCATTGGATTAATTTTTTTGAGTTATGGTTGCTGTTTGCCGTATTTGTTCATTAAATCTGTTCATCAAAAATGCCAATCCCATTCAGTCAAGTAAGTGTTTTTAATTTATTTTATTATGTTTTGTTTTAAAAAAATATGATACTTTGTGTAAGTTTTAAAATAAACCTTTTAAAGGTAAAAGGCTGGCAAGTATAAGGTCGTTTCTTCCTATGTAAGAATTAAAGATTAATTTTATAACTTTTGATAACCTTAATATCACAAAAATTCTAAGAGTTTACACTATCTATACGGTTATTTAATTGATTTAATCAAAGATAATTTTCGAACTCTCAATTTGGAAACCTTATATGGTAAAAATTCAAATCTATCTATGAAAATATTAATGCGTAAACATCTTCCCGTTAAGGGTCTGTTGGTCAGACTACCATTTCATTAGTGTTAATTCTCCTATACCTTCGATTTTACATAAATTTCAATTTTAATTTTACCAAAAGAAAGTTATAATATCAATGAATAAATTGGCAAGTTCTTTTATAAAAAGCAATCGATTTGAAATAAATAAATAAGCGTTTAAAGAGGGGAGGATTATAAATATATATGTATTTATATAAACACTTGACCAAATTGCAGTATGTAAAAAGGTACAGTCGGGTACAATTAAAACTTTGAATAATTGCGACTGCTGCCACGTTCTGCGCATTCTAGCTGACGTTTGGTGACCGATCACGATGACGCCGTATTTACCGTGGGAGATTAGGCAACCATTTTTACGGTAAATTGGGCGTTGCGTGATGGGTCATAAACATGCGCAGAACGTAGCGCCAATATGTCATTATTCATAGTTTCAATTTAACCCTACGGTACATGTAATAGAATGGCATAATGTTCTTACATGCCATTATCACCTGAAAAATGTGCCCATAATATGTGGTAATATCATGTTTGTCTAAAATTATTATGTAATTTAACAAGATTGTTTCGCATCATGAAAACTTTGTCTTTTATTTATGCAAGCAACGAGCGGATATATTCTACTTAGTAATTCAGTAAATGTGTTGCTATCCTTACTTCATTAAAAATCCATGTCGAGGACGGTTATATACAATTATATGTTAGATTTAAATTCTGGTGATTTACATTCATTTAAAAAAAACAGGAACAAATCCTATCATGTAGAACGCAATTTTTGTTATGAAAAAACTTGCCGTCCCGTCCTATCATAGATAGCGATGGATACCATCTTTAAATTATGCAAGGTTAACCAAAGTAACTTGTTAATGAAACACCGTTAGAAAATATCTTAATCGGTTTTTCATTCCATATGTAATTATTACTGTCCTTAACCAATTTTTGAAGAATTCAATCTTAATCTTGCAATCATTCTAGGCTCAATTTTTGGTTATTTGTATGTATGTTGTACAAAACTCTGTTATTATTATCGGAAGATTACAGGAAGTTGATTAAAAATAATTGTAACTATTATTACATATTAAAAAAAATGTTATCAAATAAATTTCTATGACTCAAGTTGGAAAATATATCATGCTTAAAAATTTTAAATTAATATTTATGTAGTGTACAGCCTTTAGTTTTCAATCTTTACTTAATTATAACATGGAATTCCACTTATTAGTATTTGAGGCCATCGTTCTTACATTTTCATTTAATGTTTTGTGTAATGACGATTATATGATAATAAGACGATAAATTAACTATATTAAACATTTTATGATATTGTTAATTACACTGACATTTAGTAGTTCATCGATTATCTATGATAGGATGGGACGGCAAGTTTTTCCGTAAAAAAAATTGTGTTCTACATGATAGAATTTATTCCTGATTTTTTTTTAAATGAATGTAAATCAACAGAATTTAAATCTCATATATAATTGTATATAATCATCCTCGACATAGATTTTTAATGAAATAAGGATAGCAACACAATTACTGAATTACTAAGTAGAGTAGATTCTACATCCGCTCGTTGCTTCCATAAATAAAAGAAAAAGTTTGCATGATGCGAAACAATCTTGTTAAATTACATAATAATTTTAGACAAACATGATATTATGACTTATTATGGGCACATTTGTCATGTGATAATGGCATGTAAGAACATCATGCCATTCTATTACATGTACCGTAGGGTTAAATTGAAACTTTGAATACTAACAAATTGGCGCTATGTTCTGCGCATGTTTGTGACCCATCACGCAACGCCCAATTTACTGAAAGAATGGTTGCCTAATCTCCCACGGTCAATACGGCGTCATCCTGATCGGTCACCAAACGTCAGCTAGAATGCGCAGAACGTGGCAGCAGTTGCAATTATTCAAAGTTTTAATTGTACACGACTGTACCTTTTCACATACTGCAATTTGGTCAAATGTTTATATAAATACATATATATTTATAATCCTCCCCTCTTTAAACGCTTATTTATTTACTTCAAATCGATTGCTTTTTATAAAAGAACTTGCCAATTTATTCATTGATATCACAACTTTCTTTTGGTAAAATTAAAATTGGAATTTATGTAAAATCGAAGGTATAGGAGAAGTAACACTAATGAAATGGTCGTCTGACGAACAGACCCTTAACGTCAAGATGTTTACGCATTAATATTTTCATAGACAGATTTGAATTATTACCATATAAGGTTTCCAAATTGAGAGTTCGAAAATTATCATTAATTAAAACAATTAAGTAACCGTATAAATAGGGTAAACTCTTAGAATTTTTGTGATATTAAGGTTATCAAACGTTATAAAACTAATCTTTAATTCTTACATAGGAAGAAACGACCTTATACTTGCCAGCCTTTTACCTTTAAAAGCTTTATTTGGGGGGTGGGGTGGTGCGGGAAGATTTCACTCCTTTTAATTGGTATATAATACCAAAATTGCAAAGAATCATTAACATCAACTAAATAAGTTATAAATTTAAAAAATTAATCTACATATGCTTATGTATTATTGCAATAATAATTATTTTTTCGACACCGTCTGTACAGCAAATGGTCATGTTTGGATCATTATTATTTAAAAAAGAAATATCTAACGCGTAGTATGAGTTGCAGGGGCTTTTAACGCGACTTAAATAATATAGTTTATGTTAAACTTGGAGATCCACGCGAAGGTTATAATCTAGCAAGAACCAAGAGTAGACTATTACTTGATAGCTTCGTTATAGGGATCTCTATATCCCCATAACTTGGTGCCAACTCACTTTCGTACTATAACTATATCTAACCTGAAGTACTAATCTACTGTTGGTTTCTACTAGTTTATAACCTCCCCGTAGAACACCAAGTTTATCACAAATTATATGATTTAAATTGCGTGAAAAACCCCTAAAACTCATACTACGCGTGTGCAATAACGTTTAATCTAGAATCTACAAAAAGTTTGAAGTGAAAAAATGCATTTATAGAAAAGATGGCATCAGGATCAAAATACTTTCAATGGATATCACTCTTTCAGATACGTATATTTTAATTATCTTCAAATAAATTAATTTTAAGATTATAGAACACGATACTTTGTTTTAAAATAAATTATTCTTTCTCTGTTACAGGTCACCCGATGAACTTGTCGTAACAAAGAAATTTATAAACAGCAGACTTTACTAAATCAGCCTCATTTATCACTGTAAGTAATATACAGAAAAATAAAAATAAAATCCAAAACTTGTGTATATTATTTCTTCGAACTTAAACGATGAAAATGCAACACTTTCGCTAGCTTCTCGTTAACTTATATAAAACAAAATGTACTTTTCCCTTGGGAAAAGTCTCGTTACATCTGGAAACTTAGTATACTTGCTCTCTCGAAATTGGAAAAAACTGCTAAACCACTTGTCTTCTGAACTGATATAATAATTACAAATCTTGAAAAAATATTTTTCACATCACTAGCTTGCCATAGGAATTCCTTCCCTTTATAATATGACAGTTGCGTAACCTCCTAATAGAAATTCTGTAAAAACTTTCTTCAATTGTGAAACGAAAATACAACACTTTCACTAGCTTGTCACGTCACAAAAAAATTCTTTGCTTGTATAACATCATAGTGGTATGCCTTCATGAGTTCTCGTTACCTTATACAAAGTAAAACATGCTTTTCCCTTGGGAAAAGTCTCGTTGCATCTCGAAACTGAGTGTAGTTGCTCTCTCAAAATTGGGAAAAACTTACAAACCACTTGTCTTCTGAACTGATATAATAAGTATAAATCTTGAAAAAACATTTTGCACATCACTAGCTTCTTGCAGGAATTCCTTCCCTTTATAACATGACAGTTGCGTAACCTCCCAATAGAAATTCTGTAAAAACTTTCTTCGATACTTAAACAATGAAAATGCAACACTTTCACTAGCTTGTCACATTACAAGAAAATCAGTTCATAAAATCTTTCATTATATTATGTACGATTTATAAAAAAGTAAAATTAAAGGAAATGACCCGCAGGTCTCAATGGCTAAATAGGGTGTCAACGCATGAAGTTGAAGAAGAGGCTGAGGTAGCAAATCAAGAAATTCGTAATGAAAATTAATACAAAATATGCAAAAGGTACAAAACCCAAGTCTTTAATTATTTTTTTACCTCTTCAACAAATACATTCTGAGATCTTTAAAGAAAAATTTTAATACTATTTAATTTCTAATTATACGTACAGTTATAAAATAAGAGTAACTTGATGACTTAAATTTATATTATGCATAAAGAATAATATGCAAAGATATACGTATTCATGTTTTGCATGTGTCATTAAACTCTAATTATTATGATAAGAAATATACCAAATCAAAATAAAAGCGTACTCCTACTCTATTCCAATTGCTGGTCTAAACTTAATTATTAGATATGCCAGCTATTTAGTAGTCTAGTAATAAATAGAATTAGTAAGGCCGATAGAATATTTTAAACAGACAGAAACCTTTTTGTTTTGCAATATATTACTTAACGACTCTAATTATATTACGATAAGAAATGATGCAAAAATAAAAAACTTACGCTTGCTTTATTCCAGTTGCTGGTCTAAACTTAATAGATATTCCAGCTATTTTCCTAGTTTGTTAATAAACAGAAAGAATGAGGCCGATAGAAAATATTAGACACACACAGGAACTTTTTCGTTTTCCAATATTCCCTCCAAGTATATAACCTCGCATGAGAAATAACAACTTATAAAAATCTGAAAAAATAAAATAACATTTAAACAATGAACAAGTTCGTAAAATTCGGTACATATATGATATATTTATATGCAATATGAATCGAAATACTTATCTGATTGTGTTCTCTTCATGATTGTGTTCTCGCAATTCATTTTTTCCATAACCGTGTAAAGACAAAAGTACCGCATCCCTTCATATTTTGCACAGCTGTTTTAAAATCTGTATTTATGTGATTAGTTTATACTATTTAGCAATAAAAAATAGCAAAAGAAATTCCACGTTGATAAAAGATAAAACTGTATGAAACCACCGTCTATCGTTGGCCAAAAAACAACGTATACTAGTTATCTATATGTATAGCCCAGATTATTATGTAGATGTACGTCATATTAAAGTTATCTATAGGTTATAGCCTAGATTACGTAGATGCACGTCACCGGATATCCGTCGAACAATTGTTCTCCCTTGAGGAGAATTGAGGAGCCAGAACTTTCACTTTACAGTATCTTTCGATAGAAGCAATTTCACAAAATATGACCCTGATGTGATTTCATTACTTTCGTCCCAAGCTTTCATTTAAGTGCTCATATGTAAGAAACGAAGCTGCCACTACTAAGAAAATCGTACGCCTAGGTTCCAACAGGGCAAGTTTAACGTATAATAGGGTCTGGCTAGCGCCCGACGGCGGCGTACGTACTGAACTACTTATACTTGCCATCGTGGCGCTACCGCGCCCCTTGATTTTAAGTTTTCAGATACGGTCAACAGTTGGGATTTGGATTTTGGAGATGAGTTAATGATAATCTGGTACTCATTTGGACACACTGAAGTAACACAACTATAATAATAATTATCTTATTAAGTATACATAAAGCTTTGATTAAGCGTACACTAGTTTTTGAGTTTGGGGCACACTTACAGTGTCGTAAATATTAGTTTAAGCCGATTTAAGCGCGAGCGAAGACGTCCGTCAATAAAGCAATAATAGTAGAGCGAAAAGTAAGGTTTATTGAGGGGAAAACCCCGAGCGCAGCTGTTCGTTGCTTTATTGAGGTACTCATTAAACTAAGGTGTAGGCGGCTAGCGACGCAGCGACCGTTCGGGTTGGGTCCTACAATAGGGATGCTTACGCGAACTGAACCTCGAGAGGTAGCATTAGCGCCTTAAAAAGGGAGCCTGCGCGCTCTGTCAAAGCATTGTTTCGGGAACATCGAGCCGAGAAACATCTCTCTGAGTTTTCCACAGCCGATGTCTCCCATGAGCGCGTTTAATTCGTAGTGTATTTCTTTCCATTTTGTCTGTGCGTAAATAAATAGTGTAAGTTACGCCTTCTAGCATTTTCTTTCACCTTCAACTCACTCCTTACTAAACTGAACATTTGGCGACCGTGACAGGACGTGGGTTGTAGTGGAAAATACAGTGTTTGTGCAAAATGGACGCGCTATAGAAGAAAAGAGCTGCAGTACGCAAAGCGGTGACTAAAGCAGCGAATTCTTTTCATGTATTGTCGGAGGATACTGCTACTGAGGCTACTGATTTATCAGTGGCTTACAGTTTACTCGAAGCCAAGTATAAAGTGCTGTCGACTTTAGACGAAGAAATTGTAAATGTATTGATCGACGAAGGCGCGAGTGAGGCTATCATGGAAAAGGAATCGGACGATTCCGACGAGTACCACGCTAAATATCTTCGTGCCAAGTACAAATTTGAAGCTCACTCTACCTCGAGAAGCAGAACACCTGAAAATGAGAGAGGTAGCACACCGAGCAGAATAGAGAATGCAGCGACTACGCACGAATTACGACAAGCCTACAGCCTTCCAAGATTGGACCTCTTCAAATTCAGCGGTGACGTACGAGAATTGGCTCGAATTCTGGAGTCGTTTTAAAAAAGTGCACGAGAATCACGAAATACCGAGTGAGGATAAATTCCAATACCTCATACAAGCGATGGTGTCTGGATCGCGCGCAGAGATTCTCGTGAAAAGTTACCCGCCGACAGGAGGCAATTACAATAAAGCCATTGATGCCTTAAAAAAGCGTTTTGGGCGCAGCGACTTGCAAGTAGAAGTATATGTTAGAGAGCTGCTGCAATTAGTGCTGCAAAATGCTATGTCGAGCAAGGAAGTTCAGTTGGCTTCGCTCTATGATAAAATCGAGTCGCACTTGCGAGCGCTCGAGACCCTTGGTGTAACAACAGACAAGTATGCAGCATTATTATTTCCGTTAGTCGAGTCGTCGTTACCAGAAGAACTTCTACGTGGGTGGCAACGATCAAGCAGTGTGAGTGACGCAGGTCAAGACGAAAACTCAGATGCAGCTAAACATCGATTAGAAAAACTCATCAAATTCTTAGAGAACGAAGTACAGAATGAGATGAGAATTTCTTTAGCAGTAAAGGGTTTCTGTCTAAAAGACAACAATAACGCAGATCGAGCCAAAACGACGAAAAACTCCAATGGAAAAAAGGAGCCGGCAAGTGCAAGCAGCCTGCTATCGAAAGGAGAAGAAGCTACTTGTATTTTTTGTGAAAAAACCGGCCATGAAAGTGCAAGATGTGTAAAAGGCAAAGATATGCTTTATGCCGAAAAGAAAGAGAAGGCTAAGCAACGACGCGTTTGTTTCAATTGCTTGAAGGCTGGCCACAGCTTCAGTACGTGTCGTGCGAAAATCAAGTGCGGAAAATGTTCGCGGCGCCACGCCGAGATTATGTGTTTTAAAGAAGAGCGAGAACAGAAGGAACCGTCAAACGATGTCGAAAAAGCTGTGACCGGTGTAAGTGTAGAGAACAATCTCGCTGTCTCATCGCGCGCGCCTAGCACGTTCATGCAAACATTAAAAATCAAGTTGCGCAACGGAGAAACTGAAACAACCGTTCGCGCATTGATCGATAACGGATCACAACACTCATATATTTTAAAAAATGTTGCTAATCAATTGGGTTGTGAGTCAATCGGAAATCAAGAGATGATTCATGTATTGTTCGGTGGCAAAAAATCTCGAGTGACATCGCATGAGAAATATTTAATTCACGTTGGCGATGTAAGTGGAAAAGTGTGGTGTGACCTTCAGATGCTCGATCAAGACGTTATATGTGCAGACGTGCCATCAGTGTCTCCGGGAAGCTGGCTTCAAGAACTTGCATGTGAAAAAATAACGCTCTCGGATGTTTGCAGCAGAGAGAACGCAGTATCGGTGCTCATTGGGGCTGATATAGCCGGGCAATTACTGACGGGAAAAATACACGCCTTAAAGTGCGGATTAACAGCCGTTGAAACGCGGCTTGGATGGACGCTGATGGGTAAAGTGCCCGACATAAAAAGTGTAGACACGAATTTGGCTATCGCGTCTATCTCGATGTTTATTGGAGAGGCCCAAATAAAGGACTTATGGGCCCTCGATGCTATTGGCATTAGAGATCCTATTGAGCAGCGCCTTAAAGAAGATCGGCAGCAAGCTGTAAATCAAGAGCTGCGGAACAATGTCGTCATAAATGCAGAGGGGCGCTACGAGGTGAAACTGCCCTGGTTGGAAAATCACCCAGCGTTAGAGGATAATAAAACTATGGCAATTAAGCGCCTCGAGTCCACTACGAAGAAACTGAAGACGGCCCAACTTTATGACACCTACGACGCTGTATTCAACGAATGGTTGGCCGAGGGTGTAATTGAGCGCGTGCCTGCAAAAGAAGAAGAGGACTGGGCACAATACCTACCTCATCGAGCCGTTGTAAAGGAAGGAAGTACAACAGCAGTGCGACCGGTATTCGACGCATCGGCCAAACAGAAGGGATCTGTATCGATTAACGACTGCCTCGAGAAGGGACCGAACCTCATCGAGCTCATCACGACCTGTCTGCAGAACTTCAGAGAAGGTAAAATCGGCGTAATTGCAGATATTAAGAAGGCTTTTCTACAGATAAGCGTACATGCGAGCGATCGAAATTTTTTGCGTTTTTTATGGTATAATGAGGACGGTGATATGACTATTTATAGACATTCCAGAGTAGTATTCGGTGTTAATTGCAGCCCTTTTATTTTAAGCGCCGTTCTCGATATGCACATAGAAAACGTGATAAAATCGTTAGAAAGTAATGAAAATGTTTCCTTTTTGCGAGAGAATCTTGTGCAACTCCGAAAAAGTTTCTATGTTGATAATTGCGTCACTAGCGTAAATTCCGAGAGCAAATTAGTTAGTTTTATGAATGACGCCAAAGCGGTAATGAAATCGGCAAAATTCGAGCTGCGAGGGTGGGAGTTTACGAGTTTACTTAGAAAAAATTAACGAACAGGGGAATAGAATAATATGCATCATTATCCAGCCATAAACATCCCACCTAGCTCGGTGAAGTCAGGTACTTGGGATCTCCGACATTGGGTCCTTCCCTCCACGGGTGCTTGCCAGATGCTACCAATGCCTTACGTTTACCTCCGCATTTTCTTTCCTCCGAATTTTCTTTCCTTCGAATTTTCTTTCCTCCGAATTTCTTTGCTTCGAGTACAATTATAATGAATTTGAGTATTTTTACTACAAACTATAATAGAATATAGAACATCACATTTTAGATAACATTGCAAAATATATCTTGTCAATGCATTATATTGTTTATATGAAAAAATCTATTAGGTCCGACACGAAGTAGATTGAAAAATAATTGATACGTATTTTTTCTTTTTGCAATTAAACAATTATTAACAACTATACAGCCCATTGAAACAACTCGTGACGTCACGATGTGAGTTTCGGTATGAGCATTAGTATATCTATACAGGTATGTATCGTGACGTCACGAAATTTTCAATGTGCTGTAGCGTTGTTAATAATTAGTTGATTGAAAAAAGAAAAAATACGTATCGATTTTTTTTTAATATTTTACGTGACGGACCTAATAGATTTTTTATTTAAAAAACATATGGTGTTATATCTGGAGTTGTAATAAACTTTTTGCAATAATTTCAATAGACTTTTATTTATTGTAATGAATATAATTATTAATATTAATTCGAATTAATAATTAATGAAAATTCGAAGGAAAGAAAATTCGGAGGTAAACGTAAGGCATTGGTTTTATTCTTAAAACACAAAAAAAAATTATATAAATAATTAATTTATTAATAACAAATTACACCCGATAATTATAATATTTGTTCACTAAAAGCTTACTACGAGCATGATAAAAATATTCTTGAATTAACTAATATTGTGAGAAAAATAAAAAGGGATGTAGCTGAGAACGATAGCACGTGTTTGTACCATGTGTTGGAAAGTCTCTGTGGGAAGGAGCTAGGGCTGTTAAAGTATCATAGCAGCTTAGCCCGGAAAAAAATTTGACATTTTACCTACTTTTTGCAAGGAAAGACAAAACTTTGAATCGAATTTTAACCCTGTTCTAAACATTGTTTTGAGGAAATTCTTTCTGGAATCGTTTCTCCATGAGCTTAAGGGGTTATGCCTGAATTAAAATTAAAAAAAAATCAAAATTTTTTTTATTTGATTTTTTTAAAGCAAATTTACTGTAGAATGAGCTGTCTTAGTCCTTTTTGCCCGAAAGAATTCTGTTACAAAGTTATAGGCAAAATATCAAAAAAATACAATTTTTCAAAATTGCGTATTGTTCATTTTTTGTCTTATAGCGCTTTTGATTATTCAAAACAATTGCGTTTTTGTAGAAAATGTAACATTCAATGTGTTCACAAATTCTTTTTGAAAATGCAATTTTATTTAAACAAAAAAAGCACAAATTGTTTACTAAATCATTACGTACTGTAATAGCTAATTTTTATGAAATCGTAGATTTTTTTTATTTTGAATGTTCAAAATAAAATAAATTTAGAATTTAAATTTAGTTTTGTAATTTAAATTTAGTTTTTTAATTAAAGATATGTGCAAATTTAAATTACCGCCTAAAAACATGGCACCTTACAGCATATAGAAAAGGAAATCACTGTTTTACCGATCTAGTCGAGATTGCATTCAGACATCAGCTGTTTCGTCTGCTGTCTGTAGTTTAATGCAAGCTGGATGTTGTGCTGTTGTGATAACTTCTGAGTCTCACTAGTGTTCAACTTTAGATAAGTGTTTTGTACTATAAACGACATATTATTTGTAAAGAATCTGTTCTTTGTGAGTGTATTCATTGTTTCAGGTATATGGGCTATAAATCTCTTGTGTACGAGAAGATGCCTATGTGTTATAAGAAGTCTATGTGAAGATGCATATGATGGTCTCAAAGTCTACTGTAATTGCTAATGATCCTATAAAGTAATGGTAAGGAATGACAATAATTATATTCATCTAAAATATTCTGACTGCGAATGCTTACTAAAAACTTACATTTCAATTTCAGCTTTCGATACTAGTATATCTACATGTACAGCACCCGGGTCTTCGTACACACCTTAATATACAGGTATCTTATGCCAAAGTACAAGAAAAATATGCCAAGCAGTTCATGTAAGTACTACCAGTTAAATATACATAAGTGTCTCGATAAACTTTAAATGCATTTTTCTCAGTTTTGCCATTTTTATGATTTTAGGTCCTTTACCGCAGGATATCTCAGCATCCAGATGATGAATTGACACCAGAAAGGATGGAAAATCTTCTGAATATGTTTCTTCACAGCTTAAGCGGAGCAGAATTGACTAATACAAGGTAAAAGTCAATGTTACGCCTGTGAATATATGTAATATTCACTATAATAACCAATATAATCAATTTATGAGTTACTAAATATTTATAATTTATATTTGATAGAAAAGTCTTTCGCTTAAGCTGTGAAGAAACATATTAAGGAGATTTTCCATCCTGTCTGGTGTCAATTCATCATCCGGATCTTGAGATATCCTGCGGCAAAGGGAAAAAAGTGCTGAAAATTAGTCTTTCATAAATGTAATTGTTTACAATGTAAGTATAGATATATCATTTTTTAAAAATAGTTAAAAATATGTTTAATACCTACATTTTAAGTAGGAGAAAGATTTTTTTTCATACTATGAATAAATAATTTTTTTCAGCCCATTACTTATTAATGTCTTTTTTACAGGTTTAACTCAGGCATAACCCCTTAAGAAGGCCATGTCAAAATTACAATGTCAATGAAGCAGTGGAAGGTACCTGAAATGGACTCCGAAAATGACCAGTTTTAGAAGAAATATGCACCTGTTTACTTGTTTAAATATTAAGTTATTTACACCAAACTTGTTGCAATCGATTGCTATTTACACGCTGATGAGACTAGGAAAAATTTTTTTAGAAATGTCTATAGTTTCGTAGTTATATCTGCATACTTATTTGCCTCTGTTGTATCCTATTAAAAAAAAATAAATCGCGGAGGGACTATCAAATATTGTTCGATTTCAAAAATTCGAAATCCATTGTGCTTGTCTTGAGCCTCTCCAATGATAGATTAGGGCATCCTGACACTTTTTAATAATGGATGCAGAACTTGGCAGCCTAATACACATGTAGTGTTAATGAATAAGTGTCATATATATACGATGATTTTATGATGATACACTAAATGAGTAGTGAAGTGATTTTATTTTCAAAAAAATATGTATAATTAAGACATTTCATAAACACGACTAATAGGCTAGAATTAGATAAGTATTTAGTTTTACTATTCTTTCGTTGACTTATATCGATCTCTCCGAGGCAGTGGTTATGAAAGGGTTTAAGAAAACAAAATCCCTTCCTTACAAAACGACGTTTCGGCGATCATTGTCGCCCTCATCAGGAAACTGTCAATTTTATTAGATAACAATAAACATACAAACTTAAAAAGAACAGAGTAATACATACAAAAGCGATATTTTTGAAACTTACATATTGGGGTAGATATGATTTGTGTACATCTCGATAATCCTTTCCACGGGCTAGTTAACAGCGGGGGAAGAGACAGGCCGAGTGACACAGCTATTGTTTATGCCGCTTTGTCAGCTACTGTCTCGGAAGTGAGGAAGTAGCCGGCAGCCGTCGCTTATATACTGCGAAAAGTCTTTAACGCGGTTTGTTTACGTATGACGTCACACATCACTTCATTTTTTCGATGTACACAGAATCGATTTTAATTCTTAAGCTGGTATATTAAATGTGTGTACACGTTATTGAGTTTCTGGGTATCCTCTTTCTTATTGATACCATTATCTTGCAAATGTATATGCATCATTTCCGAGATTAGTCTTTTATTTAAATTATTTTCTTTGTCCTTTATACTAAATTTTTCAAAATTAAATTTATGATTGTATTTTTTAATATGTTCGGAGATGACACTGTCCTTAGACTTCCTATGTTCCTCAATACGTGTACACACATTTCTTTTTGTTTGGCCTAAATATGTAGCCGTGCAATCATTATATTTAAGTTTATAAACAACATTTTTCTCTAGGTGTTTCTCTTTTTTATCCTTTCCTTTCACAATAATATTGCCCATATTACTGTGTATTTTTGGAATGGTTGTAATGTTGTTTTTCTTAAACGAATGATTTAATCCTATACTGAACTGTACACTTATAAGTATCAATATGAAAATCAAAATTATCAGTTTTTAGATAAAGTTGATTGCACGTATTGTTTTAAAATGTTAAAACCAATTTGTATATCATTTTATTTTGTGTACCAATTTATTTATTGATATCATAACTTTCTTTTCTTACAATTGAAATGAGAATTTATGTAAAATCGAAGATAGATATAATCGAATGAGAAGCGACACTAAAGAAATGATAGTTTGTTCAACAGACCCTTAACGCGAAGATGGTTGCACGTTCATATTTTCATACATGAGAGTTTCGGATCTTTTAGCTTAATGTATAAGCATCATAATTTGAGTGATTGTGATGAACTCATTGACGTGGTAAAAGAAGACATGCATCCTAACATAATTATTTGTTTCCAACTTGATCTATAAGTATCACATATTCTTTCAGTATTTGTGTTTTGATCCCTTATTCACAAGAGGCAAGAAGATATATTATTCGTTGATCTGACGATTATAATATCAACACCTCTCAACAGTATGCAGTAAAGCTACTAGTATTTTGTCTACATAATTTTGATCAAGATCTTTAATTTACATAATTAAATAACTTTATAGAATAAAGCACGTATAATTTCGGCTACATATAAGTGTTGTCGAAGTTTGAAAAGTAAAGTTTAATTTTAGAGTAAGCTCTTAGAATTTTTTATTTTGTTTGTATGAGTGTTAATGAGAGTTTGGTTTTGTCTGCATAAGTGTTATCAAGAGTTTAAATTTTTGTTACATTAAGTTTATCAAGAGTAAAATTAATCTTTAATTTTTACATGAAGAAACGACCTTATACTTGTCGGCCTTTTACCTTGAAAAGGTGTGTTTGGATGGGGGGGGGGGGTGTCTAGTTTGAATATTGTCATTGAGATTTTTTTCTGAAATATTTAAATTTTCATGCAAACCAAGTATTCCCGCTTCAACAGTAATTTCTGATTCACAAAACATAAATTCAGCTATAATTTTTAAAGAAGATTTTTCACTTTTCTTCAACTTAGCTAACTTTGAGAAACGCATAATTTTGAAACATTGAATTTTGAATTGTCTTAAGAACATTTGTGAACTCAGAACTATTTAAATAACCTGCGTGATGTTAAGTTTTTATCGCTGGTACGGCATTTTTTAATTTACTTGAGGATTCTGTTAAATTAACTGCTCCTGAATCAATAGAAGGTAGTTTTTTATCGTATTTACTATTTTCTCTAGAATAATAATTTTAGAGCCGAACGTAATTCTGAAGTTTGCATTATTTCAGAAGCAGAATTTCCTGATGCGAAAAGAGTTTCTGTAGCTTCGCGAGCATTTTCTCTTGTTGAAGTAAATCGTTTCAAAACTCTACATCTGCGAGGATCAAATAATTTATAGTTTAATTATTATTATTCTGCGAACGAATCCATTAGGGACTTGGGGAAAACCAAGAGCAATTAAGTAGGTACAAACTTTCCGTCGTGCAAATACGTATACTAATAAAGCCATTAGAAGGGTCTGGAAACTTTTAAAATGTACAGTAGAGTGGGACCAAGTCAGGTAACAATATTCGAAAACCCATAGCCCTAATGTACCGATCGTCTCAGTTGAGTCGCACCGCTGCCAGCGTGATGTGCTGAGCAGAATATCGCAGACACTATTTTTCTTATTACCAAATATACTTTCAATCATTATACACAACTCCACGCGTTTTATTTCTTATAACCTTAACAGGTTATGGGCCCAGGATCGCGAAGTGTATAGTAGTGTGAAGTATTGTGCGCGAAGGTGAATTGAAAAGATAAAAAAAATGGACTCAATCGGAGTTAAAATTGAAAAACTGCGTGGTAGTGAAAACTGGTTTCAATGGCGTTTCATTGTACGAACGCTGTTAGAAGAAAATGATGATGTGATCGGTGTGTGCGATGGAACAGTGACTGATCCGGGCAATGCCGAAGCAAACGCTACGGAGAAAGAAGCCTTTTTGAAAGCGGATAAAACTGCAAGGAGAATAATAGTGACGACAGTGGAAAAGAAGCCACTCGATTTGCTCCTCAGCTGCACTACAGCGCGTCAAATGTGGATGAAATTAAATTCAGTGTATGATATGAAATCAGAAGAAAATTTGAGCATGGTCCAGAAACAATTCTTCGACTATAAGTGGCTGGACAGTGAAAATGTGGCACAGAATATATCCAGACTAGAGCAGTTGTCAGTAAAATTGAAGGCTCTGGACAATGACGTTGGAGAGAAAATTTTAATGACGAGAATTTTAACAGCGCTGCCAAGAAAATTTAGCCATTTTCATAGCGCTTGGGACTCTGTCGATGATAGCAAAAAGACATTTGAATGTCTCACTACGAGACTGATAACAGAAGAGTCCAGGTGGGAAAAGGATGAAAATCAAACAGATACAGTCGCACTTGTGACTAAAAGAAACGCCTTCAAAGCGGGGCAGTTTCGAGAGCAGCAGACAACAGTTGACAACGAAGACAAGCAAAGTCTAAACTGCACTAATTGTGGAAGAATCGGTCATCTGAAGAAGGATTGCTTCAGATACTTTACCTGCAAAAGAAAAGGCCTCATTAGTATAAATTGTTTTCAAAATAATAACAAGGGCGGCCAGAAAGGATATCATAAGCCAAAAAACCAACAAGAGGAGGACAACGACGACAAAACAGAGAAAAGACTCGGTCTACTAGGAAGCACTGCAACTACGCAAACGACGAACGACGATGCTTGGATAATCGACTCCGGAGCGTCGGAACACATGACAGGCCATCTCGAATGGTTCAGCATATTTGAAGAGTTCATCGAAAAGGTAAAAATTGAAATTGGTAATGGCGATTTCATATATGCGTGCGGCAAAGGCAATATAGACATCGAAACATTTGTAAGCGGAGAATGCATACCGGCGACTATGCATAATGTTTTATATGTACTGGGTATGAAGAGAAATTTATTCTCAGTCAAATTTGTCGCGAAAAAGGGGATAGATTTTTGCATATCTAAGCAAGAGAAAGATTGCTCATTTTTACAAAACAAAACCGTGATCGCGAGAGGGACAGATATTGGAAATCTGTACACAATGAATATGCGCGTCGTTGCCCCAGCGGTTTGTAATCTTGGCAAGAAACTCGAGTCGAAACTGGAGACGTTACAGGTATGGCACGAACGGCTGTGCCACCAAAACATAAAACACGTAAAAGATTTTTTAAAGAATTCAGATATTGATGTAATTAGTGACGATTTTTTTTGCGAAGGCTGTGCTTACGGGAAACAACATCGGGCAAGTTTTCACGAAAAATTTGAGCGCGCGACGAAATCTCGCGAAATAATTTATACGGATGTATGTGGACCTATAGAGATAGAATCGATTGGTAAGAAACAATATTTTCTCGTTTTTAAAGATGATTACTCGAAATTTACAAAAATTTATTTTTTACGGCACAAATCTGAAGTGATCGATAAGCTAAAAACTTTTTGTCTAGAGATTGAAAATCAATTTAATTGTAACATTAAGGAACTCCACAGTGATGGAGGTAGAGAATTTAAAAATAGAGAAGTCGAGCAATTTTTAAGTAGCAAGGGGATAAAGCATACCATAAATGTCCCATACACTCCTGAACAAAACGGTGTCGCTGAAAGGGAAAATCGTGCGATTGTAGAAGCCGGGCGGTCGATGATTTATTCGAGAACTGATCTACCTACCTTTTTATGGGCTGAAGCAATGAATACAGCAGTACATGTAATCAATAAGACAGGCCCGACCAAACAAAATCGAAAAACGCCCTATGAGCTCTGGCACGGTAAGCCACCCGTTATCGAAAATCTTCGTATTTTTGGTATAGAATGCTTTGTACATATACCCGCGGAAAAGAGAAAGAAGTTAGATGCGAAAGCAAAAAAGGGTTATTTAGTTGGCTATCTTGATGGTGGGAAAGGCTATCGTGTGTATGTACCGGCGGCGAGAGATGTTGTGTTAAGTCGCGACATAATGTTTAAGTCTGAGCAAACAAAAGCGGAAGTAGCAATAGACTTGCCGAAAGATTGTAAAAATGAAAATCTCAATGTTCAAAATAATTATGATGTATTTGAAAATGTAGAGCGAAAAGATAACGATGCAGAGTGTGTCCAGATGAATGATGTGAATGAGAGACAATTGCGTAATAGAACGCTAATTAAGCAAAGACAGCTTTATGGTCATCCAATAATGTATTTAGCCGACAAACTCCCAAATGACTATAATGAAGCCATGAAATCTGAAAAAAGAGAATCGTGGAAAGAAGCCATGTTAGAGGAGATAAAATCATTGCATGAAAATAAAACATGGGTGTTAGTTGAAAAACCTGAAAATCAAAAGGCTATCAACAGTAAATGGGTTTTTACAAAAAAACTGAACTCTGATGGTTCCGAACGTTTCAAAGCGCGTCTTGTTGTAAAGGGATACTCCCAGAGGGAGGGGATAGATTATAAAGAAACATTCAGTCCCGTTGCGCGATTTGATACTGTTAAACTAATGTTGAGTGTTGCTGCACGAAATAAATTACAACTTGGTCAGTTCGATATAAAAACGGCATTTTTATACGGTAACCTAGACGAGACAATTTACATGAGACAACCTGAGGGTTTTCATGATAATTCGAGCCGTGTATGTAAATTAATGAAAAGTCTGTATGGATTGAAGCAATCTCCAAGATGTTGGACGGAACGATTTGCAAAGTTTTTAACAAGTTTAGGTTTTTGTAGAAGTAAAGCTGATCCGTGTTTTTATATTTATACTGATAATAATGAACTCATGTTTTTAACGATCTACGGGGATGACGGATTAGTAGTAGCATCAAATGAAGTTTTAGTAGACAAATTATTTAAAGATTTAACGAATGAGTTTAAAATCACGAGTACTCGAAATGTAAAGAACTTTTTGGGGATTGAAATTGAGCGAACAGTCGATGGTGATGTATTTATTCATCAAAATAAGTACATTGAAAGCATTTTACAAAGATTTAATATGTCCGAAGCAAATAAAGTATCTACACCGATTGACACGAGTTATAATGATTGCGGAGTAAAAGAAAATAATAATTGTAACGCGCCATACAGGGAAGCTGAGGGAAATTTAATGTTTTTACAAACGGTCACTAGACCGGACATTTGTTTCGCGGTAAATATAGTATCACGCCATTTAGAAAATCCAAGTAAAATCCATTGGGAATTAGTCAAGCGAATCTTGTGTTACCTTAAAGGCACTGCGGACATGGGGATTTTATATACAAATAAGGGTGATCTTGAAGCCTTTAGCGATGCAGATTATGCCGGAGATAGAGAAACAAGAAAATCTACATCTGGTATGTTATGCAAATTTGCGGATGCGGCCATTACTTGGCAAAGCAAACGTCAACAATGTGTAGCTCTGTCTACGACAGAAGCAGAGTATGTAAGCGCGGCTTCAGCTGTAAAAGAAATTGTATGGCTTAAGAAAATGTTCAATGAATGTAAAATAAATGTTTTTAATTTTGTATTATATATTGACAATACAAGCGCTCTAAAGTTAATAAAAAATCCCGAATTCCATCAGCGTAGCAAACACATTGATGTAAGATATCATTTTATTAGAGATTTATATAATAAAAATGAATTTGATGTTATGTATGTTAAGAGCGAAGAACAATTAGCGGATATTTTTACCAAGGCGTTGCCAAAACCGAGGTTCGAAAATTTACGATGTAAATTAGGTCTTAAGAATAAGACAGATCTAAGATTGTAAAGATGATAGAGTTTTAGGGAGGGTGTTGAATTAAATCGTTTCAAAACGCTACATCTGCGAGGATCAAATAATTTATAGTTTAATTATTATTATTATTCTGCGAACGAATCCATTAGGGACTTGGGGAAAACCAAAAGCAATTAAGTAGGTACAAACTTTCCGTCGTGCAAATACGTATACTAATAAAGCCATTAGAAGGGTCTGGAAAATTTTAAAATGTACAGTAGAGTGGGAGCAAGTCAGGTAACAATATTCGAAAACCCATAGCCCTAATGTACCGATCGTCTCAGTTGAGTCGCACCGCTGCCAACGTGATGTGCTGAGCAGAATATCGCAGACACTATTTTTCTTATTACCAAATATACTTTCAATCATTATACACAACTCCACGCGTTTTATTTCTCATAACCTTAACATCTCTTAGAGTAAAAAAAAGCCGCATAGTATTTTCACGTTCCTCATATTAACCTAATTCGGTTGAAAAATCAAAGGCATGTTTAAAACGTAATAGTCTAGGAGCAAAGGGGGTTTTCGTGGCCGATGGAGGTCCACATAGATACTGAACATTCTTAGACGTATTTTGGCCTGCTGATCATGAATTTCGAAGGTATTTTACAGGAAGTTGTAAAATAAAAAAGTTATTAACAATTTAATTGTTTATTAAGCTGTAAAATGAAGACATAACTCAAACTTCGTATTCTGATTATGTAATCTTATGCTTACAGTGTTAGCAGTAGTTATTCCATTGTTCAGCAGTAGCTCGCTAATCTTTAATTAAAAATACTGGAATATAGACTAAAAGAATCTATCGCTCTACTCGAGTCAAAAATAATTTTTGATTATTGGCTCTGCACTGCATATTCTCACAATACGTCAAAAAATGAAAAAGAGAGAAATATAAATTTCGGATCAAGGTTACATTATTTACAAACAAATAAACATTTATTAAGAACAGAATTATACAAAGACGTGATAGATTACATACATAAAAAATACCAATAAAATGTAAGAATAGGAAAAATGATTGTTTTACTATCATCATTTTCTGAAAGTCTTCGAGCATTAAAACAAAACTTCCACATAATATTAAAACAATAAATCACTCCTTGAAATTATTTTATAGAAAATCCCCCCTAATGTCAAAGTAATCTAAAGTAATCAAATATAAAATGGTCAATCTTTGGGCCTAAGCCCAGCGCTTTTTTCTACTATATAAAAGGTTGATCCTTCCGATTAAATTTTTTAACATTTTTTACAAAAACTGTTTGTCCGTACGTATGTACATCCGTACGAACTACTTTCTGAAAAATCTGTTCATGATACCTATGGCAATATATATATCCATATATAAAATGAGACATTAAGCATTTAATTTCGTCTACTGAAATGCTTAGAATCGTGCACACTTTAAAAAAACTGCAATAAAAAGCATGTCCCAATGGTAATAGATTTGTGAGACGACAAATTGATATTTTTAAGTTTTCCATAGCTTAAATTAAAAATTTGAATGAGAACTTTGAAATAAAAATAGTTTTGTTATGATTGCTTGCATAGAAAATGACCAACACCTTTTAAATAAAATTTCTTGTTTGCAACAGTTAACCCAGGCCTGACCCCTTAATGAAGAATATATTTTTAATAATTATACATTCAAAGAATTACACTCATCAAAAGATGTAATGGTAAAATATTTATTTAATGTAGAATCTTTAACACATAAAGAGTCTTCTATTTTTTATGCCATTATTAAAAGTATTAATTCCAATGACATTAACAATAAATGTTTTTTTTATTGATGGACCTGGATGCAACAGAAAATTTGCTAAATTTAATAATAACTCATTACAAGATACACATTAAATGGAAAAATTTCACATGTAACATTTAAATTACTATTAAATATTTTTGACAATACAACTTACAATGTAATGCCTAACTCAGAATATGGAAAAATGCTACAAAATATTCAAATTATTAAATGGAATGAAATAACAATGACATCAAAACATGCATTTAAATCTGTAAACAGATTATTTAAAAATTTATGTCAAAATAATTTTACATTCGGAGGTAAAATTATGGTTTTTTCTGAAGATTTCCGATAAAACATTACGAGTTGTAAAACATGGCGATAGAACAAAAATGATTGAAAACTGTGCAACTTATTATCGAATTGAGGCAATGGTTTATACTAATTTTCAAATGAAAAATGTTTTGATTAAAATTTCAAAAGAACTTTAACAAATAAAAAATTGATTATGGAAATATTTGGTAGTAGTTTTAATGATATTGAAGAGGTTCACAAGACAGTTATTTTAGCTCCAAGAAACATTGATGTACAAATTATGAATGATGAAATTATAAGAAAAGTTTGTAGAGAAATGAAAGAGTGTTATATATAAGAGTATTATATAGTATTGAAATAGGTTTAGATAAACAAGATAACAATTTACAAAATGTATTTCCACAGAAATTGTTGAATTTATTAACATCAAACGAACTACCTCGATACATACTTCGATTTAAAAAAGCAGCAATTGTAATTCTTCTGTGCAATCTTAATTTAATTGAAGGTCTTTTGAATGGTACTCAATTAATTGTAAGACAATTAATAGATGACTGCATTAATGCGGAAACAATTAGTGGTTGCAAATCTGGAACTATTGTAGTAATACCACTTATTGATTTAACATCATCTAAGGAAGATTTGCCATTTCAACTAAAAGGGGGACAATTTCCATTAAGATTGGAATATGCTATGACTATTAATAAATTGCAAGGTGAAACACTTAAGGAGTTATGCCTGAGTTAAAATTTTAAAAAATCAAAAATTTTTTTATTTGATTTTTTTAAGGAAAATTTACTGCAGAAAGAGCTGCCTTAGTCCTTTTTGCTCGAAAGAATTCCGTTACAAAGTAATAGGCAAACTACCAAAAAAATACAATTTTTCAAAATTTTGATTATTCAAAAAAATTGCGTTTTTATAGAAAATGTAACATTCAATGTGTTCTCAAATTCCTTTTGAAAACGCAATTTTATTTAAAAAAAAGAACAAATTATTTACGAAATCATTATGTACTGTAATAGCTAATTTTTATGGAATCGTAGATTTTTTTTTATTTTGAATGTTCAAAATAAAATAAATTTAGAATTTAAATTTAGTCTTGTAATTTTTAATCAAACTTATAAAGGGGTAAAAAAATATACATGCAAATTTAAATTACCGCCTAAAAACATGGCACCTTACAGCATATGGAACAGGTAATCACTGTTTTACCGACCTAGTCGAGTTTGCATTCAGACATCAGCTGTTTCGTCTGCTGTCTGTAGTTTAGTGCAAGCTGGATGTTGTGCTGTTGTGAAAACTTCTGAGTCTCTTTAGTGTTCAACTTTAGATAAGTGTTTTGTACTATAAACAACATATTATTTGTGAAGAATCTGTTCTTTGAGAGTGTATTCATTGTTTCAGGTATATGGGCTATAAATATCATGTGCACGAGAAGATGCCTGTGTGTTAGATGGTCTAAAAGTCTACAGTAATTACTAATTATCCTATAAAGTAGTGGGTAAGCAATGACAAAATTTATATTCATCTAAAACATGCTGACTGTGAATGCATATTAAAAACTTACATTTCAATTTCAGCTTTCGATACTAATATATCTACATGTACAGCACCCGAGTCTTCATACATGGCTTAATATATAGGTATCTTATGCCAAAATATAAGAAAAATATGCCAAGTAGTTCATGTAAGTACTATACCAGTTAAACATACATAAGTGTTTCGATAAAGTTTAAATGCATTTTTCTCAGTCTTGACATTTTAATGATTTTAGGTCCTTTACCGCAGGATATCTCAGCATCCAGATGATGAATTGACACCAGATAGGATGGAAAATCTTCTGAATACGTTCCTTCACTGCTTGAACGGAGCAGAATTGACTAATACAAGGTAAAAGTAAATGTTGCGTATGTGAATATATGTAATATTCACTATAATTACTGATATAATAATCTTATGAGTTACTAAATATTTAAAATTTATTTTTTGTAGAAAAGTCTTCCGCTCAAGCAATGAAGAAACATATTCAGATGATTTTAAATCCTGTCTGGTGTCAATTCATCATCTGGATGCTGAGATATCCTGCGGCAAAGGGAAAAAAGTGCTGAAAATTAGTGATTCATACATGTAATTGTTTACAATGTAAGTATAGATATATAATTTTTTTAAAATAGTTAAAAATATGTTTAATATCTACATTTTAAGTAGGAGAAAGATTTTTTTTATACTATTAATAAATAATTTTTTTCAGCCTATTACTTATTAATGTCTTTTTTACAGGTTTAACTCAGGCATAACCCCTTAACAAAGTTAGAGTGTACTTACCAAATTCTGCTTTTAACCATGGGCAATTGTATGTTGCACTCTTTAGAGTGACATACTATATCATTTATAGGCAGCAAGGAAATTTTCGCTGTGATTCTATATAACCGACAGTAAAATATATGCGCTGTGATTTTATATCATCGGCAGGAACAAAATGATATTTATGAAACTGTGCTGCGTCTAAAACGGTTTAACTGATGGAAAACTGTATTAAATATTATTTTCTAGAATTTAAAATTCTAATTATTACTTTCTATAATAAGTTTTTCTTTAATATATTTTCTTGTCTTATTGAAGAGTCCATTTAACAAACCTGGGACGAAACGCAAAACAATTAACACACAGAAATATTATATATTACACTTTATATCCTCTAAGTATATATTAACATTCTGTAAAAAAACTTAAAGTTCCCCAGAGGCGATGTCCAAGTGTCAGGGTGACCTTCAGGATAACAGAATGTCATCCTCGAGACGGTGCACCAGGTATACATACAAATATGTGGATGTAGGTAAATTGTTATCCTTAAAAACAACATTAAGTAATTGTAAAAGAAGAGATCACATGGCACACGACACACGGGATACGGCACACGGCACACACATGGAATCGTCTATATATACACCTTCCATGATCGTTAATTATGCTTTATGGTATATAGAATATTTATGATAAAATATATATAATTAATTCATGTTATTTTTGAAAAAGGCTGATTTCTCGATGATTAAAAAATGGTTGAATTGCACATAAGCATGTATTCATTCAAGTAACATACAAGTAACATTTTTAAAATAACTTTATATTCCTGGAATATTGTTTCGACATCTCTTTCAATTCTCCATTTCAAAGAAGTTAAGTAACGAATTTACAAATTATTATATCATCAATATTTATTTATTTGTAGTAGTTTTTTATTCTTCAACAACACTAGCCAGGGAGTAAAAATATAAAATTTTTCTTTTCAATTACAATTGAATATATATTTCAGTACCATTCTGTACACAACTTTTATGCTACGCATACATATATGTGAATATAACAGAAATAAAATATTCTTAGTAAATTCAATGCTCTTAAATTTTAAAGTAATATATTATATTTATATAACATTAAATTAATTATAATTTTGAAGATAAAATTTCTAAGGATGTTATGGTTAAATCATACATACGTTTCCCTGAAAAACATTAATTCTTATTGAAAGTTGTTTCATGATTGCTGTACATTTACATAAATTAAATATTAAAATTAAATTTATAATAGGTATATTAGGTTTTAATTTAGAAAATAAGAAGTTAGTACAGCAAAAGCTTGATACAAGTGATTCGAATATTTCTCAAGTTCATCTATTTTTCAAAAGATGGCGTGACCCAATCACGATCAATATCTACGCTATTAACTTGGAACTTTTTAATTAATATATATCTTTCATATTAATATATATCTCTTCCATTAGAAGGAAGATAATACATTCAAAATTTTCATTTCGAATCGAAAGGGATTCAAGTACTTAATCGATGGCTCTGACCGACGTTAGACAAGGGATTTAGACGCGGTGTAGCGACTGTATCGCATGGTGGCTCGATAAAATCGCAACTGATATACCCTTGTCGACTGAGGTTCGGTTAAGAACTTCAAAGTTTCGCAACGTTGACGTTGGTCGGCGCCACTCTCTATGCATCGTCGGATTTGAGCTTTTCCGTCGTGACGGATACGGCCTCTGTATTGCTTGAGCTGAGTCCTGAATCCGGTTCATGAATACCCATCCATTGGCAACGCTTGGTAAGCTCCTGTCGGTACCTGCGAATCAATGATCGATCGTCGATACCGATGTAATTCGAATTAATTAATTCATAGCCTCTATAATTCCACGGGAAATTACCGGGGGTGGTTGATTGCGTATACCCAAGGATCAATACAGGATACTGCTTTGGCAAACACAGCTGGAAGCATGCTCGAGAATGGTGTTATCAATTCTCTAAAAAATAATAGTAAGGCATTAGACACGTATCACAGACGAGTAATTCATTAGCAATCTTACCGATTTCCAAATGCAGCGATCATAGTTACAACGGCGTAAGGTGTCCATGAGCAGACGAATAAAAAAAATATGGTAAAAGCAACTTTAGCGATTCTCATCTCGACGCTCCTCTCCTTATCTTGAGCCGAGAGAGACTTAACGTTCATTTTTTTCGCCTAGATTAACGCATAAAGTTATACTCTTTGCTTCTTAGCTCCGAACTGAAAACTTGCGTAAGGAAAAAGTTTTTCAGATGATTAAAAACTTGCCTGTTCACGGAGCATTTTCTCATGTCGTCTAACAGACTTAATTAGCTGGGAGTAAAAATAGATGATTAGTACCATTGGACAGCAGTAAGACCAGGTAAAAATTGCTGCGACGAATACTTTGGTGTCCTGATCATCGCTGAGGAAGTCAAAGCTACAGGTCGTCAGGAATCCCTCTATAATTAAAATTCATATTAAACATGACAATATGTACCGACGTGAAATTGAATGGCACATATAATTCTGATCGAATTAGATAAAGATTTTGTGAAACATAGTCTAATAAAACTGTTGTTATACCATATCACACTGCACAATCACAATTACATTAAGAACATGGAACAACTACTTTCGGATAAAAAATTCCAAATAAGGGTATTGGGCCAAGAAACTTCTTAAAAATAGCCACAAACCAGTTTCATGTTATCGAATTGATGCCAGGACGTACCTGTAGTATATCTACCCCAAATCTTGGCGAATGGCAGAATAGTGAATGGCATCGTCCAAAACCACGAGAAAGCTGCCATAACAGTAGCTTGTTTTCCGTTCAGTCTTCCATCGATTGGGCAAGAAATGGTCCTATACGCCGAAGCGGAAAAAAGTGTGAATGTATAGTAGTCGAGCTCATTATAAAAGAGAAAATTGAACAACCATTGGTTGAATATTTGTAGTACAGTGCAACGAAACAACAGACAATTGCCTCAACGTATGTAAGTAGGTAAAAGGTGCATAAGACAGGAGGGGAGGAGGGAGCAATTTCGTTAAAAACCCGAGCGTACCTGTATCGATCGTAGGCGATTGCAGCATTGGTGATGGCTGAACCAATACCGGAGACGCTGCCTAGAGCCGCGTAGATATTGCAACCCAACTCCCAGCCAATCATGCGTTCTATGAAGCTGTTTATTATGAGCATTGGTATCTCCAGTGCCATCACCAGATCGAACAAGGCCAAGTTGATAATGAACAAGTTCGACGGAGTTCTCAAAATTTTCGATCTAAAAGTCGATTTTGTCACTCTTAAATGCTCTTAAAACTCCCGAAATTTTAACAAAACGAAACGAAACGTATCCACGGTATTAGTATGCACGTTTTTACGTCAGGTTTGCGTAACTGCTTTACTCGAGCTAAGACTCGCGTGGCCTTGACAAATGCAGTCTGATACCTTTGCGTGATCTTTTAAGCGCAAGTATCTATCTAGAGAATTGGCACACTTTTCCTTGGGTGTATTTCAAAACAACGTTACATTATCAGTTGTTACGCGACGCTTGAATGATTTCTGCGAATAGTTTAGGGTAAAAACATATATACGTTTTCCTCATGCTGCTGCCTTACTTACGTGCTAAATATCCAAACGACGCAACCATTTCCAACAAACGAAAGGACGAGAAGCATAAAGTAGATAAGAGCGAGACCGATATGCCAGTACTTGCCAGGTGCTAGGAAACCGCGCCAGTGTGGATGCACAATATCCATATGCTCGGGAGGATGATTCCAGCCTAATAGATGTTCTTGTATTTGCGGTACTTGGCTAGAATAATGTATTTTTTATCAATAAAATATCGTCTACTTTATACGAAATTTAAAAATTAATTCACTTTGTGAGGCTCCGAAATTTAAAAATTCTATACCTACTTAGACACTTTTATTTTAGTTTTATCAGTTAGTTATAGTTTTATAAATTTTATTTGTTATGCTATATATGCTATATAGAAAAATGGTGTTTCTACAAAACAGAAAAGTAGTAACATAGTGTTTAGAAATATACATTTACTTTGCATGTGTGTATTTTAAATATACACTAATTAAATTTTATTATTTACGTAGAAATATAAAATAATCGATAGCGCTTCTTTGGAATAGAATCGTTTGTTATTAATTTTAGGATCCCAAAAACTGAATTAATTTCATAAGACGATAAATACATTGCTTACGTAACTATCTTCAAAAGTATAATACAAGATGTACTATATACATGTGTATGTGTCTTGTGCAAGAAAAAATAGAGTTGCAATCCAAAACACTTTACCTCAAAATATCTATGTTTATGTTTTCTCAGAAGTATTTTTATAGTCATTTTAGAAATTTGTGATATGAAATTTTTTATCTTTTACACAGTAGTAAAAAAAATGTTGTGTACAAGAATTATACTTTTGTTCAGGTCATTTTTTTAATTTTCACATTTTTATATTTTCAAAACTAACATCCAAATTTCGAGTTCAAGTAAATGAAATGACATGAAATTTTGAATTTTTTTCAAAGTGTCACGGATTTGTTGAATTTCAATATTTTAAATCGATAATACTTTAATAAGATTTGTATTTTTGCTATTTGAGGTAGATACCCTAGGAGTTTTAATCACGGTAGCAGAGCTGCAAACATTTTTTGAGGAATTCCGATGGTTCCATATATTTTAATTTTGTGCTTCTGTGCGTAAAGTTAGTACGTAAAGTATTTTTCTTTATCATTTTTAGTGCGTAAAATCGTTTTTAAACCCAAGTGCTTTTTTCCATTTTACGCACTATCGACAGTGCAAATTGTTATTTCTTATGGTATTTTAATAAAAGTGTATTTTTGTAAAAATTAATAAAATCTAAATTAAAATTTTTGTTTTATTATATTAAAATCGTTTTTTTATTGAATTATATTTTTTCCGCACAGTGGTGCGTAAAATTTTTTTTGCACTATTTTTTGAAACGAGTGTGTAGAAGCGCTTTTACACACTGTCCACGTCAATCCTTGTATTTTATACCAATACTGATATTTCAATAGATTTTATGAAGTAGTTTTTTTTTCATAATATGACCAAAATTTACCGTTTTTACGTTATAAAGCTGGTGGATTCTCTTAACGTAAAAAGCGAAAAGAAAGAGTATCTTCGAATCTATTTGAAAGTATGGTACACCGACTTTTTATTAAGAAGCTGTAGTAAAAATCTTTCATAGATTTAAGCGCAATAGGAACTTTCATATTCTAATAGCAGAGAATATAAAGAAATGGAAATATTGTAAGCAAAAAGTATTTATTTTAATTCACGATGAAGTTCTTATGTGTTTGTCCTTACCCAACACCAGCGGGGCCCAATGCTCCCATAGCACCGCTTAAACCTACAAAAGCCATTGGGTTGAGAAGGTTGCTATCGTTGTTAAACATCATCCTGAATTTTCTTCTGTTTCTTCAGTGATCTCTTTGTTCCTTTGACTGTACCTCTGGATGCCTTATCGGTTTGAGTCCGTCACAGGCCGACTATTCGTCAAAGCAGCAATGTTAACCTGTAGCAGTTTCAAAGCTAAATCTCATTGAGATATTTCATTTGCAACGTATAGCCACTGTAGGTACTGTGCACACTTCACCATTCACAGAGAAATGAAAATTACAACTCTTTGTTGTCTGAGGGTACCTGAAGAGTAACTTGTTTCTTCGACGTGTCATTCAACAGGGAATTTCATGCGGTAGACATGTAAGGAAGTTCTGATCTTTTGAAGTGAAACGCGGTTCGAAGGTTGGGAATACGTTCCGCAGTTCACTTAAGGAATGGACGGGGCGAGCGACGACTTTTATATCAGACATTCCAAGATCACCGATCGCATGTCGCATTAAGCAGCTGAGTCGTAATTCGATTGCGGGATCGGGCGGCGAAACCCCTTGTGTTTTCTTGCTGAGACAAGCCCGTCACGCGATTCTACGAATGCAGAGGTTCACACACACATATATATATATGTATACCCACGTATATATATATATATATATGTGTGTGTGTGTGTGTGTGTCACGATGCGCGCTTAACACACACACACACACATATATATATATATATGTGTGTGTGTATGTATGTGTGCGTGTTTGCGTGTCAGCGTCACTCTATTCGAATTCCTTAGAGATTTGCGTGAAAGGCCCTAAATTCCAGAAGTAGGCAATGGACACTCGTGATTCTGGATATGTATAACATAAAAGTTTGGAGCAGTGCGATCTAACAACTTTCACTGTTTTTCTAACACACGTGCCTGCAAAGCTTGCTGAGCCTTAATCAATTGGTAAATGGCTTTAAAATGAAAAATAGCCAGAGTGTATTGTACAAAACGTGACGTACCTCAATGACGTCATTTACAATGTACACTTAATTACTTATCTTCGAATTTTTTTTACATATCTTCTAAAGTCAATTAGATATTATAATATACACGTGAAGAAAATCTTAATACTAAAACTTGCGCTACTTTTTATGAAAGCCTTGCAAAATCGTCTTATTAAGAAAACTCATTTCGTTTTTACAAAAATTCATTACAAATTCATAAGCTGATATGTTGTAACTGATGACACTAAAATTGTATAAATAAAATAAGCAAAATCTTTCAGAAGCATTTGCGAAAATTGTATTACTACATTTCGAAATATCTTGAACTTATCAGAAAGTTATTGTATGTATGTGTGTGTGTGTGCGTGTACGTATGCGTGTGCTTATCTGTGTGTGTATGTGTGTGTGTATGTGTAAGCTTCGAATAAGCTTTGGAAAATCTTAAATTACGAGACACATTCAATCATTTTGGAAGAAAACATTTTCAATTAATCGAAATTATTCGTTATTTCAAAAGTAACTTCTTTCGCAGGTTTTCCAGTCGGTTCGTCCACTTTTGGAGCGCTACAGTGCAACTTTTGGAGCGAGTTGTGTGCCACTTTCTGGTGGATTTCCACATATATATCACATTATAAGTATTTTTCGTAGAAACTAGATAAAAGTTCCATGAAAGAGTATTGTATGCATTTTCGATGAAAAATGCTTTTCTCAGGAGCTATGAATTTTTTTAAATTTGAAAAAAATGGAAAAAATGTTGAAAATATCAACTTTGACCCAATGTACCTGGAAAATTAATGGAGAAAAAATTTGAAAAAATGCCGGAAAATTTGTAACACTGAATAGAAGAATATATACTAAACTTTTTAGAAGGTAAAATTTAGGCAAGTATAAGTTTCTATGTTTTTAAACAAAATAAATTACTAAAAATACTTAAAAAGAAGTTATGGCAATTTCACAAATTTAAAATATAGAATATTATATAAAAGAGTCTATCGATCTCTCCGAGGCAAGTGTTGGGGAAAAGGTAAAAATTAATTTATACCATTTTTCCTTTTGTTTCGACGTTTCGGTGAACACTGTCACCCTCTTCAGGAAACTGTCAATTTATTTCAATAAATAAATAAGCACAATACAATTATAATGTGTGACAAAATATGACTTACATAAAAAGGAGCACAACAGCCTATAGATTGAAATGTGTTTCTTCCCCGGCCAATCTCAGGCGGGGGAAGGAGAAGCGAGAAGCAAGGAGACGGACTATTATTGTTCCGGCTTCCTCGACTACTGTTTCAATAATAAGGAAACAATAGGTGTAGCCAAACGCTTTTATATCAGCGAGGAGTCTCGCTAATTTTCGAGCGGTTTGTTTACAAGTGACGTCAATGCTCGCCACTCTCATGCATGTTTACAAATTTTTAAATTCGTCTATAATCCGTTTTTCAATCGGTGAAATAATCTTGCTTCTCGCTTCTCCTTCCCCCGCCTGAGATTGGCCGGGGAAGAAATACATTTCAATCTATAGGCTGTTGTGCTCCTTTTTATGTAAGTCATATTTTGTCACACATTATAATTGTATTGTGCTTATTTATTTATTGAAATAAATTGACAGTTTCCTGAAGAGGGTGACAGTGTTCACCGAAACGTCGAAACAAAAGGAAAAATGGTATAAATTAATTTTTACCTTTTTCCCAACACTTGCCTCGGAGAGATCGATAGACTCTTTTATATAATATTAAAAAACACCGAGGGATAAAGTCTTTGAATATTGTGTTATACACATATTCACACATACTTTAACATGGACCGTGGATCTTCGCCGGTCTCAAACCGCTTCTCTTTCGACGACATCAAGGACAAATATGGAGAGGACGCACGACAATACCTAAAGACATGGATAACGCTGCAAAGGGATTTAACGAGAGCCAGATCCCAACGACAATTTTTGCTGCGCTGCAGAACTTTCGACAAACAACCGACGCATATCACAAATATTTCAAGTAACTTGAACCATTTTACTTTCCATAGTAACTCGGGAAATGATAAATTTTACAAAATTGTACAAAATCTTCAAAGAAAAATTTTCAATCTTGAAATTGAGGATATTTGTATCCATATAGAATTTTTAGAGTCAGAAGTTAAGAAATTAAATGAATTTTTACAAGAAAAAATACCAAAACAATTGTTACAATACATTATAAATAATCAAGATACTCTTAACATAAATTATAGAAGTAGACTAAATTGCACACACGAAAACAAGTTTAATTCTTTGTTGAGCAAAACGAATGTACACTCGAGTCATGAAAAATGGTTTAAAAATCTCACAGACGTAGATATACCAGCGAATGTTATATCTGTAACAGCATTAGGACGAAAATTCAATCCTAATTGTGACCTTAATGAAAATCTTATTTTTGAATGCATAAAAAACATAGAAACTTCAATTACATATAATAGTATTCCGGAAAACATTGCAAATAATATTAGAAGCACATTATTAAATAAAATTACACATTTTCACAATAAAACTAGACACAAAACAATAGAAGAAAAAAACTTTGAACATAAATTAACAGAGACAAATGATTTCATTAAGAGTCACAAAGATATTATGTTTACCTTTGCGGACAAGGGTAACACGACTGTTGCAATGTACAAGAACGATTACATCGAAAAAATGGAGACTCTTCTAGCAGATAGAGATACTTACACTACGGTTAAGAAGAATCCGCTGTTAAAATTACAGGCAAAGGTGAAAAGCTTTCTAAATGTTTGGAATGATAATGGTTTTCTTGGGAAAAAATATAGTAGACATAAACTTACTCAAACGGACACGATTTTACCAAAAGCATATGGATTACCAAAAATCCACAAAAAAGATTATCCGTTGCGACCTATTATTTCAACAATAGGATCACCTACATATTTTTTCTCAAAGACATTATTCAAAATTCTACAAAACAATTTAGATAAGCCAAAATCCTATGTAAAAAATAGTTTTGAATTAATCGAAAAAATAAAACATGTGAATGTTCCGGCGGACGACTGTATTATAAGTCTTGACGTAAAATCGCTATACACAAATATTGACAAAGCATTAGTAAAAATTAGTATTGAAAAGAGATAAAGGCGAATAGCTAGAGGTTCTGACATTCCACTCGATGAAATATTAGCAGCATGTGAGTTACTTATGGAGAATACGTTTTTTCAATTTAACAATAAATTTTACAAACAACTTTTTGGTACTCCAATGGGCTCTCCGATCTCGGGATTATTCGCTGATTTAGTCATGGATGATCTCGAGACGGACTGCATTTCAAAACTTTCGTTTAAACCGATATTTTTTTACCGTTACGTGGATGATATTATTACATGCATCCCGAAAACAAAAATTAATGAAACACTTAATATATTTAATTCATACAATAGCCGGTTACAATTTACACACGAAATTGAAATAAATGACTCCATAAGTTTCTTAGACGTTTTGTTGGTAAAGAATAATGGCAAAATAATGACTGATTGGTACACGAAACCCACCTTCTCTGGTAGATTTTTAAATTATCATTCACAACATCCTGAATCTCAAAAAATCGCCATGGTGTACAATCTTATTGATAAAGCTATTAAATTATCGGACAAATATTTTCATAAGAAAAACATCAATATTGTAAAAAAATTACTAACTGAAAATAATTATCCTGTCAACTTTACCAACAAATATATAAAAAAACGTATTGACAAAATAAATTCAAATGCACAATACCAACGTTGCAATAACGACACAAATTTTAAAAACATTGTTAGTTTACCCTATGTAAAAGGGTTTTACGAACAAATGCAACATTCTTTAAAAGAGAAATTTATTACGACAGTGTCGAAAATACAAAATCATATGTGTAATATTATAGTTAAAGGCAAAGACAAAAGGGAAAAACAATTAGAATAGAATGTTGTATACAAGTTGCAATGTAATGATTGTACGGCTACATATGTGGGCCAAACCAAGAGAAGTGTGTGTACACGTATTGAGGAACATAAAAAATCTAAAAACAACGTCATACACGAGCATAATAATAAATTCATTCACAGTTTTAATTTTGAAAAAATAAATATTAAAGATAAAGAAAGTAATTTAAATAAAAGACTTATTTCTGAAATGTTACACATAAAAATGCAGGATAATGGTATCAATAAAATGGAAGATACACAGAAACTCAATAACGTGTACACACACTTATTTCACCGATTGAAAAACGGATTATAGACGAATTTAAAAATTTGTAAACATGCATGAGAGCGGCGAGTATTGACGTCACTTGTAAACAAACCGCTCGAAAATTAGCGAGACTCCTCGCTGATATAAAAGCGTTTGGCTACACCTATTGTTTCCTTATTATTGAAACAGTAGTCGAGGAAGCCGGAACAATAATAGTCCGTCTCCTTGCTTCTCGCTTCTCCTTCCCCCGCCTGAGATTGGCCGGGGAAGAAACACATTTCAATCTATAGGCTGTTGTGCTCCTTTTTATGTAAGTCATATTTTGTCACACATTATAACTGTATTGTGCTTATTTATTTATTGAAATAAATTGACAGTTTCCTGAAGAGGGTGACAGTGTTCACCGAAACGTCGAAACAAAAGGAAAAATGGTATAAATTAATTTTTACCTTTTTCCCAACACTTGCCGCGGAGAGATCGATAGACTCTTTTATATAATATTAAAAAACACCGAGGGATAAAGTCTTTGAATATTGTGTTATACACATATTCACACATACTTTAAAATATAGAAATTTGTGAAATCAGAAAAAAATTTGTGAAGTATTTATTATTTTTTAATGCAAACAAATATATACATAAAACAAGTGTGAAATAAATGCTAATGAAAGTAGAGAAATCAATAAAATATGGTCAAGTATTAAAATTTAAAGTATAATAATAAAGTACAAATTATTTGCAAGCAGGTTACCGATTGTGCTAAGTAATACAAAGTCTTAAACTGAAGTTGCATTTTTTAAAGTATGGTTTTAATGCATACTGCCGTCCCCCTGTTTCAGTATTTTAATCTTCATGTATGTTTAAATAAAGTACTAGCAAAGATCCCTTGCTTCGCTCGCGCTATACAGTATCATTTACAAGGGATGGTGAACGATAAATCTTCATAACATAGTATAAATGTCTTATCCAAAACAAAGAATTCAACATTTTTTAAAAGTTAAAAATATTAAAAATCAATACAATTAAAAACAGGAATTCACTTAAAATTTCTTTATTAAAAAAAGCGTTGCAAACTTTGAAAAAATAAAAAATTGAACTAATTTATAAATTACTAAGAAGTTTTATCGGTTTCTATTGTATACATATATATACTAGGGGGTAACTGCCTGCTCGCTCCGCTCGCCAACCCCCTAAGAATGAACGGTACAATGTAATATTTAATGATTGGTTTTTTTTTAATACTTTGTTTTATATTTATAATGAAGTAAACTGTATTTTACAAAACATATAATTATTTGAAATTATGCTTATACAAAAATTCTTTATAACTTATAAAGAGGATTTTATAACTTATATGATATATAATTATAAGAGTTAATTATATATCATTTATAAATTGATTTTTTTATTAAGTTATAAAACTATTCGAATTTTTGTATAAAAATAATTTCGAATAATTGTTTGTTTTGTCAAATGCAGTTAACTTCATTATAATTAAAAACAACGTAGTAAAAAAAATCAATCAACTGTCAGTCTGAATCCGTCGTCGAGTCAGTGAGGAACGTACGGAAACGAAACACGAAATGGAGAACGATTTCCAAGTTGACGAAGGCGCCGTTGGCGGAGAGGATCAAGGTCCCCCACATCCAGTTCCACCTGCGCCAGCTAGGGATCCCGCTCCGCAACCAGCGCCAGGACCGGACGGAAATCCAGGAAACCAGCGAGGAGTTCGGAATCCACGAAGAGGTAAGGATTTGTATTATTTTTTTTGTGCGAGTAGTTGCGCGCGGTGTGTGTAAATACTCTTAAATTGATAAAAAGTCGCGACGCGGTGGGGCTGCAGGAATAATCTGGTACGCGCTCGTGTATATTTTGCGTATTACTATATGCAGGAACTCGTCGCAGGATGACCGGCGACATGGTCGTCGTCGTCGTCATCCATCAGCTCTCAGACTCACTCACGCCAGAAGCGCATCTAACGCCCGCATCTGCTGATAGCCAAAGGCCTCCGCCTCTTATCGTTGCTCAAGTGCGAAAAGCGTCGCGTGTCTTCCTCTCGTTCTCTCTCTCTTTTCTCTCAATCGTACGTATGCACATGTACGCGATCCTACCGAGAGAGAGAGAGAGAGAGAGAGAGAGAGAGAGAGAGAGAGAGAGAGAGAGAGAGAGAGAGAGACGGTGTGTAATACACGCGCTTTATTAATTCGTACATCCATTGTGTGTTTTATTTATCGACGGCGCATCTGCATGTACATTGTACATATACGTTAATATTATCGCTTCGTTACGAAATTTATTATGTTATGTTTATTTGTACGTTTCAGATATAAGAGTGAACCCATACCACCGTAATTTTGAGAATGCTGCCATGTTCTTTTCGAAATTGATTACTTGTTTGAATAAGGAGACAGAAGAGGAATTAAATAGAAGAAGACAAAATCGTCAAGAGTAAATTTTGTTGTTAAAATTTAGTTATATATTAATATATTATATTATATTAATTATTATATTTATTAATTATTCAAATTGTTATTAAAAAAAACTAATAAATAAATAATTTTTTAACTTCACACAGTACTACATATACGTATATTATAATTATATATACATATACATATATTATAATAATATTTCGATTTTTCGAATTGAATACATTTAAGATTTAATGATCGAAGTACAAAAAAAATATATTAAAATATTCTGTGATTTATTACTAAATCAAGATGGAGTTTAAGAAAAAATTTTACTGAAGAAAAAGTTCTTGGAATCAAAGAACACGCTGGAATTTTTTCAAAAGCATTGAAGCATTTTTAACTTTTAAAAAATTCAGATAAATTCATTGAAAAATTTAAAAAATCAGAATAATTCAAAAATGTTTGTAATGTTTCTGAAAAAATTCTAGCTTTGTTCTTTCATTGATTCTTAGAACTTTTTATTTAGTAAAATTTTACTTAAACTCCATCTTGATTGAGTATAAATTTCCAGAAGATTTTTATAATTTTTTTGTATTTCAGCCGTCAGTTTGTATTTCCAAATTTTTTTTCGAAATGATTAGATTTTTAAGTTTAGTTCTCGATACGTTTTCTGTACTTCGGTCATTAAATCTTAAATGTATTCGAATTCAAATCAAATGAAATTCTTTTTTACTTTCGGAAACTGCGTTTTTTTGAAAAAAAATTATGTACAGTTTTTCACAGTTTTTGAAAGATCTGACTTAAGATTCTGAAAGTTCATCAAATTTTACATCATATACGCTTCCTCATCGGGTACTCATAATTTTTTTACAATCCATTTTCACATAAAATATAAACGTTCAAAATTACAGTAAAAATTTGTTCTTTTAGGACTTAATGGATTAACACTCAGAATGTAAATTTTTGATATAAAAATTTGAACCATTTCCATGTAATGAATTCGCGCCTAAATTTATAATTAATTTTTTTAATTTTATTTTCATACTCTCTTATATTTTTAATTATATGTATACAAAGTATTAAATATTTACGAAAAAAATACGTATACAGTGTTATGTCCCACCTACACTCTCACCTCATAGGTAGGACATGTATTTGAGAGAATATAGACTTTTTAATTGTTTATTGCTGGCGTGTATTGAGTTATTATGAGTGGCTGGGTTTAGACTCGTTACCCACTCATATGTATTTTAGTATATTTATTTGACTTACCTTTTTCTGCTTCACTTGACTTATTTTGCTGCTTCTGCTATCCTCGTCTTTTTCTCTCTGCTTGCTCGTCTTATTTGGATAATAGGTGATAGGTTGTTGAAATGATGCACTCACAGTTTTCTTTTCGAGTATGATTGAAAATATATTTGCTTCTTAAATTCACAATTGAGTACTTGGAAGTACAATAAAAATCTCCGCAAATTGACGAACCGCGAGGTCCGGAGTTCGGACTTAAACACGAGACTAATTAAAATGAGGCCAATTCGACTCTTTTAAAGCCCGAATACGTTGACCCACTCTTAATGTATAACGCTTAATAATCATTTTACAGTATGAGGATTGCCGAATAAGTAACACTGCTGATTTGTGTTACTCAATTACAGCGCGCGTTCAAAATATAATGTTTCGAAATTAACATCGTAATCATCTTGATGTTTTGAATTTTGAAAAATAGTTTAAAATTTGTAAATAATAGATTTAAAAACGAATAACGTCGTAGGACGTTAAAACAGTAATATAAAATTTATATGAGATGTTTAAACAATATTTATACATAATTTGTTTCTTTTTACTAAAAATTTAACCTTTATTTCTATAATTTTCATTTATATAATATAACATTATTATAATATATAAAACGCAAAGTAGATTTTTTAAATGTTATTGTCATACTCTCATAATCTTTAATTACATGTATACAAAGTATTAAATATTTACGAATAAAATACGTATACAGTAATATAAAATTTATATGAGATGTTTTACATAATTTATTTCTTTGTACTTTTATTTATATAATTTTTAAACATTTTTATATAACATTAATACATACAAATTTGTTATTTCAATATTATATTCATTAAAAACAGTGGACTAGGCCTACAGGGGAATCAGTATCAGTATCAGTAAGTTCCCGGAGGTGATACCGGCGGCCCCTGCCCGGGGACGTGCCGGTTCTGGCACTCAGGTCAAGCCCATTATGCCTTTCCTCCTGTACTTTCATCATTTACTGTCAAACATCCCTTAGGACGCCCCTCTCAACCTAACCCAGCCTACTGTCTATGCTCCTCATCATGCTAAGCACCAAACGGAGCTCCAGCGACCTTATAAAAATTGGGTCCGCGAAGGGTACCCCCCACACCCTGTGCCTCGTATCAACGAACGCCGGGCACCTACCCATGAGGTGCAACGTGGTCTCCTTCCTCGATCCGCACCACCTGCAACCTGCATTCTGTTTTAACCTCATCTTAGTCAGGTGGTAACCCACCCGCCAATGACCCGTCAAAAATCCCACCACCACCCTAAGTCTAGTCCTGTCGGATATCCCTAAGGTACTCAGCCACTCTTTAGGTGGGTCGTCACCCAGCAGACGTTTTGCCTGCCTGATTCCAGGTGCCTCCCTCCATTTCCTAAGCAGCTCCTTCTGGAGCCAGCATTTTACCGCTCCGTCGACCACGCAGTCAGGTACCGCCACCCTGCAGGGTTTAGCCCTTACCAGGCTGGAGCCCCTGCCCGCCAGTCGGTCTGCTTTTTCATTGCCGATGATGCCCGAGTACCCCGGCACCCAGACTAGCCTAACCTCTTTCCCTCTCGCCAGCTCCTCTAGTGACTGCCTGCACCTCATCACCTCTCTCGAGTCGATGCGGATTGCGTTCAGTGCCAGAAGTGCCGCCTTACTGTCAGAGCATATGGTAATCAACCCATGGTTGGTTCCCTTGTCCCTTATCCAATCGGCACATTCCCTGATGGCCCTAATTTCCGCTTGGAATACGGTCGCGTATGAATCTAGGCTGCAAACCAATTCCTCGGTGCTACCTTTCTTCCACGCTCCCGCTCCAACTCCCTGATCCGTCTTTGACCCGTCCGTGAACCACACCTCACCCACCTTAAGTAGTTCGTGTGTGCCCCCTGCCCATTCCGTTCTCTGCGGTAAATGGACCTTGTATGCTTTGGCGAAGAGTAATCTCCCCCCCATCCTATCAAATTCCTCCCACTTCTCACACTCCGTGGCCCCTGCCATTATCTCCTCGTCCCTGAACCTGTCACAAGACCTGGTCCCAGTGAGCCTGGCCCATGTCTTGAAGGCCCTGGCCCTGATATCCTTGCCCAGCGGTGGGAGTCCCAGCAGAAGCTCCAGGGCGACCCTCGGGGTTGTCCTCATAGAGCCCGCCATTCCTCTCATCACCAGCCCTTGAATCCGATCAAACTCCTCTACATGCCCCTTTTGTTCGCATTTGTGCGCCCATACTATGGCCCCGTGCGCCAGCCTAGGTTTTATGATGGATTCGTAGATCCATCTTACCTGTGACGGTCCTAGTCCCCAGTGTGTTCCTATTGCCCTCCTGCAAAGCCAGAAGGTACTCACCGCCTTACTACATTTGCTCCTTATGTGCTTGCCCCAGTTGAGTTTCGAGTCAATCGTGACGCCCAGGTATTTGACCTCCTTTGACAGTTTCAGTGGAATGCCATTCAAGACAAGCCCCTCTACCGCCTTGGCCTTGTACCTCGTTGTACACAGCATGACTTCCACCTTCCTGGGGTTCACACTTAACCTTACCGTTTCACACCACTCCTCCACGAGGCTCAACGCGTACTGCATGACTCCCGCCACCACGTCCACGTCGTCACCCCTAACCAAGATCAAGATGTCGTCAGCATACGCTTGTGCATATATGCCCGCATCGTCCAACTTCCTTAACAACCCGTTCACCACCAGGCACCACAGGGTGGGAGAGAGCACTCCCCCTTGAGGGCAGCCTTTCCCCACCCTGCACCTCCTGGTGCTCGCGCCCCAATGCGCTTCAATGACCCTACTACTCAGCATGCCCCAGATCCAGTTATGCACCGTCCGGGGGACGCCGTGCCTTTCCAATCCCTCCGCTATGGCTTCCCTGGTTGTGTGGTTGAATGCCCCTTCCACATCCAGGAAGGCCGCTAGAACAAAACCCTTCCTTTCCATACCCTTCTCTATTCGATAGACGGCCTCCACTAATGCCGTGCCTACCGATTTCCCCGCCTGGTACGCGTGCTGCCCACTATGTAGGGGTGTCGTCACCAGGCTTTCTTCCTTGATATACCTATCTACCAGCCTTTCCAGCGCTTTCAACACAAACGTTGTCAGGCTGATTGGTCTATAGTCACCTGCGGCTGAGTGTTGTACCTTCCCCGGTTTAGGGATGAACACCACCTTCGCCCTCCTCCATTTCTTGGGCGTGTACCCAAAAGCCAGACAGGCCCTAAATAACTTCTCCAAGGCAGTCCCGATCATTGTCTCCCCCTGCTGTAGAAGAGCTGGGAAGACTCCGTCCAGTCCTGCCGCCTTGTAGGGCTCGAAGGAGTCTAGGGCCCACTTTATTCTTTCCCTACCGGTGATCTTCCTGGCAATACGCCAGTCACATCCCCTTGGCCTATGTCCAATACTTTCCTCCCTCTCCCATTCCCGGTGGTCCGGGAAGTGCTTCCTAAGTAGCTCAGAAAGAGCTTCTTCCGCACCCCCCGCCCAGTCCGCCCCTACTCTTATTGTGTCAGCCAGGTTTCCCTTGGGGTGTTGGAGAACCCTGCACAGTCTGGCCGTATCCCTAAGTTCCGTCCACCCGCTGCAGGCCTTCCTCCACCCCATAGTCCTGGCCTCCTCAATGGCCCTCTTATAGTTCCTGCGCGCTTCCCTAAACCTCTGCATATCCGCCTCCGCCCTAGTTCGTTTAGATCTATTGCGGAGCCTTGTTACGCCCTTACGCAGCTTCCCCAGCGACTTATTCCACCAGGGGGCTCCCTTGGGTTTAGCCTTCCTCCTGAGCTCGCAGTTTTCCTCGTACGAGCTCATGATAATCTCTGTGAGAACCTCGCAGCAGTGCTCGATGTCCTCCACCGACCCATAAGATCTCGGGAAGGCACCTATTCTTGCTGCTAGGCTCTCCCTGTATCCTTGCCAGTTGGTCTTCCTGGGATTTCTCCCATAGATTGCCAATGTGCTTTTACCGCCAATGTGGAACACGATTTGATTGTGATCCGACAATGTGACCTTATCCGAAACCCTCCAACCCTCTATTCTTGCCCACAGAGATCTCGATGCCAGAGTGATGTCAATAACCTCCTCTCTTATCGAGTTCTCAAACGTCGGCTTGTTGCCTACATTCATCACATCCAAATTCGTGGACGCCAGAAACCCTAGCAACCTTTCCCCCCTCGTGTTGATATCGGAACTTCCCCAAGCCGTGTGGTGCGCATTCGCGTCGCACCCCATTACCAGCTCGGTTCCGTTCCTCTCACACTCCCTTATCAAATTCTCCACTACCATCGGCGGGCATTCCCCCTCGTAGGGGAAATACGCTGCTGCCACGAGTAGGTCTCTCCTGATCCCCCCCTCATCCATATACTTTACTCTAGCCGTGGCCAGATCCCTTGTGCAGTGCTTCGGCACCGTTTCTACCTGTAGTCCCTTCACAATGATACACGCCCTCACCGAGTTCATTGTACCACTGATCCGGGTTCCACAGCCATTTAGACCTGCTATCCTGCCCCCGTGAATCCAAGGTTCTTGGATTAGGCAGATACCTGTGTCCACCTCTGCCATGTGCCTGGCTAGAACCGCCGTGGCACTTTTGCAGTGGTGTAAGTTGATCTGCGCGAACGCAATTTTGGTTGCTGCTACAGAGCCAGCCCCCGTGATCGCGTCCGCGCCCGGTCCCGTCCCCCTACACACCATCAGGAGGACCCTCCTCTATGGCTTCCGCCCCTTCCCCCGGTGCCATGTCGGTGTCCACCTGCATGGCATCGTCCTTTTCCATGGCCTCCCCCTCCTTCGTCTTCAGGGGGACGACATGGGCCCTACCCGCTCCTAGGAAGGGTCGCCAGTCCAACGCTTTAAGCGCCTCGACCTCAGACCCTTCCAGGAGGACCTTCACAACCGTCTCCTCCCTTCTCCCGGCCTCCACCCCTTTGGTGACCTTGTTGGAGCTGGTCACCACCCAGGTTTCGGCCTTGAGAGTCGGGTTTTGACGGCCAAGGTTCTTGATCAACACCACGGGATCTTTCGATCCCGAGCAGTAGACCAAGGCCCTAGTCATCTTCGCGAGGTCCCCCATGCCAACTGCCTTGACCTGGAGTCCCTCGCCCTTCCACTTCTCTACCTTCTCCAGAAGCCACGCCTTATCCTCTTTCGCCTGGCAGTTGAGTATCAACGCGCCCCTCTGCTGCCAATTTTCCCAAAACTTGGGAAAATAGGCATCGTCCGGTGCGTCGGTGATCTCCCCGTCGATGCGATCGAGGACCCCGTGGGCTTCCCCTTCGCTCAACCGAGCGTCAGGATACAGCGTAGGAACGATAGCCACCTTTAGTTCGGTGGCGACCGCTCTGCTGTACGCCCTCTGCCCAGTGCCCGAGCCCTTCTTTACCTCCCTCGGAGTTGAGCTGTCGGAGTGCGCTCTCTTAGAGGGTGTCAGCGGTGCCACCGCCTCCTCCCTCCTAGCTAACGCCCTCCTCTTTCTCTCCGTACCCGAGGGCTTTTTCCTCTTTGTTTTCTTTCCCTCAGTCATCGGGGTTACCCCCGAGACCTCCGGGAATACCTTACCCGCGGCATCCGGCCTGCTAGCCTCAGCCTGCGGTCCTTCTGTATTTGGGCTAGGGAGCCCTTCGGTTCCAGGCGCTTTTGGAACCATTTCTTTTTGTTTTCCTTCCATGCTTGTTTTTGTGTAGCGGGTGTATCGGTGTGTGTGGCAGGCAGACCCTTCCTCCCCGACTCCGATACCCCCCCTGCTCCTCCCACTGAAGAGCCCCCTCTCCCCCCCCAGTGGCCCCGGCGGGGCCCCCCGTCCAGCCTGCTGTGGCCCTATCCGGTCACCAGCCGGCAACAGCAGACCTTACGGGATTTTTCGCCGGCTGAGGGGGCGGCCAGGTCCGGTTGGTTAATCCGGCCCGGGCCCCTAAAACTATCCGGCGGCCCAGGAGCGCCATTAACCCAGTTTTCCCGCTGTACCCTCCGGAAAGGAAGAGAGGCCTCCTACTGGAGTGGCACAGAAAGAGGTCGCGGCTTCGGGGAATCCAAGTGATCCTACAGTGTAGTGTCTTGTAGTGTGTGTCCGTGTACTTGTGCTGTATAGTGTACCCTACCAAGCACTGCCGCAATTCGCTTGGTAGGGGAGGGCCGGCCCTTACCCCGAGCCACCCTCTGTCGGGGGGGGCTTAGTGCACACGCAGGAGCTTCACCCAGCAGCCCCTGGGCGTCGTTCGCGACCACCTGGATCCCGGTGGCCAACCAGTCCCCTCGGCACGACAGCCACACCTTGGGATTAGGGGTTGGATAAAAATACCCATTGCGCCTCCTCCCGAACGCATTGGGGGGTTGTTCTTAGCCTCTGACTGACCCGCATGGCCGTTCTTGAGAACCCCAAGACCCATTCCCAGTCCCAGGGAGAGGCCCGGCCGGAAGAGCCCTTTTTACGGGGATCCCAGACCAGGGAAGCTACTCCCGAACCCGAGAGGCGGTACCCCGCATCAGTCCGGTTTCGCCGCCATGCCTGGGTGAACCCTACCCCCAGCCCGGGGGGCGGTCGGCCGATGCTCCCGTCCCCGGGTGCATCGCCCCCCCACCCCCCGACCCGGTTCGGGACACCACACTCCCGACACCGAGGCCGGGCCGGCCGCTTGGACCCGCCAGACGAGCCCCCACACTGGCCCCGAGGGCACACGTCAAAGTGACAACCCCTAGTGGGGGAAACCACTTTAAAAAAAACGCGCCTATTCATTTACCTCTATGGTGGTGTGGAAATAATGTTCTTAGATATGCCTTATGCTCTCAAAGATCTAGATTTTAGTGACAGCGAATATAATATTATAAGTGCCCTCTATAAAGTTTGCAGGGTAATCGTAATGACATATTTAAAGTCCAGTTCAAATGCTGCTTATTCACAGTCCAGTTCAAGAAACTGTTCATTTTAAGAAGCTGCTCATTCAAAAGTGAAGAAGTTTAGTTTTTCTAATTTTGTAGTGGCAGCCCTGCAAAAATTGAAAATCTGCTTTATATGCAAAAATGTACACTATATATATTCGCCATAAAGCAGATTTTATACACTTTTGAATAAGCAGCTTCTTAAACCGGACTGTGAAAAAATAACTTTTTGAACCACACTATGAATAAGCAGCTTCTTCAAACGGACTATGAATGAACAGCTTCTTCAAATTTGAATAAGCAGATTTTATTCTTAGTCATTGATTTGCTTAATGGTGACAAAAAAATTTGTCCTTTTCGACAGCAATTAAATTTTTCTTGAATCTGCTGAACAATATTTACACAAATAAGTCATATGACGAAAATCTGAAGTATAAAAATTTTTTATGAAATCAAAATCATTGTTTAGTTTATATATATATATATATATATATATATATATATATATAATCGACCGAATTTTTAAACATCTTCAGCTTATGCATACATATATCAAAAATTTTTGATTAGTGTAATTTATTATAACTGTTTCTGAAGAATATTTTTATTAATGAATATATCCATTTACAGAATTTAATATCAAGTGAAAAGTCTGTTCCAAAATCCCTACACAACAAACAAAAAAAAGAAGACAAAGGACATTATAAGGTTACAACATCTTTTTCCTATATTATAAAAATATTATTCAAAATATTTTTATATCATAAAAATAGTATAAACAATTAAAAATTCAGTAACTTTTACTAAATACATACAAAAATTTGCTCCAAAGCATTTTTTATATAACAATCACAACTCATATACAACAGTTCGTTCAACTATTATTAAACATATTACTAATAATTGGGAAAATTATAGTAATTTTATAATAGGAAATAAATATTACAAAAATATATCAAATTGCGAAGAATATATGACATATATGTCTACAAACATAATATGTGGTAATGAAATAGATATTAAATGTTTTTCAGAGATATATAATGTTCATATTGATTTAAAAATATCAAATTCAAAACAAATTTATACATTTGGAAAATTTAGTGATATGAAATTGATTTTATTAACAACATTTAAAAATTATGAACATCATTACAGTATAGAAGAATTTAATAACGCAGGTATAGACTATCAAATAAAAAAAAATATATATGTTACTCATAGAAATACAAAAATGTACATAGATAAAAGTGAAAATCGAAACCTTTGTAATAAGAAAATTAAATGTGATGCCAGTAGTAAATCTGTAAATTTAAAGAAAAGAAAAGGTGATAACACTTGAAATAATACTCAAAGTCCTAAAAAAATTAAACTAAACAATGATTTTGATTCAAAAAAAAATTGTGATACATCAGATTTCGGTCAAATGACTTATTTTTGTAAATATTGTTCAGCTGGTTACTGGATTCAAGAAAAAAAGAAATTAATTGCTATCGAAAAGGACAACTTTTTTTATCACCATTAAGTAAATATAATGAAAAATTAAAAGACTTATTATTCAACGACAATGACTTTAGAATTTTAATTAGATATTATAATAGTCTATTTGCATACTATTCAGACGCTGAACATCGGAGGCGACACTAACGGAGCCGACGCACCGCTCCAGCACTGCAGCCAGCGGAAGGAGTCAACGCCTTGGAAATCATCGCCCGCCTCTGCTGAGGCCAACCACCGCTCACAAACTCACAGAGGAGCAGCTACCAGTATCCAGCCAACTGGACTCCGGACGTTCCAGACTTCCTCAGAGATTCTCTCTTTCTCTCTTGCAGAGACTAAGGAGAAGTTGAGCAGACTCTTGCTATCGTCCAGACTCGCTTCCAGAGTCAACGTGTAGAGGCTGAGCTGTGTCCGCTCAACACGCAACGTAGATGCTCCAGTCGGAAGTGACTGCATCGTGGGACTTCGAAGCCTGCTCCACGAGCAGCCCCTCGCCGTGTCACTGCTATAAGCGAACAGACGAGTCTTCTGCAGTAGCGAGGCGACTCCAAACCCTGCTCCACGAGCAGCTTCTCTCCTTCTACGGCGTTTCTACGCCCGCCGTCTTCTAGACCAAATTGAGCGAGGACCGTCTCTCTGCTCCGAGCGCCCTCCTGTCGACTCCCCACCCAGAGAGTCTCGTTTATGTCAACCTCCATCAATGATCTTTCTATGACTCCATCAATGATCTTTCTATGACTCCATCAATGACATTTCTATAGTCAATAAACTATATATACAAACCCTTATACACATTCTAAGTATTAGCGAAAGACAAACATAATACAAACATAACAATAGAAGTGACCAACTTTTTCAATAGTTATTTGTCACATAAAAGTTAGTCATAAATTACTCATAAAAGGAAAAAATAACCTAGTTCGATTCGGGGACCTATGCGGATGCCTATGCGGGACCTGCACCTCTCCTAAATCAAAATAAAGACAGAAAATCTTAGTAAAGTGCGGGGCCCGTGTGATTCTCAAAATAACCTAAATTTTGACACAATTAGACTAAGGATTGCGGGGCCAGTGCGGGGCCTAAAATCTCACCCAAAATCAAAACAACTATATAATATAGGTATATATATATATATATATATATATATATATATGGGTGATTCTCTGTGAAATCGACCGGCCGAAAAACAGATCTCAATATAACTCTGGGAACTTGTTCTAGAGATTGCCACGAGTTACTCCAAATTTTTTCAGATTCTTTGAATTGATTGTCTTAGAGTTACAGGGCGATTTGAATATATTTAGTTGGTTTTCGGCATAGATCAATGTATAGTTTCAACCATTATTCCATAATGTAAGAAATAAACAAAATCATCATAATAAATAAAACAATCAGCGAAATGCATTGAAATTCCACGCGCTTTCAAAATTGCCGCCGTCTTGTTCATTCCTAATACCGGGTATAACTGCCGCCAACCCATTTTTCGTGCTATTATGTTGAGTATAATCTGAAGCTTTAGTTCTACTGCTGCTGCTATCAGCTGCCTAACCTCATATGTGCCGGGACCAATAATTTATAGTAAAATATTTTGTTTAAAATGCACTTAAACACTCTAAAACTCGTACTCCGCGTGTGTAACAGTGTCTGAGCTGTAGCCAGGAGAAAGTTTAAAGTGTAAAAGTCCACTTGGACAAAAGTCATGTGTATATGAACATACTGTGAATGACTCATTGAACATCAGATATGTTGTGACGGTCAGCCGTCAGCCCCAGCTCGCCTGGACACCACCGGAGCCACGCTAATGAAAAAAGCATATACTTAGACCCGGTGGTGTTTACAGGAGAACCGGGCAGAGAACGAGAGAGAGAGCGAGAGCAAGAATACGGCCGGAGCAGACAGAAGCGGCGCAGCACGAGACAGAGAGAGAGAGAGAAGCACAACGCGCGCCACACAGAGAGAGCGGAAGAGAGAGGGGAGCCGCACGAGAGCGAGCGAGAGCGGAGATAGCGGCGACAGCTGAGAGCGCAGCACGGCGAGCGAAGCCACGAGGCGTACGCGCGCGAGCGACCGCCGCCATGTTGGCGAGCGCCGAGAGAGAATGAGAGCGAGAGAGAGCGAGATAGACAGAGACAGCAAAAAAATAATGCGAGCGTAGAGAGTGGAGGCACGCGACGAGCCTCGGACGTTATTGGCGACGAGTGGAGGGCTGCGGCTCGGTCCACAGCGGTACGCGAGTGAAAGATATTGTAGCGCAAACATTGTAAGAGAAACGGCAGGCGAAAAATGTCCAGTCGAATGCGACGACAGCCAGACAGAGCGAATTAGTGAATTTGAATTTCGCGCGCGAGAATATTTAATAGTTAAGAGGGCGCTAGGATAAATATGTGCTATATGAAGCTATCACGTGATATCGTGTGAGCAGGAAAGGATAGTTAGGGAATACATGCGTAAGAAAGAGACAGAGAGAGACGCCGCGGTCGCGACGGCCGCGCAACAGGTAGTACAGCCAGTATCCAGTGAGCAGCAGATTAGATAGGACGCACTCCAGGACAGCAATTCCCTCCGCATTACACGACATATAGAATTATTATCTATTAAATTAAGAAATATCACCTCATCATGTATTATGTATCGTGTGTCCCAGGTGAAACTGTCGATGCTGAGAGTGTGGGTGGAAAAAATTTCAGCATCAAAATCTATGGTGAAAAAATTTATGGGGGTGTAGGCTGATCCCGGCGGTTGAGCGTGTGCAAGCTACATGTTTCTTATTCAAAAACGCTGCACTCAAAAAATTTAAATTTTGCAAAATTAATATTTTTTGAACAGGCACTTAATTCTACAGAAAAGGCTGAATTCAACAGAATTTGAATGACAAACATCGAATGGTAACTTCTTCAGATATCGAGACTAGTTTGATAATTGTCACTTTTAGGATTGTGAATTGATAAAAGTGAAAATGCTCCGATTTTTGTGATTCAAGTTTTGAAAGTATTAAGGAACCGTACGCATGAATGTTGGTACATTAAAAACAAGCTTTATGTAAAAATTGTTGATTTGAAAATTGCCAAAGAGGAACCTTAGCCTTTCATTATACCGGTGGACAGACTCTTGCCTAGAGCGGTCGAATGAGGGTTACCTGTGTAATTACCCCTCATAAACAAAATTTTTCAACTGGTACACGTGTTGCACGGCATTAGAAAAATGTTTGCATTTGCAATTTTTAAATCAATAATTTTTACATAAAGATCGTTTTAACGTACTCACATTCATGTGTAAAGCTCCCTAATACTTACAAAACTTGAAGCACATAAATCGGAGCATTTTCACTTTTATCAATTCACAATCCTAAAAGTGACAATTATCAAACTAGTCTCGATATCTGAAGAAGTTACCATTCGATTTTTGTCATTAAAATTCTGTTGAATTCAGCCTTTTCTGTAGAATTAAGTGCCTGTTCAAAAAATATTAATTTTGCAAAATTTAAATTTTTGAGTGCAGCGTTTTTGAATACGAAACATGTGGCTTGCACACGCTCAGCCGCCGGGATCACCCTACACCCCTATAAATTTTTTCACCATAGTTTTCGATGCTAAAATTTTTTCCACCCACACTCTCAGCATCGACAGTTTCACCTGGAATACACGGTATATTTACTATATATACTATATAATTAATTCAGATGAATTGATAATTATAAATGCGGAAGTAGATCATTATGTGCCAAATGTAGCAAAATATGAGTAATAACTTTATTTTTAGCAAGAAATAGAGCAAGTCTGATGGGTTGGGACATACGTAGAAACTTTTCTACTAAAATAAGCAATCTTCACAAAAATTTTGGTTGGGTTCCGATGGGTCGTACCTTGAAAATTTTGAATTTCAAGGTTTAAATTACACATATGACTTGTAATACATATATATATATATATGATTTCAAAAGTATTTTTTTTTTTTGAAAAATTGAGAAAATTTTAAGAAAAAATTGTTATATGTCCCTATAGTGATAAATGCTTCCCTGAGGAGCTATGAATTTTTTAAAATCAGCACAAAATGCGAAAAAAAACTGATTTTATCAACTTTGACTCCCTGTAACTCTAAGACAATCAATTCAAAAAATCTGAAAAAATTTGGAGTAACTCGTGGCAACCTCTAGAACAAATTCCCAGGATTATAGTGAGGTCCATTTTTGGGCCGGTCGATCTCATAGAGAATCACCTATATATATTCTAGAAATAATAAATTATATTCTAGAATGACAAATGGTCGGAATTGTATTCATAATTATTGTGGGACGTCTATGGTCCAAATAAAACTCTTGATTCTAGTCAATGTACTGTATAGTATTAGTATTTATTTAAAATAATTTTATTTCTATAATATATCATACTTAAGTATAATAGAAAATTGTCATACGTTGTATTAGGGTTTGGGTTGTTCAATAATATATGAAAACTTAAAATATATTAATAACAAATTTTATAAAACACTACTAATTATTTAAAATTATTTACTCATTAGTAATATATCATATTTCAAAATTACAGAAGCTTGGTGTGTGTTGTGGCATGGTTTTGTGGGTTTGAAAAATATATAAAAAATTATAATTTTTATAAATTAATAATTTAATTAATAATACAATTTTGTAAAGCACTATTCATGATTTAAATAAAATGTCATATGAAATAATACTTATCATTACTTAAAATTATTTACTCGTGCAATATATTATACTTAAGAATGCCGGAAACTTGTGATGAGTTGCATCAGGGTTTTAGGGTTTCCAAAATATATAAAATATTCAATTATTTAATAAGTAATAATTCAAATAATGATATTTCTTATCAAGCACCATTAAATATTCAAATTAAACAGCGTATATAATAATTATGAGCATTAGCTAAAATTATTTTATCTATACAATATTTTAGATTTGAAAATGTCCGGAGTTTTGGGTGAATTGTATCACAGTTCTGTAGGTTTGAAAAATATATAAAAAATTGAAATTTGTAATAAATTTTAATTTAGTCATTAACGCAAATTGTTGGACACTTGTAATATTCAAATAAGATGGTATATATGATAATTATTATCATTATATAAAATTATTTATTCATGCAGTCTGAAATAAAATACTTTAACTTTTTTACATTATATTAAGTTGTTGGCCTAAAAAATCGATAAACATATGAATGTTTATATGAAATTCCAACCACTAATATAACCAACTTTTATGAATTTGTAACGAAAGAAAAAATTTTTATTTCGTCTCTATTCTTCACTATATGGCAATTCGACTCAGATCAAGCGAACACACTAGTTAGTTTCGGCGTATTTCCTAAAGGCTTAAATCCGAACTTGAACTATTCCTCAAATTCTTACATCATTTCACGACGGCATAACAATGCGAGTAGGCGTAGATAACGGGATTAACCAAAGGCCACCAGGCACGCGCAAGCACAGTGTTCATGAACTTCGCACCTATTTATGGCCCCTTATATTTGAAGACCTGTGAAAAACCAGCGAAGAATCTTGTATATAAGGCGATCGGTCTGTAGGCCAAAGCAGTACCCCGCAGACTGGCTACAGTTGTAGCCCAGGTTCTCAGCAACTCTAATTTCGCAATGCGACCAAGCATCAAAGAAGAGTATCGCGATCTCGCTATCCGACAGCGACCACAAACAGCGCATCACTTTGTCACTATATTCGAGCGCGTGCGAGTTATAGTTAAGTGTAAGAAGGGCTCGTCGATTGTCCAGGACCGAAGCTACTTGCGTAGGAGCCTAAAACCAACTCTGTACAAACATATATTTACAAGAATAAATTGATTTCAAAAGGGCAAATCCAGAACTTCAATTTTATTTCAACCCAGCCACCAAAACGGTAAGCGAATACATTTCTTTCTCATCGATTGATAGTAAAAGTACGCGCAGAGCAGCTCAAAACTCTGTACCGGTTCCCACTTGCCGCGATCGTAAGCCACGCGACCGTCAATACAATTTGTATACTTTACGTACCTTGACCTGTATAAACCGCTCGGTACAGATCGTCCAAAATCTCGCGTCGCGTAAACAAGATTTACTTCGCAAGTAAAATCATTTAAACATTTATTCCCTGTGATTTCTGCTCAGGACGTCACAGACTATGAGATGAGGGTGTTGATAATATGCGGAGATAAAAGCTGGACGGTGAAGGGATATCGATTTAAGGTGATAAGTGAAAAGTGAAGGAATCATGGCTGGAGGCAAAAGATGGAGAGTAAAGGAATCATAATAATTGGAGGCAGTAAGTGGAGGGCGGAAACGATAGGTAAAGGGTGAAAATGATCGATGGAGCCTGAGGTATGTGATTGGGGGTGATAGGTCGAGGATATAGGTAATAGGCGGATCATGATTTCATGCAATAGGTGGATGCTGAAGGTTATGGTTGAAGATGATATCTGGAAACTCAAAGTCTCTACTTATAGCCCTATGTAACCCTTTAATCCTATGTAAACCTATGTAACCCCTATGTAACGCTCTACCTACCACCTTCACATATGACTGAACTTTCATCTATCATTTCCAAATACAACCTCAAACATCCACCTATTACATTAAGTCATGATCCTATCACCCTTGACCTATCATCTTCAATCACGTTCCTCAGCCTCCCGCTATCGCCTTCACCCTTTTCCTATCGTTTCCACCCTTCTCATATCGCTCAGATCCACCACCTACCGCCTTCAATCATAATCCCTTCACTGTCTATCTATCGCCTCCAATCATGATGCCATCACCCTTCACTTAATATCGTCTTTAATCATTATCCCTTCATCCTACAGCTTTTTCCCCGCATATTGTCAACACCTTCAAGTAACTACTTAGCACTTTCATCCTGTACCTATTGCTTCCATTCTTGTCCTTTACCCTACACATATACCCTCTTCAAAATGATTACTAATAAATGAGGACGTGAGGGAGGGATAAATTTCAGCCCGGCTCAAAACAACTATATAATACAGCCAATATACTGCCAATACGGGGCCTATGCGGGGCCCTGAATCTCACCCCAACTGCAAACAACTATATGCGGGACCATGCGGGACCCTGAATCTTACCCCAACTGCAAACAACTATATAATATAGGGAGATATATATATATATAAATATATTAATAACATATATATATATATATATATACACACACTAGTGGGATACCTACCTCCTAGCTCCGTTCATTAACCTCCAATTCAGTTTTCGTTCAAAATTTCGTCGTTGTTCTGGTTATTGTTTCTTATGTTAAGGGGTTATGACAGGGTTAAAACCTAGAAAAAAAAGAAAAATTATTAGTGCTGTAAAAAATGAATGTATGTAGATGCTTTAAAAACTACATTTTTCATTTGAAATATAAGTATTATACATCACTTTTATGCATAAAAAATATGCATAAAGTGAGTATAACATTTAAAAATAATTAAAGGTATTTACTTATCAAAAATCATGATTTTCATCATTTTTGTTTACTTGCCGCAGGTTTCTGAAGGAACCGTACCTTCAATCCTGATGAACCAGAGTGGAAAATCTTCCTTATGGGTCTGGTCATAAACTGAGCGGAAGAGATTCCTGGAAAACACAAAATTAATACAATTAAGTACACATATATTGACAATATTAGTAATTATAGTGAATGTTACATATGTAAACATAAGTAACATTCACTTTGAACTTGTACTTACCAATTCTGCTCCGCTCAGTTTGTGAGGAAACCTATTCCGAAGGTTTCTGTAAAATTTGAGCCCAATTGGTTGATCCGTTCCTGAGAAAACCTGCGGCAAGTAAAAAAAAATGATGAAAAAACTAATTCTGAGTTAAAGTTTATGATGTAAATTATAAAAATAAACTCAGCTATACTTACAGAATCTATCTGGCAGACCTTGATTTGTTTTTGGTACTCAAATATACATGTAATAAAGTATATTTGGTGGTACGCGTACATCATGGTGTGTGATAATAGTATTTATAAGCTGAAAATAAAATAAAAATTATCGTCAGCTATTCATAATCAAGTTATGCTTATGAATTACAAGTTACATGCAATACTTACCATTATTAAATACACTTCAAGTTGTTGAAAAACATGCAAAATAGTACTCCAGGCAGTCAATATAAACTCCCATCTTGCTGGCTTGCACCCGTATACCTAAAAGCAAAAAATAAACCAACAAAGAAAAAGCTCGTTATAGACACAATTATTACTAAAAAGTTTCCAATACTTATCTGAATAATTATTGTACTCTGCAGAAGCTCTTGCACTTTTACAACACCACTGAGGTTATAAGCACTGTTGCTCGAAGGTTACAGCAGCTAGCAGACAAACTGCACTATCTAGTGTCTTGAAAGTTGGATGAACAGCTGTTTGGCGGCTTCACAAAAAATTCTACTATACCGATCATATAGTAATCTTCATTCTCGACCGGACACTGAGGCGCAACCTGTTCGGATGGCACATTCAAATTTGTTGAATGCCTTTACTTTAACACATTGAGTTTTGTAACATAAAATCACACACTGAAAAACTAAATTTACGGATTTTATTATATTTTACGGAAATAAATTAATAATTCTTGAAAAAAAAAATGGTTTGTAAAACGGTTTTTTTGTCGTATCTTCAGTAAGATTTCCCATGAAATCACTCTGTAAGAAGCGTAGTAGAATAATTCTTTCCTCAAGTTTGGTCTAATTAAAATATTTAAAATTCACGATTTTTAAAAAATTTGCTAAAAAGAGATTTTTATTAGTTTTTGTTTGTATCTTCAAGGCAAATTTTTTTATCAAAAAACGGCTTTCAGGACCGTATTCTATAGACGATTAACTATGAAAAAAGTGAAGAAAAAAAAAATCGATATTTTCATAATTTTAACCCTGTCATAACCCTTTAAGTTTAGTTCACATAAAAAAGTATAATTCTTAAAAAATTATACTTCAGAAGTGCAATTTCAACAATAGTAATTTTAGAATTAAATCTTTGAAAGGCACACTAGTTTTATTAATTAATTTCTCATAAAATAATTTTTACAATTTGTATATTGATATTGTAGTCAAGGTAAATAAAAAATGTACCAAAAACCAAAATTTCATTTTAAGTGCTTTATTATTTAGGGTTATTTCATTATGTAAATTAAAATCAAACTTTTGATAACAACGTAGAGAATATTCTAGCGGGTTTATTGTATACGGTTATTAATTTTTTCCTTCCTACATGTCGATAAGAAATGTATTTATAAGATAAATGAATCTAATCATCTCTTCGAGCAACTTGGTATTTATTACATCTTACACTAATTATGACATCGAGCCGAAGGCGAGGGTGGCAAAAACGAGACATGGGCTGTCCGAATTTACTCCCGTGATGCGTAATAATGTCACTACCATCGCCCGGGAGCGAAAGTAGTACTTTCGGCACAGTGTGGAGAAAAAGGTGTTAATAATCAGTTCAAAAATAATTATGTTAGGATGTATGTCTTTTTTTACCCCGTAAATGAGTGAATCACAAACATTGAAAGTACATGATGCTTATACACTTAGCTGAACAATCCAAAATTCAACTAACTATGAAAATATGAACGCATAAACATGTTCGGGTCAAGAGTCTGTTGGACAGACTACTTTTTCTTTAGTGTTACTTCTCTATACCTTCGATTTTACATAAATTGCCATTTTATTTTTAGCAAAAGAAAGTTATGATATCAATAAATAAATTGGCAAGTTTTTATAAAAAGCAATCGATTATAAATAAATAAATAACTGTTTAAGTGGGGAAAAAATATAAAAATAAATGTATTCATATAAACACTCGACCAAATTATAGCATGTAAAAAGGTATATAGCCTATGAAAAGGTACAGTCGGATACAATTGAAACTTTCAATAATTGCGACTGACGCTCCGTTCTGCGCATCCCAGCTGAAGTTTGTTGACCGATTAGGCTGACGCTATATTTACCGTAGTAAAATAGGTCACCATTCTTTCGGTAAATGAAGCTTCGCGTGACTGGTCACAAACATGCGCAGAACGTGGCGCAAATTCGATATTATTCAAAGTTTGAATTGTACCCGACTGTAGATGTGATAGAATCGCATGATGTTCTTGCATAACATTATCACATGACAAATGTGCCCATAATATGCGGTAATAACATGTGTATGTCCAAAATTATTGTGTAATAAACAGGATTGTTTCGCATCATGAAAAATTTTTCTGTTATTTATGGAAGCAACAAGCGGAAGTAAAATCTACTCTAGTTATTAATTCAGTAACTGTGTTACTATTCTTTTTTTTATGGATAAACTTGCCGTCCCGTCCTATCATAGATAACGATGGATATCATCTTCAAATTATGCATAGTTAACCAAAGTAAGTTGTTGTTAACGAAGCACCGTTGAAAATCTCGTAACCGATTTTTCATTCAGTATGTATTTACTGCTTTTCTTAACCAATTTTTAAACAAATCAAATTTAATCTTGTAATCATTCTAAGCTAAATTTTCACTTGTTTGTATGTATGTTTCAAGAAAGTCTGTTATTATTAACAAAATATTACATGAAGTTGATTAAAAATAATTGTACTTACTATTATAAAAAAAATGTTATTATAAAATAAATTTCTACGACTGAAGTCGGGAAATAAATCAAGCTGGAAAATATTTAATTAATATTTATATAGTTTACAGATTTTAATTGTAAATCTGTTTTTACTTAGAAAATAGAACTCTAATTATCATTTGAAGCTATTGTTCTCACAGTTTAACATAATTGAGTAGTACCCATTACAGGATAATCGGAAGATGAATGAACTATATTAAAAATTGTTGATTATTAACAATTGGTGATATTGTTGATTAGACTGACATTTATTAATTCATCGATTATCTATGATAGGACGGGACGGCAAGTTTTTCCATAAAAAAAAAGAATAGTTACACATTTACTAATTTAATAACTAGAGTAGATTTTACCTCCGCTCGTTGCTTCCATAAATAACAGAAAAATTTTTCATGATGCGAAACAATACTGTTTATTACACAATAATTTTGGACATACACATGTTATTACCGCATATTATGGGCACATTTGTCATGTGATAATGTTATGCAAGAACATCATGCGATTCTATCACATCTACAGTCGGGTACAATTCAAACTTTGAATAATATCGAATTTGCGCCACGTTCTGCGCATGTTTGTGACCAGTCACGCGAAGCTTCATTTACCGAAAGAATGGTGACCTATTTTACTACGGTAAATATAGCGTCAGCCTAATCGGTCAACAAACTTCAGCTGGGATGCGCAGAACGGAGCGTCAGTCGCAATTATTGAAAGTTTCAATTGTATCCGACTGTACCTTTTCATAGGCTATATACCTTTTTACATGCTATAATTTGGTCGAGTGTTTATATGAATACATTTATTTTTATATTTTTTCCCCACTTAAACAGTTATTTATTTATTTATTTATTTATAATCGATTGCTTTTTATAAAAACTTGCCAATTTATTTATTAATATCATAACTTTCATTTGCTAAAAATAAAATGGCAATTTATGTAAAATCGAAGGTATAGAGAAGTAACACTAAAGAAAAAGTAGTCTGTCCAACAGACTCTTGACCCGAACATGTTTATGCGTTCATATTTTCATAGTTAGTTGAATTTTGGATTGTTCAGCTAAGTGTATAAGCATCATGTACTTTCAATGTTTGTGATTCACTCATTTACGAGGTGAAAAAAGACATACATCCTAACATAAGTATTTTGAACTGATTATTAACATCTTTTTCTCCACACTGTGCCGAATGTACTACTTTCGCTCCCGGGCGACAGAAGCGACATTATTACGCACCGTGGGAGTAAATTCGGACCGCCCATATCTCGTTTTTGCCACCCTTGCCTTCGGCTCGATGTCATAATTAGTGTAAGATGTAATAAGTACCAAGTTGCCCGAAGAGATGATTAGATTCATTTATCTTATAAATACATTTATACTTATAAATACATTTCTTATAAATAGATTTATACTTATAAATTCATTTCTTATAAATAGATTTATACTTATAAATACATTTCTTATCGACATGTAGGAAGGAAAAAATTCATAACCGTATACAATAAACCCGCTAGAATATTCTCTATGTTGTTATCGAAAGTTGGATTTTAATTTAAATAATGAAATAACCGTAAATAATAAAGCACTTGAAATCAACTTTTGGTTTTTGGTACATTAAGATTATCAAGTGTTAAAAAATTGATCATTAATTTTTACACAAAGAAATGACCTTATTCTTGCCAGCCTTTTATTTTGAAAAGGTTTTTTTGGAGTGGGGGGAGTTTTCACTACTTTTGAAAGGTATATAATACCTAAATTATAAAGAATAGTTAAAATCAATTAAATATTTTATAAATTTAAAAAATTACTGTACATAATTTCATGTATTATTATAATAATAATTATTTTTTCGACACCATCTGCAGAGAAAATAGATATTTTTTTAATTATTATTATTCAAAAAGAAATATCTATCTTTTCCACACAACCCTAGAGGTAAATAGAATAGCGCGTTTTTTATTTTATTGACACTAAATTTTATGTAAGTTCCATAATTATTTTTATCACAAATATACATTAAAATTAGTCTGTATGTACATAAAATTATTGCTAATTAATTAATTGATAACTGCTTTCTTGAAAGTATTTAAACGTTATGTATACTATTGATACATAACATGTGTGATGTAGCATTTTATTATTTATTAAGGGGCGCAGTAGCGCCATGATACAAGTTTGCATCATATCCTTCACAAATTTTTTATCCATATTATATTTTGAATAATATTTATAAAAAGAAGAAGTATATATAAAAAAATGAAATTTAAAAACTTGTGTTTATTATTTACTTATAAGAGATTCAAAATAATTCATACACTTAACTTTTTATAAGAACTTATAATTTTGACTATTTCATAAAAGCTTGCACTGCTGACTTCATGCCTTTAGTGTTTAAATTTTCAGTAAAGTAACAATACGAAAATCAAAACTATAAGTTTTTAGATAAACTTAATTACAGGTATTGTTTTAATATGTTAAAACAAACTTATATACAAAATTTCAGCCCTCTAGCTATGATAGATATTAAATGAGTGTAAAAATATAATTGAAATAAGTAATCATCCACAAGTTACGAAAGCTGCATTTTGCATATTTCGGTTTTCACCTCATTTAAAATCTGTTATAACTAGAAGGCTGAAATTCGGTATCCAAATTTGTTTTAACATGTTAAAACAATTCATACAATTCACTCGATCCAAGAACTTATATTTTTGATTTTCATCTAGATATACTTACACCATTGATTTCATGGCTTTAGAGTCTAAATTGTCAGGTATGTAACTATTTTGCTAAGCCGTTTCGACTTGAAAATTCTGATACTGTCGCTCTGAGTGACAGACTTGACAACTCATAAGTTTTCGTTACCTTTTACAAAGCAAAACATGCATTTCCCTTGGGAAAATACTCGTTACATCCAAGATTTGGAAACTGTACATGTTGCTGTAATTAATTGTATTAATTTTGTTTTTTTTAGAATTCTCTTCCACTCAGTTTATGAGGACACTCATAAGCAACATTTTCCACTTTGTTTCATCAGCATTGATGGTACGGTTCCTTCAGAAAGCTGCGGCAAATCCAGAAACATGATGGAAATCATGCTTATTGGTAGGTAAATACTTTTAATTGTTATGAAGTATTACACCCACTTAATGCACATTTTTAATACATAAAAGTAGTGTATAATACTTATATTTTGAAGGAAAAATATAGTTTTTAGAGCACTTATATATATGTTAATTTTTTAATAGACTAATAATTTTTTTTTCAGGATTTAGCACTGTGATAATCCCTTAAATGATAATTATTTTGACATTCGTCTATGTGATAAACTTAAACTTTCACATGCTATCCTTGCGATGAATTTCTAGATACAAAATAAGTTTTTCTCAATCTCATTTTCTAGATCATGGATATAATGCGCCTTTTCCCAAGGGAAAAGCATGTTTTGTTTTGTATAAGGTAACGAGTACTTATAAATTGTCAAGCCAGTCACTTAGAGGGATAATATTACAATTTTCAAGTTGATACGGTTTACCAGTTTTGAATTATTGAATTTTGAAATTTCTGATCTCTGATCATCTCAATATTGCTTAACTATACCATTGTCAAAATTCTTATACTATCTTTCGAAATTGGTCGATACGATAAACTTGAAATTTCTCATAATATCCCTTTGATTGGTATGTTTAATGAAAAACTTAGTTATTTTCAATTCTCAGAGTGCCCAGAGTACAGACAGTTTCCAGAATTAGGGTTGGGAGTCTCTTTTCTCAATGGAAATACATGTTCTGCTTTCTAAAAAGCAAATAGACCATACAAGTAGTTGTTAAGCCCACATCTTAGAGGGATAGCATACGAACTTTTAAGATGGTACAGTTGATTACTATTGAGATAATCATAGATTAGAAATTTCAAAATTAAAAAATTCAATGTTTATTAAGGGGTTATGCCTGAGTTAAACCTGCAAAAAACAAATTATTAGTTATTAAGCAAAAAAAAATTATTTATAAGTAATATTAAAAAAATTCTTATTCCTACTTAAAGTATATATATTAATTGTAATTTTACATATTTTTAAACAATTATATATCTATACTTACTTTACAAACAATTCCATGTGCGAAGTATTAAATTTGAACAGATTTTTCCCTTTGTCGCATGAATTCTCAGCATCCGGGTGATGAATGTTGACCAAACTGGACGGAATAACTTCTGAATGTGATTCTCCTCAGCTTGAACAGAAGGGATTTCTGAAAAATAAAAATTTTAAATATTTAGTAACGCATAAGTTATAATATAAGTAATTATAGTGAATGTTACGTATGTTTACATACATAACATTCACTTTAAACTTATCTTTCCAAATTCTGCTCCATTCAAGCAGTGAAGAAGGCTTTCCTGGAGTTCTCCAAAAAATTTCAGCCTGATTGGACTTATGGTTCCTGAAAAATCCTGCGGCAACTGACCTGAAATCATAAAAATTCAAAACTTGTGAAAAAGGCACTTAAAGTTTTCTTGAACATTAAATGATAAAAAATATACTTACAACTTTTCTTCATACCTGGGCCTTATTTAAATGAATGATAGGCGTAGCCTGGTCATCTTTGTAAATTTTGAGGATGGTCCAAAAACTTTATTCGTGTCCAGTCATCTGAAATCAAATAAAATGAAAAATCATAAAAAAATGTAATTTTTCTAAATTTGAAACATTTTTATAATTAAGTTATAAAAATGCTTTTATTGTTAAAAAATAAGTTTATATACTTACATGTGATGAACAGAAGAGTTGCACTATCATTATGTGTCAAGTTGAAGGTTAGAAAAAATAGTCCATCAGGTGAGCTGATATAGTAAGGAAGCAGAAAGCAAGCAGACAGCTCCAATCAGCTGTTTAGCTTGCTCTCTGACCTACTTTTCAGCTAGTCAGCTAGACTGTTTTCTACAAAGCTGATGCTGCGACATGTGTGATGTGTGTGTGAAAAGTGTTTGATGAAAAAAATTAAAAAAAAGGAAAACAAGAGTGAAAAAAAAAGAAAAAAATTGTGAATGTGTTTCAGTGTTTTTTAGTGTTTGTGTTGTAAATTATGTTGTTTGTTTACAAGTGAGGTTGTGTATGGTGTATAAGTATTTGTGTTATGTGTGTATGTTTGTTTAATAAGTACCAGCTCTGTAGATGTCGTCATCCTGATGACTTCTTTTCTTTTGGCTCGTCGTGCTTCAAGTGTTGAGTGTAGTTCTCTTCTGTCGGACAAGAGAAGCCGCTCCTGATCCTGAAGCTTGGCCCAGTTGACTGCAGAGGATCCTGGATACACGCTGAACTTCCTCATGACTTCAAGCAGTCCTGCTTTGCCTTCATTGAAGCAAGTGACTGCGATGTAGGCTCCAATTTCGAGGACTGTCAGACCACTGAAACTATGCTTGGGGATGAGTTTCCAAACAGAATGATGAAACTTTCATTACTGTTTTGCGTGAAGCCTCCAATGTATCTCTCAAGCAAGTCTGGCTTCGTCAAGTCCTCGTAAATCGGTTCAATTGCGTTCATGATGGCAGCAGGAATACTATCTCCATGGTGGAAGTTCTTCAAGTTGTTGTTCGCCTTGGCTTTCTGCCACTTGCACCAAGATCTTGATCCCTGCGGGCAAAGGTGGTGAGTTGGATTTTCATCTGTAGATTTTTTGTGATGAAATGTTGCCCATATGGCATTTCTCATTTCATCAACAGAATTACTATGGCCACGGATGGCATTGCCATAGTACTTCGTCAACTGGTCAATCCTTTGAGCAGTTAGACGGTTTCTTCCACCAATGCCCAAGCCATCTGTTAGTTTTGTGCCGGCCAAGCTTTTCTTCAGGTTCCTGAGCCTCGAACCCATCCTCTTCTGAACGTGTCCTACACACTCCTTCTTCGTGATGGTGAAGTCTTGATAGGGTTTGGCATCGGAAAGTGCTTTGAAGATTCTTGAATCTCCGTCTCCAATGTAATTTCCGTACCTTACACCATGGATGGACTCGGATCGCTGGAACATTTCGACGATACCATTCACTTCCATCTTGCCAGAGCTTCCTTCGTGATTGGCAGAACACTTTTCTCGGTGGGCTTCATACCATTCGTTGTACTGTGCTGTATCCTCTTCTGGTCGTTTCTCGCAGGCTAGGCAAAAGGATTGCTTCGGAGCAACATCAATCACATTTCCATTGGCATGGCGTATTAGTGTTGAAACGCCTTGAAGGGATGAATGTCCTCGTTTCCTCCAACTACCATCGCCTGATAGAGTTTGGCGATCATCTTCTTGATTTTCTGTACTGCAATCTTCCTCCATAGCTGCTTTCATAGACTCTTTAGCTGTAATCAAGCTTACATCTTTCAAGTCTTGATTAATTTTGTCAAAATTACTGTGAGAGATTGGAGTAGAAAAATCCATTACTCCTCATAAAGTGCTCAAACCAGTGTGCCCATGACCAAGAATTCTCATGGCTATAACTGCACGCTTGTTCATTTCATAAGCGTTACTTTGTTTTCCAACTTTTCTGCTAGAGTCGATGAAAGCAACTGCATTACATGATGTACAGGTCATGGATAGCTTGCTACCAAGACTTCGTACATCAACTTCATCAAATTTGATGCATCCGCCACAAGCTTTACAAGCCAGATACTCCTGTAATCCTGGCAGAAGTAAAGAAATGTCAAAGATTCTATTCTGAATTCCACTCGGTTCTACATAAATTGATTTTAATTTTTGTCTAGACCTAGACACAGGAATTTCTGGCTGTACTGATGTTGAGGTACCTGGTAAAGCTTGCGCAGCAGATCTTGAACTCCATTCCCTGGACGTTGAAGGAACTGTATCAGGCGTAGGTGATGCTGAAGTGATTGTTGTTGCACGTTCTTGTTGTATAGATGTTGATGCTGATGCTGGTGCTGGTGCTATTGTTGAAACTTCCTATTGCTGTTTTTGATGAAAAATCTTGGGTTTTCTCTTTCTTCTTCCAAACCTTCTTTTTCTGTCAGATGATCCTGGAACTCTATGTCTTGAGTCTGGACTAATGTTGATCACAAATCACTCTCACTTACTCTACTTTTTAACCACAAATGCTATCAATATTATAAAATAAATTATTTAATAATATTGAGCAATGCAGAATAAAAGTAGATATGAAAATTCAAAGCAAGTGCTTTTGCGCTCTTGACTTTTCAATCATACGGTAAAACAGGTATCTAAATGAATAGCCTTGTCGAAAGAATATCGCACGGCCCCGTCGGTAAGCGCCAAATTCAAAATTCGTTTTTTGCATAATTTTATTCATTGACGAATATTTGCGTCTAATTAATTTTTTATAAAGCATAATAGATAATAAAATGCTTTTTTAAAAATAAATTATTAATTTAAATAAACAAAACAGAGGAAAATGGGAAAATAGGCAATTTGCAAATTTTTAATTTTGCTTAATTTTGCTCATTTTATTAACATCTTTTAACGAATTTTAATTGCGTAATAGATATTTTTTTTGTATTTTACATACAAATATTATGCATGAGAAGCATTAAAAGCTCGAAAAAAAATCATGTTCAGTAACACAGCACTGACAAATAAAAACGCGAAAATTACGATTTTTTAAAAATAAGCTATTCGCACGCCTTCAGTTTTTGATCCGTAGCTTTCTACCCCATTTTTTTTGGGCAAAAGGGACTTCAGAATCGTATTCTACAGACAATTTCCTATGAAAAAAGTCAATAAAAAAAAAATCGATTTTTTGACGAATTTAACTCAGGCATAACCCCTTAATAAGAATTTATCTGTCACTTCGAGTCAAAAAAATTAAAATTACAAAGGTTAAATTTACTGATTTTGAAAAAAACTTAATATTAGTGCGTTTCGCCCCAGACTACTCGTTGGGCTCATCAGTAAGATGACGAGTAGTCCTATCTTAGACGCAACACGATATACCAGAATGGGTGTTACTTGTGGAAAAAAATTGGAAATTAAGCTGATGGGACACAAAAATTGTGATCCACCTAGCGGAATAAAAAAGAACATTATGAAAAAGACTCTAAATATATTTATATCCACAAGTATTTATGCAGAGTAAGGAAATGGGTTACCCATTCTCATACTTACTCCCGACACTGACTTGGTGAAAAAAAAATTATAAAACGACTTTTAGTGACATAAGTCCGTTTGACTTTAAAGATAATGAATTTATCGCTCGACTATAATTCTATGAAAATATAATTTATCTGTCACTTCGAGTCAAAAAAATTAAAATTACAAAGGTTAAATTTACTGATTTTGAAACAAACTTAATATTAGTGCGTTTCGCCCCATACTACTCGTTGGGCTCATCAGTAAGATGACGAGTAGTTCTATCTTAGACGCAACATGATATACGAGAATGGGTGTTACTTACGGAAAAAAGTTGGAAATTAAGCTGATGGGTCACAAAAAATGTGATCCGTCTAGCGGAACAAAAAAGAACATTATGAAAAAGACTCTAAATATATTGTAATTTTAATGTATTTGTAATTTTAATTTCTTTGTTAAACCTGAAAAAAAAATCATCAGTTAATAGGCAAAAAGAAATTATATATAAGTAGTATCATAAAAAATCTTTTTTGTAGTTCATGCATACATATTCATTGTAATTTTGCATATTTTTAATGCATGATATATCTATACTTACTGTTTAAACAATTCCATGTGTGAAGCATTAAATTTGGGTACTTTTTCTCCTTTGCCGCATGATTTCTCATCATCCGGGAGATGAATCCAAACCAAACTGGATGGAATTTCTTCTAAATATGTCTCTCCTCAGCTTAAGTGGAAGGCTTTACTGAAAAATACAAATTTTCAATAATTAGTAACATATAAGTTATAATATAAGTAATTATAGTGAATGTTACGTATGTTTACATACATAACATTCACTTTAAACTTACCAACTTTAAAACGACCTAAAAGTCGTTTTATAATTTTTTTTCCACGAAGCCAGTGTCGGGAGTAAGTATGAGAATGGGTAACCCATTTCCTTACTCTTCATAAATACTTGTGGATATAAATATATTTAGAGTTTTTTTCATAATGTTCTTTTTTGTTCCGCTAGGTGGATCACAATTTTTGTGTCCCATCAGCTTAATTTCCAACTTTTTTCCATAAGTAACACCCATTCTGGTATATCATGCTGCGTCTAAGATAGGACTACTCGTCATCTTACTGATGAGTTATAGTTGATGAGTTATTCAAAATCAGTAAATTTAACCTTTGTAATTTTAATTTATTTGTAAATCTTAAAGTAGGCATATCAATAGGACCGGCATAGCAAATTCTGCAGCAATGTGAATTAGAAAATGTTTGAGTAAAGCCAAGCATACCATTAGCACCGAGATTATCACCTAATATTAAACTAACAATAAAATATACCCGTACTGTTTTACCGTCAATTATTATTTGTATTCCAAATTTACGTAAATCGTTCAACTCTTAAATGAGTCTTTTAAAAATTAGGTGATTACCGTACGTTTTCCTATCTTTTGCATAAAAAATATCCGACAGCAATATACTATCTAATTTCGAGGAGAAACTTGGCGGTAAGCAAGGTATTGTAACATATACCGCACCGACTTTATTGATACCTGCGTGCGAGCCCAACGCATTGCCAGTTTCTACATCATCGGAATGCACAAACAGAGGAAAAACTATTTCGTTTTTTTTATCAAATTTCTCAAAGTGTTGGCTCCAAAGCGTACCTTGTATGATATTTATTAATACGTGCTTTTCATTTTTTTTAAAAATTCATGTATAATAATGTTATGTCACAAAGTCCATCTATTTTTAATAACATTGCAAGCTTTTCTTTTACACTTATATGGATCATGAACACAGATTTATTGTGAACAAGATCTCTTGACATACATGTTAATGGACTTGCAAAATTACTTATTTCACAGATTTCAGGATCATTATATAAATTCAAGTGTTTGTAAATGCGCAATCTCTTATCTTCAGTGTTATAGTTAATAAGGGATCTTCATAGTGCTTGAATGTATTTTGTATTTCGCGAGTCACTTCTTCATCAATCGCATTTTGCAAATTACTTTTTAATTTATTTAGTAAAAACGGATTATATGAATCTTTTACAAAATTACGCATCAAATCAATTACAAATTGTACGTCAGTTCTTGTGAGTCGCACATTTTTATATAATTCAAAGCTTAGTTTTAAAATACTATCTTCAAGATCCATTTTTTGATAATTAAATTATTGGAACTTTTAAAATGTTTAACACCAATAAATAAATAAATAAATAACTAACTAAGTAGCAACAATGTTTACAGTTGCTTTAATTCGGATATTATAGCTTTTATTTTACTATCACCTATTAATCTCCTTTCTTTTTCCATTCGAAAAATAAATCTTTGCAAAAAAATCCAAACGTGAGGGCACGTTGTTAGGTAGCTAATATTTAAAACAAAAAAGGATTTATAAAGAAACTCAACGGCCTCAGTACAAAGTTCAAAATCGAAAATATATTTATCTATTTTTACGTGACTGCAGCTTAAATTATATAAAGGGCCACACAAGATAATGTGTGGTTGTTTTAATAAATGTTTATCACATTCAGATAATTCGTTAATATCGTTATAAAATGTACGAATTAGATGTTCGAAACGTTTAAGATTCTAAAAATGAAAGATTTTTATTGAAATAAGTGTGACGTCGAGGTTTATTACGAGTCACAGTTTTAATTGTTCTTCGTTTTAGGCCTAACGTTTCCGTTAATAGCCTGGGTGAAGTTTTGGCGCGGTTGGTTTTCCTATTCTAGCGAGGAAAGAAGTAGATGCTTTAAATAGGGGAAAATTTACTGCGGTAACGAAATTAGGTTTCGGTATTTTTCTTTAAATTACCAAAGTCTACTAACTTCTCTTACACAGGTGTGGGCCTGAAGAGAATTATAGTGGACACTTGGTATTCTTCGCGGTCAGAACTACACAGGAAGTTAAGCTCCCTGAGTTCTGACTTTAGACACAAGTTTTCAAGCACTCGCGGTGGGATTTTTGTCTACCGGCACTAGACACCTAGTCGAATCGAAGGGATAGAAGAGTCGCCTTAACCAGTGGTTCAAGAAAACTAGTGATAACAAAATGAGATCTTCTTACTTTTATTTTTTTTCTTTTGAAAAAATGGTGTGGCTCCAATTGCTCTTTCTCTCTCTCTCCTTCTGTCCTCACTGGTGGCGTGGTAATGTAAATTTTTTTTACTTTATTTAAAAAAAATTAGATAGGTAAAGGAAGTGTCTCTTTTCACACAATAAAGTTTCAAAATTTTGATTTTTAGTACACATATATTTTGAGAAAAGAAATGAAGAATTACACGAAATTCTGGAACAGAGGCCAGAAATACTTGAATTGACAAGAAAAATAAAATCGAATCGCACTGGGACAGAGATCAGATGCGAGTGCGCTTCGGAGGGAAGAAGGGCGGTTTTAAAGGGCTCGCAGGCTCAACCTTCTCATCTCTCGGGAAAATCCTTTCAGGAGGAAAATTCCAATCGGAAAACTCCGGGTAACTCCTCCCTTCGGTTTTCTCCAATTGGGCCGCTTGAAGGCCCCGAAGCACGCCTACGCGCCGGCCATAGGCCCTCCTAATTTTGAGTGAGAGAGTAGAGGAGTGAGGGTAGCGGAGGTTCGCTCTCCCCTACCGAGATGTCGTCACAGGTACCTTTCGGTACCTGTCCGGCTTCTTCCCAATTCTCTTCCTTTTTGTTTGAAACTGACTCTATCGCTCGATGATGGTAGATTGAAAGGTTAATAAAATGCGTCTCTTCGAGCTAAAATGTTTATACTACGCCATACGTTTCGGGGTAATTTTACCCCCTCATCAGTGGCAAGTTTAAAAATGAGTCGTGCGCTACATCGACGACGTAAAAACGCAGACGGCGAAAGAGTGACGCTCGAAAAACTTTAAACAAAAGCCGTCTGCGTTTTTACGTCGTCGATGTAGCGCACGACTCATTTTTAAACTTGCCACTGATGAGGGGGTAAAATTACCCCGAAACGTATGGCGTAGTATAAACATTTTAGCTCGAAGAGACGCATTTTATTAACCTTTCAATCTCTTCCTTTTTATTATTATTAGTTAGTGTTTTTGCGGATCGACATTGTCTCTTAATTCTAGTCTAATATGGTAGATTAATTATAATTAACGATAATAAAATAGAAGGTTGGGTGCATAATATTTAACTGTTGCTTTTGAATACGAATAGCGCATTTATGTAAGTTAACTAGCTTATAAAATAATATTGTATAAAATAATAATATAAAGTAATGTTGTACTTAATATATTACTTAATTCTAAGTGTAAAATTATGAAATAATACTCGTTGGCTATAATACGAGTATACGTTACAAAGTTTTATAATTAAAATTTTCCTTCTTATGTTTAAGGGGTTATGCCTGAGTTAAAATTCAAAAAAATCAAATTTTTTTTTATTTGATTTTTTAATAGCAAATTTACTGTAGAATATACTGTTGAAACTCCTTTTGCCCGAAAAAATTTCGTTACAAAATTATAGGCAAAATACTAAAAATATATAATTTGTCAAAATTAAGTATTTTTCATATTTTATTCTATAGCGCTTTTGTTTATTCAAAGCCATTACATTTTTATAGAAAATTTAACGTTAAATGTGCATACAAACTCCTTTTGATAAAAGATAGTTTTATTAAAAATAACACAAATTATTTATTTATGAATTATTGCATATAGTAAATAGCTCATTCTGATAAAAGCATAGATTTTTTTATTGTGAATGTTAAAAATAAAATAAATTTATCTGTTTCATTAATTTAATCTTTTTAATAAAATAATAAGCATGCGTGCAAACTAAAATATTTTTATAAATTACCACCTAAAAACATGGTACCATACAGCATATGGAAAAGCCAATCACTGTTTTACCAACCTAGTTAAGTTTGCTATCAGACAGCTCTTTCGTCTGCTTGATCTGCAGTCTAGTGCAAGCTTGATGTTGTGAATTTTGATCTGAAGTGAAAACTTCTGAGTGTCAGTGGTGTTTAAATTTAGATAAGTATTTTGGACTCTAAATAACACATTATTTGTGAAGAACTTGTTCTTTGTGAGTGTGTTCTTTATTTTTAGGTATATAAGCTGTCAATGGCATGTGAACGATAAGGTACTTCTGTGTTCGATGCAAGGTTAGATGTTGTGGAAGTTGGCTGTAACTATGAACAATCCTAGAAAGTCATGGGTAAGCAATACCAACAATTATATTCATATGAAACATACTGACTGTGAATGCGTATAAAAATTTATATTTCAATTTCAGCTTTTGATACTAGTATATCAATATGTGTGGCACTCGGGTCTTCATATATCCCTTAATACAGGGATATTTTATGCCAAAACACAAAAAAATATGCCAAGCAGTTTCTGTAAGTACTACCCGATAAATGGAAATAAGTTTCATGTATAAACTTTAAATGCAGTTTTCTCAAGTTTTGAATTTTTGTGATTTTAGGTCAGTTGCCGCAGGATTTCTCAACAACTATGGGACCGATCAAGCTGAAATCTTTTAGAGAACTCCAGGAAGCCCTTCTTCACTGCTTGAACGGAGGGAAATTGGCTAAGGTAAGTTTAAAGAATGTTACGCATGTGAACATATGCATAATTCACTATAATTATGAATATTATGAACTTATGTGTTTCTAAATATTTAAAATTTTTATTTTTCAGTAATCCCTTCCGTTCAAGCTGAGGAGAAAGACATTTAGAAGAATTGCCATCCAGTTTGGTTTGAATTCATCACCTGGATCATGAGAAACCTTACGGCAAAGGATAAAATATACTGAAATTTAGTTCTTCGCACATGGTTCTTCACACATAGTAAGTATAGATATATAAGTTTTTAAACACATGGAAAATTACAACTAATATGTACAGTTTAATCACGAAAAAGTTTTTATTTGATATTACTTGTACAACATTTTTTTTTACCTGTTAACTGATAATTTATTTTTTTCAGGTTTAACTCAGGCATAACCCCTTAACAATTTATTGTATAAAATTAACTAAATTTTACTAGAAATTATAATAACTTTTATTCTAAACTAACTTAGATTTTCCCGAAAGCGAATGCAGCTGCGCGTGTACAAGGAGATTTTGTCAGGATAATTTATTTATCCTGGCAATTCATCGATGGTACATAGGGATTTTCTAGTTGCGAGAAAAGTCATAAAATCGAGAAAAGGTGAAATTTACTTTCGACGCGCGCGAGTAAGCCTATGATGTTTCGTGCGCCGGGCCTCGCCACAGGGGTGTGGACGGGCCTTGTATTTAATGCGTTGCAGTTACGCGCGGGCCTTATATTCACGGCCGCGTAGAATCGGTGAAATTCTCTCACCGTACATAGAGAGCGAAAGTATCTCTCCGATCCGGCTGAACAGTGGTCGAAAAATTTTACGACTGTTCTCCGAAAACTTATAAAATAATACTACACACCTTGCATCTGCAAGTCGCTAAGAACTCTTTGTCGCGCTAGATCTTACAGATATAATAGTACGCGTGAGAGAGAGAGAGGAATAGAAAATTCGTGTTTAGTATATAATATTAGATCAACGAGATGTGCATCTTCGGCTGTCGCGATATTCATTGTCGTAGGAAAGAAAGGTTTCGAGTCGATTTTTACGGTGTACATTGATTTGTTTATGACTTCCTTCGGGTGAAGATCCACCCGAAGGAGCGCATAAAATATAGATTCAAAGAAAGGAAGAAATGCGATCTGGCTACATCTGTTTCTTCCGAGAGAAAGAGAGAGAAAGGAAAAAAAATTTTATGTAATGTATGTCGGCCTTTTTTTTGGGCGACGTTACATAAGCGTAAAAATGCCAATATAATTTAGAATTTACAAGCAGTAAACATTATTTACCTCAATGTGTCTAATAAATAAAGAAAGTATGTCATTTTTTGGGGGTCTCCAGTCATTGAATTTAACTTTTAATGGATATTTCAGCAAACTAGGTAATAATAAAAATGCTGAGGCATTTTTGTGATCTGAAAATTTATTGAAGGTGATACAGTAAATAATATTTGTGATAACATTATTAAAAGAAAGATGAAACTTACCATCGTTATAAATTTTACTATTTTTGTGAAAAACATCAGTAACATCTGCGTAGTTTGGTACTGTATTCTGAGTGTTTTCTGTTTCTGTAACTACACGTTTTTCATTGCACTGTTTCTTAGCTAACATAATAATTTTTTCTGCAACTGGAGTCCAACTATTATTTAATAATTTATCAAAATCGGTATCATTGTTAGGTAGATCTAAATGACTAAGCTTTCTTTTAAAATCGTCTGATATCTAAAAGAAAGGAAAGCTTAAAATATGTTTTTAAGTATAGACAATTATATTTAAATATGATTACCAGAATTGGGACAAGTTCTGATTGTAAAACTCCAAAAGTCTCGATTAGAGCTCCGCCCGTCTTATCACTATAAGCACGACCATGTCGATGATCATACGTATTGGTCCACAGTTTCGTAATTAATTCGATCTTTGCAGAATCATGGTGATTCTGGCTTTTGGAATAAAGTGCTTAAGAAAATTATAGAAATATTGAGTTTTTAAACCTTTTAGAGCTGTATTAGACTGCGCGGATGCTTTAAACGTTAATAAGCCTGCCTATCGTGGTATATCCCTTAATTTACCATATATAGTATTAAGCAAGCCGTTATTATTCACACGTTGCTTGCTATTTGTCTTAGATAATTTATAATCTATAATTTATAATTTTTATTTTATTTATTTATTTTATTTATTTTTCAAAATATAATTTAGTATCTTCCTTTGGAAATATTTCAACAATTTCTGCAGCTAATTCTTCGAATCTTTTTGCGTGAATTCTGTGATTGATATTGCGTACAAAGTTAATATAAAAATAATTTATTTATTATAAATTTTACCTTTCTAAGACTACCATTAAACACAACAAAATTACAACAGAAGCTACGTAAGACTTACGTGAAAGGGTATGGAGTTTTTACAGTTTTTGTCACTTCTTTCGAAACTATGATTTCACACAAGAGATATCGGAAATCAGTAATATTTTGCTTACTAGCATATGCACATAAAATCATTTGCCCATTATAATTGTGCTTATCATCACGCAAAAGTTTATATAGAGGTTTATTGTTGGGGTTTTCCTTGTGTGCCGCAGAAGTAAATAAATAAGACAGAATTTATTTACTTAATATACTTATTTATTATTAGTAATCGAGCTGTGTCGTAAAGATAATTATAAGGGCACTTGTTCTCCGGTCAAAGTCCGTCGGACAACTGAACCGTACTGGCGCTCTCTAAGGCTCAGTCCTTGAAGAGTGGGGGGGGGGGGCTCTAAGAGCTTGCTTGGTGCAGGCTGAAGCTGCTCGCTTTTAGATCCTGACATTTACTTTTTTAATTACTTAATGAGAAAACTGAATTAATAACCTTTTATGTGAATAATTGAAGATACATAATTGATTATTCAGAAATATTTAGAAACTTGTTTACTTTGTGTATATGCGTTGTCTACTTGTTCCAATCTCTTTAAGGCGTCTAATACATCACACAAATTGACTTGATTCTGTACGTTTGAGGTACGACCTTCATTTTCATCAGCATTTATAACAAGTACAATATTTGCATCAACAGATTCTCTCGAATTATTTACATCATTTTCGATGACTTTACTACTGTTTGGTATGTAAGAATTAGCAGTGTTTACTAAAGGCTCGATATTATGAATACTATTTAAATTCGTTATATCAGCTAAGGGGTTTTTCATATCCATGTCTTGTAAGAGTTTATATGCTTTAAAATACGTCATAAATGCTAATTTTTTAATACTATCATCTACTATTATACGCTCGATTTCAGGTTCTGTTAAATTTTCGTATTTTTGTTTATCGATTTGTAAAACTATAAAAAAACATTAGATAACCTCAAAAAATACTTACTATGGAAATAGACGATAAGCTCGCTGAAACCCCACTGATTTAATTTATTTTTCACAAAGTCGTCCATATTTCGCGTTCACATGTAATAAATTAGATCGAACTAAGTATAAAAGATTATGGAAACACTCGACGCAAAGATGTGCCACACAAAATCCAACTCTGCAGGACAAAGGACAGTGCGCGCTCGACAAGCAACGGCGCATGCACGGCTATACGTCATGCAAACGAGCACAAAGTTTCGAGATGCTCAGCGGCAGCGTACGTGAACGAGCGCGCATGAAAAAAGACGGTGCACGCACGCCCCCTCACGGGTCTCTACCGCACGTGACATCGTTGGCGTAGAAGCACCATCGTCCAGTGTGCGTACTTTTTTCCGTGCAATCTTGACTCCTTAACCCCCCACCTATCAACTACACGCTCTACTGACCACCACCAGTTTTAACTTCTTAACCCTGCATATATCACCTTTAATGTTTATGTATTACTTCCAATCATAATCTGCAGCCCCCACCTACACCCTCCACTGATGACTCTAATCATGATTTCCACCCTCTACACATACTCTCAATCTATCACACCTCCATCCATAAATTCGACTCTCTGTCTATCCACTGAGCACCTATCATCATCACCCATGAAGTCCGCTGTCTACCTATCACTTTCATCCCTCACGCAACGCCTCCAATCATAACCTCTACACCTTGACTACTTAAACCTCGACCTATCACCTCCAGCATCCACCTATTGCACCTCCATGCTTCATTTATAACTCTAAACATGACCTCAACCCTCCACATGCAACTTCAAACTATCACCTCCATCCATGACTTCTAACCTCCACCTACTATCAATTAACTCCAAGCTATCTATTGACTCCAATCGTGTCTTCCAACCTCCCACTATTATGACTAAGTTCCAGACTTTCTATTACTTAGCACAATTTGTACCCAGCTAGCAAATAATGTGTGTACTTAATTCTATTTTAAATTTTATTACTTAACCATATTTTATTCATTGCTTGTTCTCAAGTATATATTTGTTTGTATTAGAAAATAATAAATACTTGACAAACTATTTTCGGATTTTCCAACTTTCAATACTTCGAATTTGTGAATTTGACATAACCTCTTTTTGTTAATATTTTTAGTATTGCAATATAATTTATTAACATGTAAGGTCCCGCAATTGATTCATTTATTTCGACATGTATAACGTGTGACTTGTGTGGCTGTGTGTGAATACGCTGACGGTAGTTATATTGCAATATACCAGCCTCGTGCGCTGGTTGAGCAATGATATGACCGGGTTTTCGGGCGTTTTAAGATCAGTTCAGCATTTTCATATATATCACCGCATTTATACTTTTGTAATCCTTCTTTCGGTGGCGAGTGTTGATTGGCTGCGGGTATCCCCACAATTAAATTATTAAGCTACTGTCTGATCCGAGGTCGAGTCTTTATAAAGAACTCGCGAATGACTGTAATTGTAAAGAATACGAACTTAGACTAGCAAAGTACGATTGTGAGAGTGAATACCCTTTATAAATCCGGAAGTCTCTGCCTGGACGCCAAATAAAAATATAACAAAGAATATAAATACCTAAAGACGCAAGATTTATTTAAACTAACATAGACGCCCTTCAAATACTAACTAAACTCTTATTGACTAAGCGTATAGACTAGATTTAAGCAGGAGGACTTAGAGACGTCCGCAGACTTTGCCTGTTTATAAAGCAGCCATCAGCAGTGTGACCGCGCTTTCAGAGCGTGTCCGCATAAGAGCATATCGTGTCCGCAGACTACAAGCCAACGTCTTCATTGCCAGCAGAAGCGACCGCGGACATACTCGTGTCCGCACAATAAAGCCGTAAATACTCAACGTCGTGTCCGTGATTCTGCTCGCGTCCGCATTTTGCTAGACCGTGTCCGCTGACTCGGTAAGCGCGTCCGCTGATATTGACAAGGTCCACATAAACGGACTTAGAGTAAAACAAAGGTAAGAGGAACTTCGTGGACCAGAATAAGGGTCAACGACACAATTGCCCTTTTTAAATTTATTTATTAATAATTTATCCTGCAATATAAGATCTCGATAAGAGACAACCTCCTAAATAAAAATAATTATTTGTTCGAACCCTAGCGGCCCGAATAAGTTAAATTCGGCCCTTACAAATATATTCATTGATTTATTGACACACACATAAACTGCATATCTTTTACAAAGCTTGTTTGAAAAAATGGAAAATTATAAGTGCCTAGACTTTACCTTTTAAAAATTTCTTTTTTTAGAGTATTTGTATACGATGCATCAATATAATATATATAGATAAACATTAAGGCTTTAACGTGACTGTAAAAGGACCCCATATATATATATATATATATATATATATATATATATATGGGGTCCTTAATTTATATATTATATATATAAATATATATATATACATATGTAAGATCCCACGATTGATTGATTATATTATTTGTTAATCGATAATGTCTGCTGAGTGGTTGATTTTCGTGTAGTATACTGTATGACTGTGAATGAGAGCGCTGACGGTGTGATTGTTGTTGCGTACGCCTCGAGTGTATGAATGAGGGTGCTGACAATGTATGTATTGCAATATACCAGTTTCGCGAGCTGGTTGAGCAACGGTATGAGTTAGTTTCAATCTGAAAGAGCAAGTTAGCATTTTTATTGATGTCAGCGTTTAAAACATCTTTGTAACCTCTCTCTAAGTGGCGAGTTTTGATTGGTCTTCGGTGTCCTCACGTATTAATCATCTGACCAACGCCCTGGTCGGGGATGAGACTTTATAAGCTCAGAGCCCGGTCGGCGCGGGGCCTTTCACGACCAAACCAGGTACCAGTGTGCGTCTAACCTCTTCGCATACGGTAAAGCAAGCTGTTACCGTCACTACGACTTGCCGCTGAAGAATAGCTGACTACTTGGAGCTGTTGAAGAAGACTTTACCAGAGATCGTAAGTGGGTGTCAAGGTACTACCTGTACGCTATCGGAGGGCCTAGAAATCCACTGAACTCTGCAGGCAAGCTGGCATATTTGCTCCGGTCAAAAGTACTGCTCAACTTCAATACATTGCGACGAAAGGACCGCCAACATATCTGGCGTGAGTGGGTGAAGCCGCAGCTTAGATAAGTCTACATAACCTGCCACGACTAGCTCGTGTAGTTTTAGATCACATACTCGCCCTAAGGGAGAAGGACACTTCGAACTACAGCGAGTGTACAAAAGCGTAAGTTAGCTTCTTTAGTATTATAACAGAACAAATGTACAAGATCAGTAACTACGTAAGATAACTAGTATAAACTTTGAATGCGAAAGTATGAATGGCCCTTTACCGCCCTTGGAAATCTGTCTGGCTTAATAAAACAAAACAATCAGAAAAGAAAATAGATGTTTAGATGAGAGAAAGATTATTTTATTAACCAAAGCCCTTTACCCACTAACAAGCCCTTTCAGTCCTAAACTAGAGTAAGAACGTATAAAGGACAACGCAAGAGTCCACATTCAACATTTAAAGACTAGCAGAGCGTGTCCGCACTTTTGGGATATCGCGTCCGCACTTTTGGGATATCGTGTCCGCACTTTTGAGATATCGTGTCCGCACTTTCTGAATGTGCCCGCATTTTCTAAATCGCGTCCACACTAAAGGAGGGTAAGTCTGCGGAACTAAATTCGTCCAGCCAACATCCTAATAGGACACAAAAGCAACAGTCCGCTTTTATTAGATCAAGTCCGCTTTTACGAAGACGTGTCCGCACTTTTCAATATCGTGTCCGCACTTTCGTACAGACGTGTCCGCACTTTCGTTACGACGTGTCCGCACTTTCGTTACGTCCACCTTTTGTTATTACAAGCATTATAAGCAATATAAGAGAAGACACGCGGACTAAAGTAATAATAATAAATTATTGTTTAATGATTATTTTAAAAACATAAGGTCTCGGGACCAAAGACATCCTTCCAAATAAAAATAATTATTTGTAGAGAACTCAGGCGGTCCGGAGTCAAATTCAGCCCTTACACATATATATAAATTAAACTAAAATTAAAAGGTTTTATCCTTAAAATAAAATTAAAACAAAACTTATTCGATTAACGAGCTATATACATAATAGATTCTAACATCTATTTACACGTTAACCTGGAACTTAGTGCTGATTTTGCAAACTAACTTACTTCCTACTTCTTGAGAACTGGTTTTGACAGAGCGAAATGCTCTGCAATCGTTGCGTTGAGAGTTATAGATGTGCTCTCAGTAGTATCTTAAGAGAAAGTGAATGGAAATAATAAATATTACAATATATACCGTGCAAAACAAAATTTGAGGTGAATTTATATTCTAAGTGAATCTAAGTAATATATATTTTTCTTTAGCTAAAGATATCCAAATCCGAGCTGTTTTCAATAACAGGATTTTCACCGAGTTTCAGTGCTCAGTCATCTGTTCACTTACACTATTGAGTGAATTTTATTTTTGAGTCGATATATGCTATCTTTTCTGAAGCATAATCAATTTCAAAACATAATTCGATAAAACAGTGCAAAGAATGCATTGTAATCAAAATTATCGAAATTATCGAAATATTTAAGAAAAAAGTATTTAAGAAATTATTTTTAAAAAATTTATATAGACTTATTTGAAGTGGACAAAAAGGTTTTCTAATATGTTATATATCATCACTTCCAACGAAGACTAGTACGCTTTAATTTCCGATGCAAGACTAACGTACTATATTCATGTTACAAAAACTAGCACACTTCATGAATTTGCCGCGAAGATTAACACAATTTGATTCTCGCCGTAAAATGTAGCACAGTTCAAATTTTCATCGTTAAATGTTTATGTAATATAAATAAAAAAACTTTTTTAAAAGGTAAAGTCTATTTTTTTACACAAAATTTGTAAAAGATATGCAGGTTATACCTGTATCAATGAATCAATGAATCAATGAATATATTAATGAATTATATTGTATTACTGAAAATACTACGGAACATATTTGGAAGTTCGTGCCACTCGCAATTTTATTGTTGAACCTGGTAGGTGTTAGTGTACTGATAATGACCTTTTTTTTTATTTAACGTAAAGTTAATAATAAAAAAACTACAAATGAAAAACCAAAAAAAAATGCATTTTGGAACTTTATTCTGCAATAATGACAACGTTCTGGGACAGCTGCGAGGTAGAGAATTTAAGGTCATTATCAGTACACTAACACCTACCAGGTTCAACAATAAAATTGCGAGTGGCACGAACTTCCAAATATGTTCCTAAACGGTACCAGGACTCCCGGACTATATAGGGAACCACACTGGCCGATACCATACAATGATAATAAATCATTGTATAGTAACAGCCATACAATAATTGTGATTTATTTGCAAAACTTTAAATTTGTGAGTTTGACGTAGCCTCTTTTTTTAGTATTTTCAGTAATACAATATAATTCATTAATATATTCATTGATTCATTGATTCATTGATACAGGTATAACCTGCATATCTTTTACAAATTTTGTGTAAAAAAATAGACTTTACCATTTAAAAAGGTTTTTTTATTTATATTACATAAACATTTAACGATGAAAATTTCAACTGTGCTACATTTTACGGCGAGAAGCAAATTGCGTTAATCTTCGCGGCAAATTCATGAAGTGTGCTAGTTTTTGTAACACGAATATAGTACGTTAGTCTTGCATCGGAAATTAAAGCGTACCAGTCTTCGTTGGAAGTGATGATATATAACATATTAGAAAACTGATAGCAGATTTCAAACTTAAAATTGCTAATACTTTACTTTGGATAATGAACGTTTTAAACAGCTTATTTTACTCCTTGAAATCTGCAGTAAAGTTACGTGGAACACATTATTTGTTAAAAACTTTTTGTCCACTTCAAATAAGTCTATATAAATTTTTTAAAAATAATGTCTTAAATACTTTTTTCTTAAATATTTCGATAATTTCGATAATTTCGATTACAATGCATTCTTTGCACTGTTTTATCGAATTATGTTTTGAAATTGATTATGCTTCAGAAAAGATAGCATATATCGACTCAAATATAAGATTCACTCAATAGTGTAAGTGAACAGATGACTGAGCACTGATACTCGGTGAACAGCTCGGATTTGGATATATTTAGCTAAAGAAAATATATATTACTTAGATTCACTAAGAATATAAATTCACCTCAAATTTTATTTTGCACGGTATATATTGTAATATTTATTATTTCCATTCACTTTCTCTTAACATATAATAACTAAGATATAATAGTTTGATAAATATATAGTGTATGAGATCCATTTCATGGGGTTATACCTGAGTTAAACCAGAAAAAAATAAATCATGATTGAATAAAATAAATCATGATGAAAAATAAATCAGGAAAAATTGTGATCCACCTAGCGGAACAAAAAAGAACATTATGAAAAAGACTCTAAATATATTTATATCTACAAGTATTTATGCAGAGTAAGGAAATGGGTTACCCATTCTTATACTTACTCCCGATACTGACTTGGTAGAAAAAAAATTATAAAACGACTTTTAGTGACATAAGTCCGTTTGACTTTAAAGATAATGAATTTATCGCTCGACTATAATTCTAGGAAAAAAGAATTTATCTGTCACTTCGAGCCAAGAAATTAAAATTACAAAGGTTAAATTTACTGATTTTGAAAAAAACTTAATATTAGTGCGTTTCGCCCCAGACTACTCGTTGGGCTCATCAGTAAGTTGACGAGTAGTCCTATCTTAGACGCAACATGATATACGAGAATGGGTGTTACTTATGCAAAAAAGTTGGAAATTAAGCTGATGGGTCACAAAAAATGTGATCCGCCTAGCGGAACAAAAAAGAACATTATGAAAAAGACTCTAAATATATTGTAATTTTAATGTATTTGTAATTTTAATTTTTTTGTTAAACCTGAAAAAAATAAATCATCAGTTAATAGGCAAAAAAAAATTATATATAAGTAGTATCATTAAAAATCTTTTTTGTAGTTCATGCATACATATTCATTGTAATTTTGCATATTTTTAATGCATGATATATCTTGTGACGAGGATCCCGTCGAGGGCTGCTCGCCTGGACACCACCCAGTCAAGATATAAAAATCTTATACTCGGTGGTGCTTTCAGAGCAGCAAGCGAGCAGTCAGCTGTTAAAGCCACAGGACAGCGCGGCGCCGAGAGCAGCCTGCCGCCGAGCAGCAGCAGCACGAGGCGAGAGCGAGAGAGTGGGGGAAACACAGCGCGTAGCAGCGCGCGGCAGCCAAGGCGAGCGCAAGAGAGAGGAACGAACGGCGAGCGCTGAAGCAGCGAGAGCGAGAGACAAGAAGACACGAGGCATGCGAGTCACGAGAAGCGATCTAACGGAAATGCGTGAGTGCGAGTGAGAGAGCGATAGACGCCGCGAACTGGCGTAGTTGCCGAACGCGCGAGTATAGTTAGTCTGGAAGGATCCATTGGAGCACGAAGAAGCAAAAGCGGATTTTCCAAGGCGACGACCAAAGCGACCCGAGATTTTCCCTCCGTGTGCATTATCCGAGCGATTATTAGTGTTCTTTCGCGTGCGCTTCCACAAGAAACGAGACCTCATCAGAACGCGAGGACGAGGAGTACCCGAGATAGAGACAGGTAGGAGTGTTTCTATGCGATACCTCCCCACCGCGAGTCCTAACCTTAGAGTCAGCCTGCGTAGTGACAGTGAGCTCGCCCGAGGTCGAACACGCGTCCGCGAGTGCACATAATAATTATCTAATTTCGAAATAAATTACGAAGTGTTTATTTTACAAGTCGCGTGTATTTATTTATGTGTATTTCTCTCTCTGCACCTCTCCCCCCGTGACCTAGAGTATAAAAGTTCTCCAGCCGGCAGATAAGTGTTAAAGACCGCGAGTTCGGGCGTCCAACATTAATTATAAAATTCGAGCTCGCGGTAACCTGCATAGGTGTCATCACGTGGTACTACGCCTCCCCCGGGATGGAAAAAGCACAACGTCACAGTGGCGCCCAACGTGCGGCATAGAGTACAGACGGAGAAAAAAAAAGTGAGAATACGCGACTTAGCCATTTTTTGCCACGCGGTCGGTTTCGGCGGCCATCTTGGTAGCCGCCACGTGGAAAAGGATTCGGGAAAAGTCGGGAAGAAGATAATATTTTTTTTCTTTCGCTCGAAAGAGCTAGTGCGGTGAAAATTCTGAAAATTTTTTTTCTCAAGCGCTATATATAGCGAGCGTTCACGAGTAGTATATGCAGCTTTCCATAAAAAATTTTTTTTTGTCACAGCTTACAGTCAAATGGATTGACTCGTGTAGCCGGATAACCTCACCGTTGTTTAGTAAATCACGCGACTTTATTTTGACTAGTGACGGAGAATTAAATAATTTTTAGAGACAAGCCAAATTACTACACTATCGTTTCCGAGAAAAACTATACTTTTCGCAACGAATTTTTTTTTACGCGACAGCGCTTCAACAGCGAAGAAAATTAAAAATTTACCCTGCTCGACATTCGGAAAATTTTTGCATGACCATAATTTACATTATATAAATTATTTATATTTACTGTAAATCTTATTTCTCTATATATTATACTTGACACCCCACTAACACAGTGCCCCACCAAATTAATGTGACGGTTAACAGTTTGTACGTCGAAAATTATTTAATAACTTTCAACGACTTAAGGACAGACGTGGGAAAAATTTATTTTTTATTTCAGGAAGATTTATACTGACAGATACTAGATTCCACCGATTACAGTCAGACAGAAAATTCTTTAGTAGTACTAGAGGTTAGAGCGAACAAATTTTTTTTTGTAGACAGTAATCACAAATCCGGTTAAGTATGAATAAATTACCAGACGACCACAAAATGTCCAACGCCGACAATCAAGAGGTAATGACAGCACTCCGTAGAAACAGGGAAGTCAGAGCAATAATCAGAGAAATAACGAAAAGGGATCGACGAGAATTACGAGATTATTTAGAAAAACTAAATGTGGATACTAATGGCAGTAAAGCAATACTGCAAGACAGATTACTTAGAGCGAGAATACTAACGGAAACAAACATAGCAGCACCTTGGTACGAATGGGACGGTCAGCCGATAATCCCACGACAAATACATACGAATAACGATGAAGTTGAAACTAATAGAAGAAATGTCACAGAATTAACGACACAGTTAAAGCCGATAATAACACCAGAGTTTATTCAACCGAGTGCGTCGACGAGTATACAATATTCCGAACACGTGAAACATTTATTGACTGAAGCTGCGAATAAGTCATTACCCAGTAACAAATGGTATGTTAGCCAGCATACTTCAACTCTGCTGCACTCCTCACCAGAAAAAAAGCATATACCTGTAAACGACTCATTCGCCAAGAATTTTCTAGAAATTGAAGCAATTGCAAGTGATACAGGAACAAAAAAGAAATCGAAAAATACTGATGAGAAACTACAGGTTAGCCCAAACTCTAGCGAGGAGTCAGAGCATGACGATTCACTCGAGGCACAGAGAAGACAACTGGAAAAGACAATCCATGAAATGCAGATTACATCGACAGAAGCGGAAACCGACAGCACTATAAGAACGAAAGTCAGTCATAAATACAGACACAACTCCCGACCAAAGTCAACACCGAAGATTGGCAAATCAAAAACAGAAAAGAGACGTTAACTACACAAAAAGTCAAGATCACCATCTACAAGTAGCAGCTCTTCAGAAGAATCGTCCGACACTTCGTCAGACAGCAGTTCTTCAAAAGAGGACACGTCATATAGGAGCAGACATAGACGACACAGAAGGGAAAGAAGTAGTAGCCGCAACCGTATCTCTGCTAAAGACCATGTCAGTCATTCAACTAATCAAGAATCTAAAGATAGAGTATTCAGGCTCACCTAATGATGACCCAGAAGATTACAACAGGAAATTGACAGGCATTAAAGACAGTCTAGAGATACCAGGAAAAGCCATGCTAAAGCTAGTACCGTACACTTTGACAGGAAGAGCTCAAATGTGGTATCAGACAGAAAAAACAGACATTCACTCATGGAAAGACTTCTTGTCAGCCTTCAAAGAACAATTCTATACATCTGCCAACACGAGCGATGTAATGGGCGAACTGTTACGACGAACACAAGGCAACGGCGAAAAGATATCGACATACATTATGAATTTCAGTCATATCGCCGATCATCTACAAAAACCAATGTCAGTTAAGAAACAGTTAAGTCTACTCATCGACATATTAAGGCCAGTCTACAGGAAAGTCCTAAAGCACAAGAAGATTAAAACATTCCATGACGTAAAAAAGTACTGTAAAGACCTCGAAGATGAACTAGAACATGATGCCAGATATGCTCCGCCACCACCTGCAGAAAAATCCAAGTTCCCAGCGGCAGCATGGTCGGCTACACCAAAACCAAAGGTAGCTACGACAGAAGAAATAGCAGAAACGAACGAAGTTGCAACGAAAGCAAAAAAGAAGAAAAATAAAAAGAAAAAGGCTGAAACAACCGAGACGACTCCTAATCAGCAAGAAGCTACGACACAGGAAGCTTGTGCAGCCAATCAGCAAGTGCAAGCCCCGCAACAACAACCGGTACAGGCACAGCAGAAGCCTCAGCAACCCTTCACACCAGCACTGAGTCAACAACTGAATCAAACGCAACCACATGTTCAATATTATGGACCCTGCCACGATTGCGAGACAGTGGGACATAGGGCAGCGAATTGTCCGAAAACGCAATGTTATAATTGCAGACAATTCGGTCACAGGAAGAACGCCTGCCCCTACCCAATAAAATTGTCTGGAAAATGCCAGTGGTGTGGCCAAGCTGGAGCACAATTCAAAAACTGCAACAACTGTGCTAAAGCAAGAGAACTTCTACAAACGTTGCAGCCAGACACTGCATGTCAGGTATGCGGACAAAAAGGCACGACGCTGCGAGACTGCACAAACTGTGTTCACGTCAGAAAGCTTCTGGGAAACGACTCGACGGAGGCCCCCATGGGCCAGCCGACCTCCGTATTCACGCCTTGGGCCCTCAACTAGCGAACAAAATTGACAAACATACCCCCGCAGTTTGCAGGAGTATGTCAATTTTGGGAGGGGGAGAAAGTGGCAGCAAGCCACGAGAAACAGTGCGAAGTCAGGAAGTAGCGGCCAAAGCTGTAAGTAACAGCCAGACCAGCTATTTAAAGACAGGCGCACAACAAGAAGAGACAAAAGAGATAAAGAGAAATTCGAAGCCTGAAAGAAACGCTGACGCAACCCGTGGGCAAACGCTGCAGGCCGAGAAGGAAGTAAACGCGAATGTGAAAAGAGGAGACGCCATTGCAACACAACGGCCAGACTCTGTCACAGAGATGAAGAAACTAGTGATTAATTCAGGGGCAAACAGAGGAAATCACGTTAGAGCCAGTATCGCTAGAGACACGGAATCTAAGCCAGACGGGACGCCGGCTGCGCCAATGGAGAGTAGTGACGAGGATACGAGGTTAAACGAAGAAATCCAGCTGTGCAAAAAGCGAGGCTTTAGAGTAGAGAAAGACATGATCCAAGGTCGAGGACTAGAGGACATCGTGGAATTTTCGAAAAAGAGCCTGGCAAAGATAAAAGAGTTAGCAGAATTCAGGAAAGCTGAAAAAATCATGAGAGCTGAAGCCAACTTAAACTTGGAGCCGAAATCCACTGTGGAGCCAGATAATAACGGCGAGCAGAGGAAGTCAGCTCAGAGGTTAGCACAGGCTTTAGATTTCGGAGAACTCGAGTAACCGCCCTGGAGGGAGACAATAAGTGGGAAGAAATTGAGGAAATTGATAAAGAGGTAACTACAGATGATGAAGATAGCATGAGCGAAGAGGAAATGCTACTGATTGTGGCAAACGAATTATTAGAGGAAGAATTAGAGGAAGACCAAAGAATAAGGGCGAAAGTGAAAGATTTGCTCGAGGAAGAGACGGTTTACATGGAGTTAAGACAAATCGAGGCAGCTGTAGACACTCTGATCGACGAAACGATGTCAGACCCTAGCACCTCTGCTCAATTAGAGGAAGCCGGAGTCGACAGAGATTCCAAAGACACGGAGGTGCACGCAGCCACGACCACAATAGACAATAGAGACTATATTAAAGTCAGTCTAGGCGGAAAAGAGTACAGAGCCGTGTTCGACCCTGGAGCCATGATAACTATCGTTGGCCCAGAGATCGCTCGGACGTACAAGACTCGACTTAAAGCTAGTGAAGCTCTGATACGAACGGTGACAGAAGGAACGTCGCCCGTATTAGGATTTCTACCAATCCAAATAGACTTAGATGGAATAGACAAGACGATTATGGCAAGAGCAGTAGCAGAAGTAACACATGAACTGATTTTGGGCAAAGATTTCTGCAAGACGTTCAAAATAGACACAAACCACAAAGGCCTATGGCGAGCCAATCTGGGAGAGTGGAGAGAGTTCGACCGGCCAGAAGCTAGGTCTCCAGCAATCATCATCGCAGAGAGCGCGAGTATCTCCGAGCTCAGCGACGAGGAGAGACGGGAAATCGAAGAACTAGTGGCCGAGATACTACCAAACAATCCCAGAGAGTAACTGGGGTATACGAACTTAACTGAGCACCACATCGTAGGGACAGACCCAATCCCTATACGCTGTAAAGCCAGAAGACGTTCACCGAAGAAGATAGAGGAAATACAAAAAGCAGCTATAGAACTTAGAAGACTAGGGGTAATCGAGAGATCCGCAAGCGCTTACTGTAGCCAGCCATTACTAGTGCCAAAGCCCGATGGGACAGAGAGATTTTGCGTCAACTATATCGAATTAAATAAAGTGACGAAAAAGGATAGCTACCCTCTGCCCCAAATAGACATGATACTAGACAGGCTACGCGCAGCCAAATACTTGAGCAAGATCGATCTCAAGCAGGCTTACTTCCAAGTCAAAATGGAGGAAAGCAATAAGAAATACACCGCTTTTGCAGTACCTGAATACGGTTTATGGCAATTTGAGCGCATGGCTTTCGGCCTTTGCAACGCGCCCAGTATGCTGCAGAGAATGGTTGACATTTTGTTTGGCCCTGAGAACTCCCCAAATGTGTTCGGATACCTAGACGACATCGTCATAGCTACCGACACGTTCGAGGAACACAAACATAGAGTCAGACACGTGTTAACCAAATTGACGTCAGCCGGACTCACGATTAACCCGAAGAAATGTGAATTCTGTGTTAGCGAGATAAAGTACCTGGGATTCATTCCGGATCGACACGGCTTACGAACCGACCCTGCAAAAATAGAGCCAGTGATGAACTGCCCAACTCCAAAGGACTTGACAGGCTTACGACGAGTCCTGGGCATACTTGGGTGGTACTCTAGGTTCTTGGAAAACGAGTCGGAGATAAAGATCCCTCTAGTCAGAATGCTTAAAGACCAGAAAAACTGGAATTGGGGACCGGAGCAAGACGAAGTGTTCAACAAGTTGAAGCAGGCTTTGACCAACGCTCCTGTCCTAGCCAGACCGGATTTTACGAAACCTTTCACGATCCAGTGCGACGCAAGTAATTTCCCTATTGGTGCAGTGCTCACGCAAGAATTTGACGACGGAGAACACCCGATCGTCTACGTCAGCCGAGTATTGTCAGCACCAGAGATAAATTACACCACCACCGAAAAGGAGTGCTTGGCATTAGTTTGGTCTATCAACAAACTCAGGCCGTACGTCGAGGGTTACCACTTTACGGTGATCACTGACCACAGCGCTCTGAAGTGGCTCCGCTCGCTGAAGGATCCGAAAGGCCGACTAGCTCGATGGTCTATGGAAATTCAACAATGGGACTTCGACATAATGCATCGTAGGGGCACCCAGCATGTAGTGCCAGACGCGCTATCCAAAATGATGGAGCCAGAAATCTCTGCTATAGGTGAGATCGAGGACAAATGGTATTTACGAAGACGCGACGAAGAGAACCCCACGAAATTTCCCGAGTGGAGAGTCGAAAACGGAAAGTTGTACAGGCACAAGGAAGATCCAATGCTAGATCCCATCACTCACCCGGACGAAGGATGGAAACTTGTAGTACCAGAGGAATTGCGGGAAAGAGTATTGACCACAGCGCATGCCGAAATCTCAGCAGGACACCTAGGAATTGAGAAAAGCACGGGATAGGATAGCACGGGAGTATTTCTGGCCCGGACTATTCCATGATGTCTGCCGATTCATAAAAACCTGTCAGACTTGCCAGGCATACAAGATTTCCCAACAGGTTCCTCAAGGGCTGATCGGGAAACGAATCGTCGAGAAACCATGGTCCATCGTGGCAACAGACGTGATGCAGTTCCCAAAAAGCTCCAGCCAGAATAAATATCTCGTAGTATTCTAAGACTTATTCTCTCGTTGGGTGGAAATACATCCATTACGCCAGGCTAACGGGAAATCTATAACCAGAGCCTTCGAAGAACTGATATTGTTCAGGTGGGAGACGCCAGAATATTTATTGACAGACAACGGAACGGAGTTTATCAACGAACATCTGACAGAAACTCTAGTGCAGTACGGCGTAAAACAGGTGACCACACCACCTTATCATCCGCAAGCAAATCCGGTAGAGAGAAGCAATCGCACTTTGAAAACAATGATTTCCGCATTCGCGAAAAATCACAGTGATTGGGATAAGCATTTGCACGAGTTACGACATGCGATAAATACAGCTAAGCAAGCGACGCTAAAAACATCGCCAGCTTTCTTGAATTACGGCAGACACCCTACCCCGGTGAAAAGCTTACGTGTGGAATGGGAGGGGGTGACGAAAAAGACTAAACTAGAGCCTGAAGTTTGGAAAGACAGACAGAAGAGACTAGACGCACTACGAGACTTGGTAGCGAAATATATAGACGACGAACGAACGAGACAAGGTAAGCGGTATAACAAAGGCCGAAAGGTCGTAGAATTCCAAGTGGGAGACTTAGTGATGAGAAAATCTCACCCCTTGTCCAAAGGAACTGAGAAATTCTCAGCCAAGTTAGCACCCAAATATGACGGTCCGTTTTAAGTCACCGAGAAAAGATCGCCAATCGTTTACATACTAGAGCCAGTCGAAGGGAAGAGTAGGAAAGTGGCTAAGGTCTACTAACAAGCCTTCTTCCCAACCTGTAGTAGTGTCCGACAGAGGTGCATGTGGTTACATTGCGACGCTCCCAAAGTCTGCAGTAAGTAACCAGGTGGCGGGTTCGCCCCGTCAATCCACCATGAAACATATTTCTAATTCATTGAATATTTCAGACATGAGTTCCAAAGACGGACAGAAGGTAGAGCCAGCCAGGAAGAACTGGGCAGATGAGGAGCCAGAGGTGGTCAATGACCTGGTGGAGTTGACTCCCTTCGAGCTGGAGCTTGCAGCCCGCCGAGAGCAGGCAGCCCAGGCGGCGACTCGACGGATCGAGCAGCAGCAGGGGAGCATCGACGAGGTCGCCTCCGCCGGAGAGGGCCAGGCCGCCAAGGAGAACCCTCCCCAACCCCAGGAAACAGACGACAAAATGGACGTCTGTATTACTGAGGCCGAGGAAAACGACCTCTTCGCGGAGAGCAAAGAGGCGACGGCGCCCAAGTCGCCCCCCACGTGCTCCGCTGCTGTGGAAGAGAGACGGGCCGCTGCATATCACGGCCGCAACGGGAGCCATCCCCCGCCCTCGAGCCCTGCCGCTCAGGCGTCCGACCGCGTCGACCGCCCCGCCCGAGAGCCACGTCGTGACGACGCGCGCCG
>JACCIB010001220.1:0-47428 GCA_018906965.1 Philotrypesis tridentata
TCTTCATATTGTTCCTCAAATCATAAGGATCTTCCAAACTTCTACGGACAAAGATACTGGCGACATATTCAAAGACTTACCCGGTATATCCTTAAGATTAGTAATTTTGGGAAGATCTCCAGACTTTTTAGGCACGACCGCAAGGCGGGAATGCCTTATAGTTTCACCATCGTAAAAATTGTAATCAGCGATATCTCAGCCAATTGTCGACCAATCGGGCTGAAAATTTAGGAGAATACAACTCTTATATGTACAAAAAAACGTTTTTTTTCTTTTCTCGATTACCGATATATTGTTGAAATGGTAGCTCTTTATGCTTAATTCTACAAACGGTTTTTTGATCATAACTCAAATTCTAAGCATTTTACACAAAAAAGTTAAATGGAAATGTTGTACATCTCAAAAAAACACAACTATTTCCTATTAACATGAACACTCGAAAATGCTTAGAGTTCAAATTAAGAAGCTAAAATCGAATGTTTTAACATTAAAATAGTTCGTTTTTCATAATAAAACTTTTTACGCATATGTTTTACAGAAAAACGTTCAACATATAAGTTATAGATATTTTAAAAATACAATTTTTTACCGGAATAATTATACGCTTAGAATGATTCAATATTTTATAAAATCCCAAAACTGATTTTTTTTTAAATAAAAATTTTAGTTTATCTCGATTATCTCTGCGAAATTAACTCCAATCGAGCTAAATTTTTTTTTACAAACTGGACCTATGCTAATATCGTGACAGAAGGAAATTGGACTTAATCCCATTCATACAAAAAATATGGGAACATGTTTTAGAATTTCGAAAAACGGTTTTTTGGTCATAACTCAAATTCTAAGCATTTTACACAAAAAAGTTAAATGTAAATGTTGTAAATCTTTAAAAAATACAACTTTTTTCTATTTACATAAATAATCGAAAATGCTTAGAATTCAAGTTAACAAGTCAAAATCGAATTTTAATACTAAAATAATTCGTTTTTCAAATAAAACTTTTCAGGTATGTGTTTTACATAAAAATACTCAATATAAAACTTATAGATATTTCGAAAATACAACTTTTTACCGGAATAATTATACGCTCAGAATGATTTAACACATTATAAAACTAAAAAAACTGAATATTTAAAGAAAAATTTCAGTTGGCCACGATTATCTCTGCGAAATTAATTACAATCAATCCAAATTTTTTTTTATAAACTCTTTCTACATTGATATCACGACAGAATAAATTTGGGCTCAATCCCATTTATACAAAAAAACCAGGTGAGCGCGAAGCGCGAACAGTGGGCGAGCGCGAAGCGCGAGCGTCGGTCCTGCCTTAAATGCAAGACGCGAAGCGAAACGCGCTTCGCGCGTTTCGTTTCGCGTTTTGCATGCCTTGCATCGCCCCGCGATGCAAGGCGGGGCAAGCCACGGAGGTCTTTCGGCCCGCAGGGCCGAAAACCGACTGTGGCGCGCTAGTTAGCAATCTCTTCCACTTTAGTTGGTAATACCTCATCATTTCTGGTTAAGCTTTTTGGAACAACAGAAGCAACCTCGGGAACATCAGACTCCTCCTCACTGTCCACCTGTTCTATAGGTGACAAATTTCGCCAGTTTGTCTCATCCTCAAAATTTTCCACGTCTTGCCGAGCCGTGGAACTAGCTCTATACCCTTTAATAGGCGATTTGGTTCTTATAGGATTCGCATTTCTTTCCGCATAATCCAACGCCCACTCTCTCAAAGTCTCGTTAATTTTGTCCCTCAAATTCTTCTCCTCTTCAGTGAGCTTAGTCTTTTCAACACCATCTGTAGGTAATGAAGACATAGATTTAGCATTTCTTAATGGAAAATCCTGAATACCATCTAACTCTTCAATATCTTGGCTTGTATCATCCCCAGATTCCTTATATTCTGGAACATAATTATCCCAAATAAGAGAATTGGGATTATCAATACCTGACACCTCCAAGCTGGACTGGTCCTGGATTCTACCAATCGCAGATCTTCGCATGGTAGACTGTAACTGTTCATTAACTAATTCCAAATCATCACTTGAAGAAGAAGAATCCCTGAACTGATTCTTCAATATACTCCTAATCGTAGGTTTGACTGTCCTCTTAAAAGTCTTTTTACGTTCTAACAACTCGGAAGCCATAACTTCTTCCACCTCACTCTCTCCAGGACTGTTGTCCACCAAATTTTCCCGACTATCTGAAACTTCCGAATCCGGAGAAACTAAATTTCTTGCAAGACTTGGTAATGCGGACCGATCCAAAGACGGTACAGGAGCATCCTCTTTAGGATCCACATTTCTTTCCCCACTTTCAGATGAGTTCTTGCTATCCGAGACTGTAGAAATGGGATCAGAAAATGCTACCGTTTTCGGCATCTCCACCTTATGCTGTCTTAACCTTTTTCCAATGGTACTTGCATCCAAATCAGCTTGTCCACCTTCCATACCTTTAGGAACAGTTGGTAACGGATCTTTATAACCAGGCTTCCTACCCGGTTTCTTCCTTACAGGCTCATATACTGTGTCTGATTTTTCATCCTCAGACAATTTAGCAAGGTTTTGTCTTGCCAAAGAAGTTTTGGTAGGCTTAGGTACCAAAGGTAATAAAGACACCTCCCCCCTTATGTCTTTACCATCATGTTTTCTACTTTTCTTATCAGCAGACTTTACCACTGGATTCCGTGACAGGGCATCCGAATTAATATTCAGACGTCCAGGCTTGTATTTGAAAGTATAATAATACCCTCTCAAACGCAATCTCCAACGATTAAGTCTACTCATTGGATCTTTGATTGAATCTATCCAAGTCAATGGCTCATGGTCGCCATAAATACTAAAATGTCGTCCATATAAATAATGTCTGAAATACTCTACTGCTATAATCACGGCCAAACATTCCTTCTCAGTAGTGGAATAATTCCGCTCACTTTTATTCATACATCTGGACATATATGCTATTGGATGATCTTGTCCGGGTTCTCCTTGGGAAAGAACCGCACCTATAGCAAAATCACTTGCATCAGTTGTCAAAATAAACGGCTTGTCCAAATCCACAGCTGCTAAAACAGGAGCTTCACAAAGAGCTTTCTTTAATGCTTCAAAACTCATTTGTTGTTCATCTGTCCACTCCCATTTTATGCCTATCTCCAACATCTTATTCATAGGCCGTGATATAGAAGCAAAATTTTCAATAAACCTTCTGTAGTAACCTGCCAAACCAAGAAACTGTCTCGCATTAGTCTGGGTCTCTGGAGTTGGAAACCTAGACACAGCTTCCAATTTTTCTGGATCAGGTCTAGCTCCCTCACTACTGATGATATATCCCAGGTACTTAACTTCTGGAACTAAAAATTGACATTTATCAATTTGAAGCTTCAGACCTGCTTCAGACAGTCTGTCGAACAGATTACTTATTTTCCTTTCATGTTCCTCAAGATTATTTGAATAAATAACTATATCATCTATAAATACATACAATTCTGAACCTTGCAAACCTGATAGAACCTTGTCCATTAACCTCTGGAACGTAGGGGTGCATTAGAAAGGCCAAATGGCATGCATTCATATTCAAAATGCCCATACTTTGTATTAAAAGCAGTCTTTTCAATGTCCTCTGGTTCAATCTCAATCTGATGAAAACCCATTGCAAGATCAAAAACCGAAAAATACTTTGCACATCCTATTTGCTCTAATATCTCTGTTATATTAGGCAAAGGATAAGCATCCTTAATAGTCTTTGCATTGAGCTTCCGATAATCTATCACCAAACGATACTTTTTCTTACCATCAGGTCCAGATTTCTTTGGCACAATCATTGCCGGACTACAATAAGGACTCTTTGAAGATCTTATTACCTTTGCTTCAATCAACTTATGTAATTGATTATATAATTCTTCATCCAATCCCTGAGGTGCTCTTACGTATTTAACTCTCACAGGAACCTCATCCGTAGTCCTGATCTTATGTCTGGCATAAAAAGTTCTTGGAGGTTGATCTCCTGGCAAATAAAACAAATGAGAATACTTAGCAATCAGTTCCTTTATCTGCTTAGCTTCTTGCCTGGAATGATGTTCCTTTATTACTTCCAACCTCTGCTGATCATCAACAGGCGGATCACCCTCCAACAGAAAATCAAGAAGATCATTATCATCACTAAAATCAAAAGGCTCCAAATATTGTGGAGTGATCTCAATTTCCACCGGCTCTGGCAACAAGTTTGCGGCCATAGCATAACAGAAACCCTGATTGTTAGTTACAACATTGTCTCCAAGATATACCCCTGGAATTGTCTTGATTTCCGGAAGATATGCATCACCTCGCTGTGAGTCCGCAGTGACCGGGATTTTTACTTGCACTCTTTGATACGGTGGTAATTTAAGACAAACTTTTGTCTCAGCTTTCTCGTGCAACACAACCACATTATCTTTTTCCTTATTTACCACCTGAAGACCAGAATACCCAACCTCTGAGTCCGTTTTCCTCAATAAATCCCGTACCGGTCTTACAAACGGTATTGAACTTATTGGTTGACTACTCAAAATTACATTTTGATCTTCAAACCTTATATTTACCTTTTCTTCCGACAGGAAAGGTGATCCAAGTATTACTCCCTCAGGCAACATTACATTCTTTGGAATTACCTGAAATTCATGATCTATACCCTTTATAGTTAAAAATACTCGCCCCAGTGATTGTACACTGTGAGGTGATATACCTTTAATACTATAAATAACATCATAATCTCTAGCTACACCATCTAGTAATGCTTCCTCTTTTACCACATTCAAAGAAGCACCCGTATCAATCATACAAGTCATAATTTCCTCCCCTAACTGTGGTATATGTAGTCTAATGGATGGACAATGTCCAATCATCGTGTTAATTGTTGCTTCCAAATTTAGTCCGATTTGTGAGGTATCGGACTGACGGGACGCGTCATCTGTGAAGAGCCCGCTTCCGCGTCCTTTCGGCGAGCTCCTTGCCAGTTTAAATTCTTCTCTTGATGTGGAGAAGAAGATCTCTGTGCATTTGGATTATATAGTTTAGGTTGACTATTGGATTGACTATTATTTTGATTATAACTTCTACTTTGATATCCACTCTGATTACCATTCCAATTGGATTGTTGAGAATTACAACCTTGTAAATCACAAGACCTGTTATAATTCCTTTGGGAACCGCAACATTGTTGAGCCTGGCAACCACATGATGTTACTGCGGATCTACCACAGCAATGATGATTCTGATTATTATGTCCACAACCATGATTTTGTTGGTTAGAACAAGTTGAACGTTGGCAACAGGAATTAGTACACTGTTGTACATTTGCTGGACAACTCGATCTTTTCAGTATTCCAGTAGGCTGTGAAAATTTCGCATTCGGGTTTACATATCTCAGCTGCGACGGTGCCACAATACGTCCCGATTCATTGACATAAGTCCTTGGAAAATATGTATCATTAGGATCGTAATGATGTGGAATATCCCTACTGAAAGTTTCCTCATCAAAATTCACTCTTCTAATGCTAAGCTGGCTACTATCTTGGCTTGTAGGACGCATTAATGCCCTCCCTGCAAAAGTATAATGCCCAGCCTGTATTTCCACATTTTCGACTATAGTCCTCTCCATCTCTAAAGCCACTTTTAAAGCCTCCTCAATAGTCTGAGGTCTCGCTGATCTTACTTCTCTCAATATTGCATGTGGCAAACCTTCCACAAAAACTCTCTTTGCCATAGCCTCTAGATATGGCTTAAGATTTGCGGAAGCTGGAAGTTCCGGAATTTGTTCATTTGCTGTTGACTAAAGAAATAAGTCTGCCATAAAATTCACGGACAGTCTCATTCTTTCGCATGGAGGAATTCTACAGCTCGTTCTGATACTGAATAAAAGACTTGGACGCCGCTAAATGATCCCTTAAAATCTTCTTCAAGACTACCAGCGTTTCCACTGTAGAACCATCTAAAGCTCGTCTTGCCTTCCCTCTAAATTTTGATATTACATGTCTTAAAAATAACGGTTCTTGCGATGGATCTAAAAGACTGTAACCATTATCAACATCCTGAAGAAAGTCCCTCAAACTCATATTCTCTCCATCATACATACTAACAAAACTCACCGCTCTATTTACACTCTGATCTAAATGAGCATCATGAAAATATGTGGACATATTTAACATGTTCTGGTCTCGTTCCGCTTGTCTGACATGATAGAAGTTAGCTAAAGCTTGAGCTCTTTCTCTGGTACCTTGAATCTGGTTAATCTCATCCAATGTCAGATTCGCCATCTTAATATCCTTATTTGATATTTGATCAAAGTATGGATTTTTTTGTAAAATTATTGATTATTAATAATTTTATAAACAATGACAACTTCCCCACAAGAGATGCCAATTTGTAAGGGCCGGATTTGACTCCGGACCGTCTGAGTTCTTTACAAATAATTATTTTTATTTGGAAAGTTGTCCTTGGTCCCGAGACCTTATGTTCTTAAGTTAATTATCAATAAATCAATAAAGTACTTAATTCTCTAGTGGTGGACCCTTAGCTAAGTCCACTTGTTAAATCTTACCTTTATGGATGGCAGGTAAGTCCTATTGCTTGGTCTAGATTAGTCTATGCGGACGCGCAACTGCAATATGCGGACATGCATATTGAATGCGTACACGCTATTATAAAATGCGGACACGATGGATTTGTATCCTGGAATATTGTGTAGGTGGACTAGGATGTATTTTGTTCCACCAGATGTGTGTGTGGACGCATTAACGTTTGTGCGGACACGATATTACAAAAGTGCGGACACGAATTCAGAAAGTGCGGACACGAGTAATAAAATGCGGACACGATGGACTTTTGTCCTAGAATGCTGTAAAGGGGGACTAAGATGTATATTGTCCCTCCAGATGCGTGTGCGGACACATTAACAAAAATGTGGACCCACTTGGAGAAAGTGCGGACACTATTTGGTAAAAGTGCGGACACGAGTTGAGAAATGCGGACACGTTCCGGTAAACTGCGGACATGCAGCTATTTCGGAATAGATCTTGAGGATGTTTTTATCGTGTCCTTTGCTCAGTTAGGGTTCAGATCATTATCTTTTGGTTGAAGGGACAGGTTAGTAGGGCTAAGGTACTTTGGTTAACTAAATAATCTTTTCATCTAATACGTCTAAATTACTTTGATATTTGTCATGTTTTATTATTTTGAAGCCAAACAAGTTCGAAGGTACACAAAGGGTCTCACTCATTCATCTCTCATTCAGTTTACAATAATGATGTTTGTTCTTCTTTATTTTAGATTTGTCTTAATTACTGAGATAATAACTTACTGATAGTACACACGCTGTAGGATGAAGCGTCCTTCTCTCTAGGGCGAGTGTGTGCGACCTTAACACTACACGAGCTAGTCGTGGCGAGTTGTATGGACTAAACTAAGCTGCGGCTTTACCCACTGACGCCAGATATGTTGGCGGTCCTTTCGTCGCAATGTATTGAAGTTGAACAGTACTTTTGACCGGAGCAAATATGCCAGCTTGCCTGCAGAGTTCAGTGGATTTCTAGGCCCTCCGATAGCGTACAGGTAGTACCTTGACACCCTCTTACGATCTCTGGTAGAGTCTTCTTCAACAGCTCCAAGTAGACAGCTAGTCTTCAGCGGCAAGTCGTAGTGACGGCAACAGCTTGCTTTACCGTGTGCGAAGAGGTTAGACGAACACTGGTACTTGGTTTGGTCGTGAAAGGCCCCGCGCGGACCGAGTCTTTGGCTTATAAAGCCTCTTCCTCGACCAGGACGTTAGCTGTTTAATTAATCCGTGGGGATACCGTGATCCAATCAAAACTCGCCACTTAGAGAGAAGTTACAAAAGATAAACAATCGCTTACAGTATAAAATGCTGACTGCTCTTTCTAGATTGAAACTTACACTCACCGTTGCTCAACCAGCTCGCGAAACTGGTGTATTGCAATACATACAATGTCAGCAACCTCATTCATATACTCGAGGCGTATGCAACAACAATCACACTGTCAGCGCTCTCAATTACAGTCATACAGTACACTACACGAAAAGCAACCACTCAGCAAGCATATTCGATTGACAAATAATATACTCAATCAATCGTGGGATCTTACAACATCATCACATGACAAATGTGCCCATAATATGTGGTTAGATCATGTTTGTCTAAAATTATTATGTAATTTAACACGATTGTTTCGCATCATGAAAACTTTGTCTTTTATTTATGGAAGCAACGAGCTGATGTACAATCTACTCTACTTAGTAATTCAGTAAATGTGTTACTATAAATATATATAAGATTTAAAAAAACTGGAACAAATTCTATCATGTAGAACGCAATTTTTTTTACGGAAAAACTTGCAGTCCCGTCCTATCATAGATAATCGATGAACTGCTAAATGTCAGTGTAATTAATAATATCATAAAATTATAAATATAGTTAATTATCCTATAATGTGTAATACTCAAAACATTATATTAAACTAAGAGAATTATGGCCTCAAATAATAATAATTGGAATTGGATTTTTGAATTAAGTAAAGATTTAAAACTAAAAGCTGTAAACTACATAATTATTAATTTAAAATTTTTAAGCTTGATTTATTTTCCAACTTGAGTCATAGCAATTTATTTTATACCAGTTTTTCAATATATAATAATAGTTACAATTATTTTAAATCAACTTCTTGTAATCTTCCGATAATAATAACAGAGTTTTGTAAAACATACATACCAATAACCAAAATCGAGGTTAGAATGATTGCAAGATTAAGTTTGAATTCTTCAAAAATTGGTTAAGGACAGTAATAAATACATATAGAATGAAAAATCGATTAAGAAATTTTCTAACGGTGTTTCATTAACAAGTTACTATGGTTAAGCTTGCATAATTTGAAGATGGTATCCATCGTTATCTATGATAGGATGGGACGGCAAGTTTTTCCGTAAAAAAATTGCGTTTTACATGACTGAATTTATTCCTGTTTTTTTTTAATGTATGTAAATCAACAGAATTTAAATCTCATATATAGTTGTACATAATCGTCCTAAACATAGATTTTTAATGAAATTAGGATAACACATGTAAGGTCCCGTGAATGATTTATTAATTATTGATTTCAACGTGTATAACGTGTGATTTGTGTGAGTACGCTGACGGTAGATATATTGCAATACACCAGCCTCGTGTGCTGGTTGAGCAAGTGTATGACCGGGTTTCGTTGTTTAAGATCAACTCAGCATTCTCATGTATGTCGCCGCGTTATGATTTTTGTAATCCTTTTTTTGGTGGCGAGTGGTAATTGGCTGCGGGTATCCCCACAATTCAATTATTTTGTTACTGCCTTGATCGTGGGTCGAGTCTGTATAAACCCTCGACTCGATCAGCGCAGGGCCTTTCACGACCAGACCAGGTACCGGTGTGCGTCTAACCTCGTCATAAGACTTGCCGCTGAAGACTAGCCGTCTATCTGGAGTTATTACGAGAAGATATACACAAGATCGTAAGAGGGTGTCCAAGGTACTACCTGTAAGCTATCGGAGGGCCTAGAGATCCACCGAACTCTGCAGGTAAGCTGGCATATTTACTCCGGTTGGAGGTATATTACGACCGTAGTACACTGCGACGAAAGGACCGTCAATATATCTGGCATAAAAGTGGGTGAAGCCGCAGCTTAGATAAGTTCAAACTCTGCCACGACTAGCTCGTGTAACTTAAGATCGTCACACTCGTCTAAGAAGGAAGGACGCTTCCACAGAAGAAGTGCGTTGTAATGTAAGTTAAATTATAGCAACTACGTAAAACCTTTAACTAACATTATACGAACAACTATTTATACTTTTTGAACGTCCGTGTGAGTGAGTGAGATCCTTTAAACCCTGTCTGGTGCTGCCTAAATAAAATAAAACAAAACAAAGAATATAGTATCACCTTGTCAAACACTTTATTTGAATTAATCCAGAACCCTTCTTAGTCGTCCTACCTAACTATACCTGTAAACCTTAAGTTAAGTATTCCGTACTAAGAGAGAGAAGGCAGCGGGAGTCCGTACAACTGTCATATGCAGCGTGTCTGCAGCGTCTAGCCACCTGCAGGGTGTCCGCCGAAGACATCAACGTGTCCGCACGCCGAAGCATTGTGTCCGCACATCTGACAATCGTGTCCGCGCTACGTCTGTTTTGGTCGCCAGATGAGGCCGCGGAACAAATCGTGTCCGCCACTCAAAGCCAGACTCACATTCCACCGTGTTCGCGCTTTGGTAAAGTGCGTCCGTATTTCTTGCAAACGCGTCCAAAGGAGTCAAAAGGAGCCATATAAATTCATTAATAGATAACTATACTGGCAATATAAGATCCCGATCATAGATAACCTCCCAAATAAAAATAATTATTTGTTCGAACCCTTGCGGCCCGAATAAGTCAAATTCGGCGCTTACACACATTTACTGAATTACTAAGTAGAGTAGATTGTACATCCGCTCGTTGCTTCCATAAATAAAACAAAAAGTTTTCATGATGCGAAACAATAATGTTAAATTACATAATAATTTTAGACAAACAAGATATTACCACATATTATGGGCACATTTGTCATGTGATAATGTCATGTAAGAACATCATGCCATTCTATTACATGTACCATATAGTTGAATTGAAACTTTGAATAATAACATATTGGCGCTACGTTCTGCGCATATTTGTGACGCTATCACGCAACGCCCAATTTACCGGAAGAATGGTGGCCTAATCTCCCATGGTAAATACAGAGTGATCGTGATCGGTCACCAAACCTCAACTTAATTAAACCCGACTCTACCTTTTCACAAGCTATCCACCTTTTCACATGCTGCAATTTAGTCAAGTGTTTACATAAATACATATATATTTATAATCATCTTCCTTTTAAACGCTTATTTATTTATTTCAAGTCGATTGTTTTTTATAATAGAACTTGCCAATTTATTTGTTCATGTCATAACTTTCTTTTGTTAAAAGTAAAATTGAAATTTATGTAAAATCGAAGGTATAGGAGAAATAACATTAATGAAATGGTAGTCTGACCAACAGACCTCAACGTGAAGATGTTTACGCGTTAATATTTTCATAGACGGATAGATTTGAATTTTTGCTATATAAGGGTTGGAAATTGAGAATTCGAAAATGAACTTTGATTAAAACAATGAAATAACCGTATAGATGGAGTAAACTCTTAGAATTTTTGTGACATTAAGGGGTTATGACAGTGTTAAAACCTGAAAAAAAAGAAAAATTGTTAGTGTTGTAAAAAATTCATAGATATATAGGTGCTCTAAAAACTATATTGTTGCTTTCATATACAAGTATTATACATCACTTTTATGCATAAATAATATGCATAAAGTGAGTGTAACATTTAAAAACAATTAAAGCTATTTGCTTACCAAAAATCATGATTTTCATCACTTTTATTTACTTGCCGCATGTTTCTGATGGAACCGTACCATCAATCCTGATGAATCAAAGTGCCAAATCTTCATTATGAGTCTGGTCTCAGAAAAAGTGAAACAGATTCTTGATAAACATAAAATTAATATAATTAATAAAACATATATTGCCAATATTAGTAATTATAGTGAATGTTACATATGTAAACATACGTAACATTCACTTTGAACTTACCTTTGCCAATTCTGCTCCACTCAATTTGTGACCATACTCATAAAGAAGGTTTCGCACTTTGGTTCATCATGATTGATAGTACGGTTCCTTCAGAAAGCTGCGGCAAGTACACAAAAAGCATGAAAAAACTAAATTTGAGTAAAAGGCATTTAAAGTTTATAATGTAAATCATTCAAATGAACTCAGCTATACTTACAGAAAATATCCTTGATTTGCTTTTGGTACTCAAATATACATACAATAAAGTATATTTGATGGTACACGCTTGTCATGCTGTATGATAATAGCATTTAGAAGCTGAAAATAAAATAAAAATTATCGTTAGCTATTCACAATCAAGTTATATTTATGAATTACAGTTACATACAATACTTACCATTATTAAATACACTTCAAGATCTTAAAAAGTATGAAGAATAATACTTCAGGCAGACAATATAAGCTCCCATTTTTCTGGCTTGCACCCGTATACCTAAAAACAAAAAATAAACCAACAAAGAAAAAGCTCATTATGAACACTGTTATTACTAATTAGTTTCCAATACTTATCTGAATAATTTTTCTACTCTGCAGAAGCTCTTGCACTTTTGCAACACCACTAAGGTTATAAGCATTGCTACAGCAGCTAGCAGACTAACTGCACTGATCTAGTGTCCTGGATGAAAAACAGCTGTTTGGCTGCTTTCTGCTGCTTTACAGAAAATTCTACTACACCGATTAAACAGAAATCTTCATTCTCGATCAGACGCTGTGAGGCACAACCTATTCGAGTGGCAAATTCAAATTTGTTGAATGCCTTTGCTTTAACACATTGAGTTTAGTAACATAAAATCACACATAGAAAAATTAATTTTACAGATTTTATTTATTTTACGGAAATAAATTAATAACTCTTGAGAAAAAAACGGTTTGTAAAACGGTTTTTAAGTCATATTTTCAGTAAGATTTCTCATGAAATTACTCTGTAAAAAGTGGGTTAGAACAATCCTTTCCACAAGTTTGGCCTAATTAAAATATTTAAAAATCACGATTTTTTAGTTTTTTGTTGATATCTTCGAGGAAAATTTTTTTAGCCAAAAACGGCTTTCAGGACCATATTCTACAGACTATTAACTATGAAAAAAGTGAATAAAAAAAAAATGGGTATTTTGAAAATTTTAACACTGTCATAACCCCTTAAGGTTATCAAATGTTATAAAATTTATCTTCATTTCTTACAGGAAGAAACAACCTTATACTGGCCAGCCTTTTACCTTTAAAAGGTTTATTTAGAGGGGGGTGCGGGTAGATTTCACTACTTTTAAATGGTATATAATACATAAATTATAATGAATCATTAACATCAACTAAATAAGTTATCAATTTAGAAAATTATTATACGTATGCTTATGTATTATTGCAATAATAATTATTTTTTCGACACCGTCTGTACAGCAAATAGTTATTTTTGGATCATTATTATTCAAAAAAGAAATATCTAACGCCTAGTATGAGTTTTAGGAGTTTCTATCGCGATTTAAATAATATAGTTTATGATAAACTTGTAGATCCACGCGAAGGTTATAAACTAGCAGAAACCGACAGTAGACTAATACTTCATACAGAGATGAGTGGGGAGATGCGCAACACTGTAGTCGTCGGCGCGGCGATTTTGAAGGCAGTTGAGCCGGCTCTCGAGTTGTGACGTACCATATAGTGCGAAACAAAATTTAAAGCAATGTGAAAATCCTTTACCAAGAAAAAGGTGAAAACTCATCGGAAAGCAGGTAGAAAGAGGGGTTATTAAGCACAGCAGCGAGTATCTTCTCTCCGCGTTGCTCCAAGAGGGTTCCGAGATTTTCGTGCACTCGGTCCTCGGTCAGCTACCTGAAACTCCTTCGAGAGAATCCGTTTTATTGCGGTCTTATGTTGTCATCTTTCAAAAATAAAATTTTTCAATAAACAATTTTAATATAATTAATAATAGTATAATAAAACGGCATTTTTTCAATAACAAGGAATTTTGAACATTATTAAAAATTATATTAAAAAATAAAAGTATTATAAAAGTATTATTAATAAGTATCGGAGCAGAGCTCGGAGACAAGATACTGTAGCTGCTGTAGACTCGGAGTACACATACAGTTTGCTATATCTGCTTCCCGAGGAGTTTTCCCCTTTTTTTATAGTAAATGATTCTCACATTGTTGTGAATTTTGGTTCGCACTATCCCATGCAAGAATGCACCTACGGCCCAGTACTGGCCCAATAATGGCAGACTCTATAGCAGTACTGATAGCCCGTACTTACCCATTACTAATCTACTGTTGTTTTCTGCTAGTTTATAACCATCGTGTGGATCTCCAAGTTTATCTCAAATTATATTATTTAAATTGCGTTAAAATCCCCTCAAACTCATACTACACGTTTGCAATAACGTTTAATCCAGAACATGAAAAAAGTTTCAAGTGAAAAAATGCATTTACAGAAAAGATGGCATTAGGATCAAAATACTATCAAAGGATTTCACTCTTTCAGATAAGTATATTTTGATTATCTTCAAATAAATGAACTATATGATAATAGAACATGATTCTTTGTTTTAAATTAAATTATTCTTTCTTTATTACAGGTGATTCAATGAACTTAAAAAGAAAAATTTATGAACAGCGTAAAAAAAAATTTATAAACAGCAGACTTTACTGAATGAGACTTATTTATCACCGTAAATAATATATATAAAAATCTGAAAAAATAAAAGATAACATTTAAACACAAAATTAATTTAAGAACGTGTACATATTCATTGGACGACTTTTGAAATAGTCAAAGAATAAAGCTTTCAATATATCAAAACTCAAAGCTCATCCAATAGATAAACCTGGAAGTTGTCATGGAAACCCTGTGACTAATTTACTTACTGAAAATTTAGTTCTTTTCAATTTCCAGAGAGTACAAAGGACAACAAGCTTCCAGAATGTGGATCAGCGTGACTTTTTTTCAAGCGAAGTATACCTCATGCTATTTAAAAGGAAAAAGAACATATAAGTTGTTAAGCTCATCACTCAAAAAGATAGTATGAACAATTTTTAGTTGACACCATTGACTAGATTTGAATATTATAATTTTGAACCTGTTAAACATTGATATTTTAAAACTGGTCAGTCATATCAATTTAATGTTTATCATAGTATCCTTTGGACTGATCGACTTCACAACTCATTAGCTATTTTTATCTTCTATATAGCAAAACGTACAATTCCCTTGAAAAGAAGGCACACGGATCCATGATCTGGCAGCTGGTTATACTTATTTCTCTCTGGCAATTGAACAGAACTAATTTTTCATTTAGTAAATTAATCACAGGGATTCGATAACAACTTTCATGTTTATTGGTTGCACCAACTTTGACCTTTTAAATTTTGAAAGCTTCAATCTTTGATTATTTTACGCACCTAATCTTACTAATTTTGTAATTTAATAATATGTAACCATAATAAATGTTACGACAGAAATACTTTTTAAACATGAAATTTGGTTACACTCGATAAAAGTTGTTAAAGTTCATATATTTAGTGATCCATTATTAAATGGATACTTTGATTATTCTTGTCAATTGAGTTCTTCCGGCGTTTCTTCGAAATAATTCTTGATTCAAAATATTTTTCCACTTCACTAATTTAATAAATGATTCTTGATTCAAATTTTTTTTTCACTTATTTCACTTCGTCACAGTAACCTTCTTTCTGCTGGTCTAAACTGTATAGATATTCCAGCTATTGTCTAGTATTGTATTGTATTATTGTATAGTAGAGTCCGCTTGAAGAAGCTGCTTATTCAGAGTCCGCTTGAAGAAGCTGCTTATTCAGAATCCGCTTGAAGACGCTGCTTATTCAGAGTCCGCTTGAAGAAGCTGCTTATTCAGAGTCCACTTGAAGAAGCTGCTTATTCAGAGTCCGCTTGAAGAAGCTGCTTATTCAGAGTCCGGTTGAAGAAGCTGCTTATTCAAAATGACATTTTTTTTAAGGGGTTATGACAGTGTTAAAATTTGGAAATACCCATTTTTTTATTCACTTAGTTCATAGTTAATAGTCTGTAGAATATGGCCCTGAAAGCCGTTTTTGGCTAATAAAATTTTCCTCGAAGATATCAACAAAAAACTAAAAAATCGTGATTTTTAAATATTTTAATTAGGCCAAACTTGTGGAAAGGATTGTTCTAACCCACTTTTTACAGAGTAATTTCATGAGAAATCTTACTGAAAATATGACTTAAAAACCGTTTTACAAACCGTTTTTTTCTCAAGAGTTATTAATTTATTTCCGTAAAATAAATAAAATCTGTAAAATTAATTTTTCTATGTGTGATTTTATGTTACTAAACTCAATGTGTTAAAGCAAAGGCATTCAACAAATTTGAATTTGCCACTCGAATAGGTTGTGCCTCACAGCGTCTGGTCGAGAATGAAGATTTCTGTTTAATCGGTGTAGTAGAATTTTCTGTAAAGCAGCAGAAAGCAGCCAAACAGCTGTTTTTCATTCAGGACACTAGATCAGTGCAGTTAGTCTGCTAGCTGCTGTAGCAATGCTTATAACCTTAGTGGTGTTGCAAAAGTGCAAGAGCTTCTGCAGAGTAGAAAAATTATTCAGATAAGTATTGGAAATTAATTAGTAATTACAGTGTTCATAATGAGCTTTTTCTTTGTTGGTTTATTTTTTGCTTTTAGGTATACGGGTGCAAGCCAGCAAAACGAGAGCTTATATTGACTGCCTGAAGTATTATTTTGCATACTTTTTAAGAACTTGAAATGTATTTAATAATGGTAAGTATTGTATGTAACTGTAATTCATAAACATAACTTGATTATAAATAGCTAACGATAATTTTTATTTTATTTTCAGCTTCTAAATGCTATTATCACACAGCATGACAAGCGCATACCATCAAATATACTTTATTGTATGTATATTTGAGTACCAAAAGCAAATCAAGGTATGCCGGATATATTCTGTAAGTATAGCTGAGTTCATTTCAATGACTTACATTATAAACTTTAAATGCCTTTTACTCAAATTTAGTTTTTTCATGCTTTTTGTGTATTTGCCGCAGCTTTCTGAAGGAACCGTACTATCAATCATGATGAACCAAAGTGGGAAACCTTCTTTATGAGTATGGTCACAAACTGAGTTGAGCAGAATTGGCAAAGGTAAGTTCAAAGTGAATGTTACGTATGTTTACATATGTATTCTTTACCTGTTGATGATTTGTGATAAAATGTCGCCCAGATGGCATTGGACATTTCATCAACAGAATGGTGATGGCCTCGGATGGCATTGCCATAATATTGTGTTAGTTGGACAATCCTTTGAGCTGTCAGACGGTTCTTTCCACCTATCCCTGCGCCATCAGACAGCTTTTGGCCAGCCAAAGATTTCTTCATATTTCTAAGTCTGGTTCCCATCCTCTTCTGTACGTGTCCCACACATTCTTTCTTCTTGATGAAAAAATCCTCTCCATAAGGCTTAGCATCACAAAGAGCCTTATACACCTTTGAGTCGCCTTTTCCTATGTAGTTTTTGTATTTGATACCATGGATTGTCTCTGATCTTCGAAACATTTCCACGATACCATCTACTTCCATTTTTCCTGAACTTCCTTGATGATTGGTAGAGCACTGGTCTTGATGTTCTTCTAACCACTCTCTGTACTCTTCATTGTCTTCTTCTGGATGCGCTTCACAAGCCTTGCAAAACGATTGTTTTGGTGCCACATCAATTACTTTGCCCTTGCTGTTCCGGATCAATGTTGACACTCCTTGGAGGGAAGAAAATCCTCGTTTCCTCCAAGATCCATCACCAGAAACCGTGTCACAGCAATTCTCTTGATTCTCACCTGAGTTGCAGCCTTTTTGCGTAGCTGCTTTCATTAACTTATTAGCTACCTTTTGACTTGCAATTTTTAATTCATGATTTATTGAACCAAAATAACTATGAGCAACTGGTGGTAAAAAGTCCATGATTCCACAAAAGGTTTTCAAACCAGTGTGTCCATGACCAAGAGCTCTCATAGTCAATACAACTCGTTAATTGATTTCAAAGGCATTACGCTTTCGAGCAATCTGTCTGCTCGAGTCAATGGAAGCAGCTTTGTGGCAATTAGTGCAAATGATGGATAATTTGCTACCCAGGCCTCGGATATCAACTTCATTGAATGTGACATCTCCGCCACAGTTTTTGCAAGCCAGAAATTCTTGCAAGCCTGGTAAAAGTAAGGAAGTGTCATAAATCCTATATTGTATAGGACCAGCTTCTACATAATCTAATTTTAATTTTTGCCTGGACCTCGATACAGGAATTTCTGGCTCTACAAACTGCGTAGCTGATGTACCTGATATGGATGGTTGCATAGTGCTTCTTGTTGGAGATCTTGCACTAGATGTTGAAGGAAGTGGCATTTATCTCTCTGGTGGTGTAGGCGATGAAGGATCTTCTTCAGATGGTGCTTCATTTCTTGAAGATGGAATAGGTGTTGGCGATGGTCCGCTTTTATAAAAAATCCTTTGCCTCTTCTTCTTTCGTCCAAATCTGCGTTTTCCATGTGCAGATGAGCCTGGCTTTCTTCTTCTTGAACGACTCATCTTATTGTTTTTAATAAATCTTTAAATTTCACTTCACAATAATACACTATTTATAACCTTGATTTGAAACTAAATAAAATATTGAAATAATTTTCAGTAAAAATTATTAGTTTATAACAATAATCTTAACTGAAGAACTGAATATTATTTAGTTAAACAATCACTGATAATTGTAAATAGCAACTTTAACAACCTGCTAGTCGTATGGTAAAGCAAAATTCTACTTAGTGTGCCGTTCACTGTAAATACCATCTACCTCGGTCGGTAACCGCCAAATTTAAAATTTTTCGAATGTGCCGTACATATATATATATAGTATATATATATAGCAATATTGTTGTATGCTTTTATAAAACATGAAATCATAATTTCAGAATAACATATACGATTTTTGAAAATCATGTTTTTTTTAGTATTTTGTTTATAACTTTTTAAAAAACTGTTATATTGAAAAACGGGTTTCGGTAGCTTATTCTATGGTAAATTTCCTACAGAAAACGCAAATAAAAAAACAATCGATTTTTTGTAAATTTTAACCCTGTCATAACCCTTTAAGCTGAATACTGAATTTTTTTGCAAAAATTCTAAACAGCAATTTTATTGGCTTAAACCACTCGGAAGAGTGTATACATTAATAATCCGCATCTGCAAACAGCTGAATTTGAACAGCAAATTCGCTATAAATAATTCAAGTCGGAATTTCGCATTTTTCGGTTTTTCCTCTGCGTATTGAAAAGTATTGATGGCAGAGAAAAACAGTTTCAAATAAAAGTTGTTTCTTATGAAATTTTGCACAAAAATGTCAGCGGTGGCATATGTCTATCTCTAATAGTTTAGTTGTAAATTGTCAATGAACGCGAATTCTGCCAAAATCGAAAATTGTTTATAATTATTGAACAAGTTATGTTACGTTTCCTTTATTCTATGGTAGTACTTAATAAGTACCATAAGCGTGCAAAATCCGAATTCTCTAATTCTCTATCTACTATAGTTTTTGTGCAATAAGGACCGAAAGTTGAAAAAGTTGTTATATTCAAAGTGCTGGCAAAATGTGAAAAATTATTTCAAATAGTTTAACTTTTTTATACATACTCTAGTAGAGTTAGATTTCAATATACTATGTTACCAACTGCGAAATTTTTATTAGGGGCGTCCTGGGGAGCAAATGTTTATAAAGTACGTAATTAATTAGTTTGCTGTACACAATATTTAAGTGCAATCAAATTACAAATAAGTTTATTGCAAAGGTGGGATTTTGATCGAAATTTTAAGCCCCAGATGGACCTGGTACGACCAATAGGAACCGAGATACGTTTTTTTTTCAATGTACAATAACGCTATACCAAAAGGTAATTTTCCATATTTTGAAGTTCAATTCCTGAAGTTCAAGACTTGAACTTTACAGTAAAATTATTGATCTTACTCTTAAGCAAGCTTTTTAACAAGCAATAAGCAGCTGCAAAAAGGTGTTGCTTAGATTTCAGCCGTCGGCGCCGTGGCCGGAGGAGTGGGGGTAGCCGCACTCGGCGCCGAGCTCGCCGTTCGAAATTCGGAAGGATCAAGTAATAGAGATTTCTTCCTTGAAGTTCAAAAATATATGTAGGGACCTATGCCATTCGGTTATAAATGATGCGTGCTTTAAATAGTCGTATCATGCTAAAATTAGTTTTACACTGTGCATTTGTTATAAACAAAAAAGTCGCTAAAGAGTCATTTTTTTTTATTTTTCGCTTAGAAATCGAAAAATACGGGAGTAGGGATAAAACAACAAGAGAGAAAAATTGTGCAGTATAAAATTACAAAGCTAATGCGCTATTCAGAAGCTCCGTACGGTTAATAGAAGCTTAGATAATTAGAGAGAAAGGGTTAAAACAGGCCTTTTTTCAAAAAATTGTTGCAAAGTCGTATATTGAAATATAACTCTTCTAGAGAACGTACAAGTTGAACTATTTGAGATAATTTTTCACGTTTTGCCAGCACTTTGAAAATAACAACTTTTTCAACTTTCAGTCCTTATTGCACAAAAACTATAGTGGATGGAGAATTCGCATTTTGCACGCTTATAGTACTTATTGAGTACTACCTTTTCGTAGAATAAAAGAAACGTAATATAACTTTTTCAATAATTATAAACAATTTTCGATTTTGGCAGAATTCGCGTTTATTGCCAATTTACAACTAAACTATTAGAGATAGACGTATGCCATCGCTGAGATTTTTGTGCAAAATTTCATAAGAAACAACTTTTATTTGAAACTTTTTTCTCTGCCATCAATACTTTTCAATACGCAGAGGAAAAACCAAAAAAATGGGAAATTCCGACTTTAATTGTTTATAGCGAATTTGCTGTACAAATTCAGCTATTTGCTTACACGGATTATTAATGTACATACTCTTCCGAATGGTTTAAGCCAATAATATTGCTGTTTAGAATGTTTGCGCGGAAAAATGTTAATTTGATTGGCCTAATGTAACCGATCGAAAAATTGTAAAATTAAGTAAATCATAAATATCTTCGTAATCCACGCATTTACAGCTTCAATCGCTTGTTTATTCCATACATTGTATCGAAACTGATTGAAATACGTACACCTCCTTGTATTTAGCGTACAATATATGCAGCAAAACTAGTGTAATGATTTGGACGTTATGAGTATTCCATGAAATGCTCAAATAATGGGAGAAAAAGCGTTTCATCGTAAGTTAGGAACCAAGTATTTCTCATAACCATTTTCCAGTTTATAGGCCATTTTAGAGATTTGAATTTCTACCAGGGAAACGGATAAAATTATATGTAATATTTTAATGATAATAATTTCGTATGTGTGTGGGTATATATATATATATATATATATATATATATATATATATGCATACACACACGCACACACACAAAATTGTTATGCTAAAAATATTACATATAATTATTATTATACCCAATATACAATTTTAATAATAATTATTATAAGAATTTTATCGATTTTTCAAATGTTTCCGAACCATATCGATTTTTTTTCATTTTTTTTCAAATTTTCCCCCTCTCCTATTATTTCTGATTGTTTCCAAATTTTTTCTGACTTTTTCAAATTTTTCTATTTTTTACGATTTTTCCGAATTTTTTCCGAATTTTACGGTTTTTTACGATTTCCGAATTTTTTACGATTTTTCAGAATTTTTTACGATTTCTCAGAATTTTCTCCGATTTTTACGAATTGTTTACGATTTTTACGAATTTTCTCCGATTTTTACGCATATTTACGATTTTCTAATTTTTTTCGATTTTTACGATTTTTTCCCAAATTTTTCTGATTTTTTTCACTGCTCATTTCCGCCGTAAAGCAGATTTTAAATTCTCGCGGGGTTGCCACTAGAAAATTAAAAAAAAATGTCATTTTGAATAAGCAGCTTCTTCAACCGGACTCTCAATAAGCAGCTTCTTCAAGCGGACTCTGAATAAGCAGCTTCTTCAACCGGACTCTGAATAAACAGCGTCTTCAAGCGGACTCTGGATAAGCAGCTTCTTCAACCGGACTCTGAATAAGCAGCGTCTTCAAGCGGACTCTGTATAAGCAGCCTTATTCTCAGCCGTCGATATATACAAGATACAATATTCACCAATGTTGTATGGCGTATAACCTCCCACATTCTTAACACTTCACTAGCTTGTCACAACACAAGAAAATGTTTTCCTTACATAAACTGAATATTCTGTAGAAACTTTCTTCTATTCTTGAACCAAGAAAATAAATCATATAGCCTGAGAGTTTACTTCCCAGGAGACGATCCAAAAGGTTATTAATTATTCATATTCACTTCAACAACGTAGAAACTTTCTTGCATGAATGTTGAATATTCTTGACACTTCACTAGCTTGGCACAACACAAGAAAATGTTTTCCTTATATAAACTTAATATTCTCTATGTAGAAACTTTCTTCGATTCTTGAACCAAGAAATTAAAACACTTTAACTAGCTATTCATAAGGATCCCTTTCCACATACAACCTTAGAGTTTACCTCCTATGTGACGATATATAAAGTTACATATCCACTTCAACAACGTAGAAACTTTCTTGAAAGATGAATTCTTAACACTTCACTAGCCTGTTACTTCACAAAAAAGTTATTTCTTTATATAATCTGATAATAAGAAAAACCTGACAAATAAAAGGGTATATTTTAACAAAGAATCAGTTTATGAAACTTTCATGTATTGTGTATTTATAAAAAATGTAAAACTAAATACTTATCTAATTCTAGGCTGTTAGTCATGTTTGTGAAACATTTTACTTAATTATATCTGACAGTTTTCAAATATTTAACCAAACACAGCTTTATAAATTGCATATTATTTTGAAAATAAAATCACTTTGGTAGTTTATTGTACCATAGTTATTATTCTTTAACACTGCATTTGTGTAATTGTATTGAAAAATAAAAAAATGTAAATACACCATCGTCTGCTCTTCTGCACACATGAACTATATACATGCAATAGTATACGTAGAGCTAACGTCACACGAACGATGACGTACTTCCGCGGAGAACATTTTCTCCGGGAGAAGAATTTTCGCTGAGAAGAATTCATGATCCCGAACTTTCACTTTACAATATCTTTTGATAGAAGCCACTTCACAATATATGACCCTGATGTGATTTTGTTAGTTTTGTCCCAAGCTTTCATTTGAGTGCTCATAAGTGAGAAGCAAAGCTCTTAATGCGTAGAAAACGGAATGTCACATCTCCAACAAGGCCTATGAGACGTATATAGGGTCTGGCTATGGCGCCCTACGGCGGCGTACGTACTGACCGTACCTTGTACTTGCCATCGAGGCGCTACCGCACCCCTTGATAATTGAGCGTATAAATACGAAAAATAATATGTAGAATAAAAATTATTTAGTATACTATACCGATTGCATTTTGCAGGAAGAAGTTGTAAGGACTTTGATGTGTAGGCTGGTGAATAAATTGTTATTTTTATCCCTATAAAGTGATTACATTGAAGAATCAACATACAATAATGCTAAAATAGTTTATAATATTAAATGCAGTCACCATCAAATAGACCTTTCTGTTAGAGTTGCCTTCCACTTTGTGGATAAGTAAATCGCAAAAGATTAAAGAACATGATGCAGTGAGACCGTGTTGAAATTTTTTATGGAAAAACTTGCCGTCCCATCCTATCATAGATAATCAATGAATTACTAAATGTCATTGTAATCAACATTATACTATAAAATATCAAAATATAAGTCAACTGACCTTTCTATTTTCCTGTATATATGCACAACTATAAATATATGTTAAACTGTGAGAATAGTGGCCTCAAATGATAATAGGTTTTTTTTAAGTAAGTATAGAACGCATGAAGTGTAACGCAACTCTAACAGAAAGTTCTATTTGATGGTGACTGCATTTAATATTATAAACTACATTATCATTATTGTATGTTGATTCTTCAATTTAATCGCTTTATAGGGATAACAATAACAATTTATTCATAAGCCTACACATCAAAGTCCTTACAACTTCTTCCTGCAAAATGCTATCGATATAGTATATTAAATAATTTTTATTCTACACATTATTTTTCATATTTATACGCTCATTTATTTATTTATTTTACGATTGTTTTTTCATCAAAGAAACTTTCCAATTTATTTATTGATATCATAACTTTCTTTTCTGAAAATTAAAATTAGAATTTTCGTAAAATCAAAGGTAGTGAAGTGATACTAAAAGAATGGTTGTCTGTTCAATGGACCCTTAACACGAAAAGCGATTTACGTACATACATATATTTTATTGATGAGAGATTTAGATTTTCCAAGTTGATATGTATAAACATATAAAGTTTTGTCAAGGGGTTAGAAGGGCTATAGAGTGTTTGAAAACCTTTAATTTGGATGATAGAACAAATACTTTGAATTCTGGCTACATAATGGTTGTGGAGGGTTTGAAAATTATTCTATAATTTAAATGAAGGAACAACCTTATATTTGCCAACCTTTTATCTTGCAAAGGTTTTTTTTTGGGGGGGCAGAGAGATTTCACTACTTTTTAAAGGAATGTAATACAATTAACAAACAGCCCTTATTAAAAAAACCTGCAGAAGATCATATAGGAAATCTTGCACGGTATTTTGTAGGGAATTATGTAAGAAACTGTATAGAAATCTGTGCAGCTAAGCCTACACAAATACCTATACAGAAACGTACACAATTTCATGATGGATTCAAGATATGGCTCCTACAGGTATTCGTAAAGATTCCGTGTAATGATCTGTGTAGGTATACGTGCAGAGTTTTCGGACATGCTCGAATACCTACAGATAATATTCTGCACATATCTGTACACAAATTTTTTTCTCTATGGAAAAATTTCTATACCTGTATTGAAACATTTAAGATACTGTACATAATTTTCGGCAGGTAAACGTATATTAATATCTGCACAGAAACGTACATATGTTAATACGAAGACCTGTCCAGAAACATATACAAATTTTTTAAATACTACAGTATATAAAAAATTTATATTTATTCATACATTTAAGCATATTTTGTTACACAGATACGTGCACAAATTTATGCATATTTTTCTACACAGATTTTGCCTGTATAGAAATGTGCATAAATGTATGCATAATAGTGTACATAAAATTGTGTATACTATTTTCAATTGAACCACTGCAATGAAAATCGCGGAAAACATCCTGCAAATTTCATTGGACAGTGGATTAGTATTGAGTTGGTTATCAATATTCAGACAAAAATGAAAAAACAGAATTTTTTAAATTTAAAAAATATTTACTTTAATAGCGGTCATCCATCCAAGTATCAACACCACTTTTATGATAGAAAGTTCATTTACTACTAGTAAACTCAAATGTTAATGTCTAAGAGCTTCATTTTGCTGAATCAGATATTTTTGCATATTGTTCATGCTAAATATTTTAAAATTAGTTTCAGAAAATATTTGACGAAGAAATTAATTTTTTGCATTTATTCAAGGCAAGGGAATTTTTTTAACGTTTTTAAAACTATTAGCATCAATTATTTTTTTTCATAAATTATTGTTTTACTTTAATACTTTTAAATTTATTACCAGTCCGTTAATATATTTTATTTTTAGTTCGGTAAAGCTATTAATATTAAAAAATTACTAACATTAATCCAAAGAAAACTATGCTAACAGCTAAAACTACTAGCATTAATTATTTATTTTTCATAAATTATAGTTTTACTTTAATGCTTTTAAATTTATTACTTGTCGGTTAATATATTTTATTCGTAGTTCGATAATACTATTAATATTGAAAAATTCAAAAATTTCCGTTGCCTTGAATAGACTCAAAAAATTAATTGCTTCGTTAAATATTTTATGAATCTAATTTTAAAATATTTACCATAAACAATACGCAAAAATATCTGATACAACAAAATGAAGCTCTTAGACATTAACATTTGAGTTTACTAATACTGTAATGTGTTCTGGCCAAACACATCGCACCATGGACTTTCAATCATGAAAGTTAAGCAGCACAAGGTGGGGTTGGTACTTGGATGGGTGACCGCTATTAAGTAAATATTTTTTAAATTTGAAAAATTCTTTTTTTTCATGTTTGTTTCAATATTGATAATCAACTTAATACTAATCCACTATCTAATGAATTTTCACGATTTGCACGATTCTATACAGGCAAAATCTGTGTAGAAAAACATGCACAAATTTGTGTACAAAATTGCACATATCTGTGTACAAAAATATGCATAAATATATGTATAAATAAATATTTTTTATATACTGTAGTATTTAAAAAATTTGCATATGTTTCTCTACAGGTCTTCGTATTAACGTATGTACGTTTCTGTGCAGCTTTCTATCTACGCTTACCTGCAGAATATTCTGCACAGTATCTTATATGTTTCAATACAGGTATAGAGATTTTTCCATACAGAAAAAAATTTCTGTACAGATATGTGCAGAATATTATCTATAGGTATTCATGCATGTCCGAAAACTCTGCACGTATACCTACACAGATCATTACATGGAATCTTTAGGAATATCTGTGGGAGTCATGTCTTGCACACTAGTAGATAACTACATTATAGATAGGGACAACGTCTTCATCATGCAAGTCTTGTGTATGTTATATAACTCTATAACCCTGTATATGTATAGCTGAACAGATTCGGACTGTTTTTCGCGAACTAATCCGCTAGGAGGTGAAGATTATTTTGAGATGCAAGTCTAAAACTTTATTTACAGTTTTTCATATAATTGAACAAACCGACTATCCTATAATAGCTTTAACAAAATGTTTAATTTAATGAAGGTATGGGAACATTTTTTAATAAATAAACAAATCAAGAAAATTTAATACATATATTTTTTTTTAAAAAGCAACTTGTACAACATATATTTAATTCTAATGATTACCATCAATATATTCATAGTCTACATTATCATATTCCGTCATTCTTCTCTGTTGAAGCATCCATGGTTTCAGAATTAAAACATCTTGAGCTGCACATACAGGTTCAATGTTTAAGTTATGGTTGTTACACACTACCTTCTTCTGCTTTCATAGCATCTTAAGTGATGGACAACCTTGAGCACCTAGTTCGAATACTGGCTGCTGTACTATATTGTCAAGCTACATCTTTTCTTCCAGACCTTTAATATATTCTTCCAGCTCCTTGTAATATACTACGAAGTGTATGTACTAGATCATCATAAGGAATCTCTCCATCTTTCAAAGATATTCCGAGATAATTGTGTTCCAACCATCGATTCTCAGATCTCCTCCATATAGGTAGCTCATGCCATGAGTATGGTGGTTGAAAGAGAAGCATATATGGAACAGCATCTTCCTCGAGAGTGATGATCGCCACCTCATGAAAATAAATTCATTGTAAGAGCTCTTGAAGCCTTGTACGTATAATGTGAAGCTAGGAACCCAGGGTTTTTTATCAATTCTCTTAATCCTCTGTATCGATCCATACTGGTAGGTAACTATACTATCAACAAGTAAATTATCATGCAAATCTTGTACATGTCAGTACGAGCATAACTTACCACGTGGTTTGACCTCAAATCCTCGTGCCAATGTATAAGGATACGATCGTGGCTACACCCGCCATGCACCTAACCTCAATCACAAGGGAACACTGGAGAGCGCCACTGCACCTAAGCTCAAATTCGGGCCACGCGGCTATAACCTAATACGTGCACCTCATCCGTGAAATGCCTGCGATTTTATTAATCACAACGTCACGTAACTACATTATCGACAACTTCTATATCGTACAGGTTTTGTATATGTTATATATGTGGCTGATCAGATTCGAACTAGATTTTAAGTATAAAGCTAGTATAATCAAAGTATAAGGTGAGTACAGTCAGTATAACATGAGATTAATCAAAGTATAAGGTCAGAATAGTCAAAGTGTAAAGCTATTATAACAAATGTATAACGCCAGTATAGTCAGAGCATAACGCAAGTATAGTCAAAGTATAAAGCGAGTGTAGTCAAAGCATAAATCGAGTATAGTCAAAGTATAACGTGAGTATAATCAAAGCATATCGAGTGTGCAGTCTAGATATAAAGCTATTATAATCAAAGTATAACACAAGTACAGTCCAAGTATAACGCCAGTATAGCCAAAGTATAAAGCTTATATAACCAAAGTATAAAGATTATATAATCAAAGTATAACGCTAGTACTGTCAAAGTATAATACGAGTATAATCAAAGTATAAAGCTAATATAATCAAAGCATAACGCCACTATAGTCTCACAATAACGTCAGTATAGTCAAAGTATTACCCCATTATTGCCGCAGTATAATGCAAGTATAGTCTAAGCCACTCTGGTGACAAATCAGAACGAAAGCCAATAAAATTAAGTTTAAAAGAGATTGCTGGCTATCTAAAATATGTCACATACAGATTACATAGAAACTTTGAAAGACGTGAAAAATTTAATTGATGATATTGATGAAAAAATTTTAACGAGATTACAAAAATATAGATTCAAGGGTGAAGTAGGAAAAGCATTGAGATATAGTAGGTTGAATTCGATTTCAGAGTTGATAGACGCAATAAGATTAATTTATCCTATTTTTGAAGATCTTCGTGAATTATATGCAAAAGTTGTAAATATTATTCAAGGGGATAAAGAGCCCGTTTTATCTTACAATATAGAGTAAGGGAATTAGTGTTCAAAATCAAGGAGTTAAAGAAATTGGAACGCCCTTCTGAAGCTGAGGAATTGAGTTTTGCAATAGAATTATATACTAAAGTAGCAAGTAACTATAAAAAGGGGTTAAAATCTGAAATGAAATATGAATTAGGAAATGAAAACACATTTTCTGAATTATCACAAGCTGCTCTTAAAATAGTGAAAGAGTTAGAAAAGCGAAAAGGTTTTAGTGAGAATTTGATTAAAAATTTGTCAGAGGATAATATAGAGCAAATTAATAAAGTAATATTTTGTCAAATGTGTAAAGATCGTGACCATGAAGCATTATTTTGTAAAATTGCAGGATGCGTATATTACAAAGAAGATGATTATGTTTCCAATAATTGTAATGCTATAAAAGATAAGATAAAATAGATTTGTAATTTTTGTAGTAAATCGGGTCATTCAATTAGCTCATGTAAATTGAGTAGGAAACAAAATTTTCACTGTCAGTATTGTCAAGAAATGGGACATGAAGCTTCGCAAACTACATATATTTTAGAGTATATATTATGGAAGCAACGCGCGGATGTACAATCTACTCTACTTAGTAATTCAGTAAATGTGTTGCTATCCTTATTTCATTAAAAATCTATGTCGAGGACGATTATATACAATTATATATTAGATTTAAATTCTGTTGACTTACATTCATTTAAAAAAACAGGAACAAATTCTATCATGTAGAACGCAATTTTTTTACGGAAAAACTTGCCGTCCCATCCTATCATAGATAATCAATGGATACCATCTTCAAATTATGCAAGGTTAACCAAAGTAACTTGTTAAAGAAACACCGTTAGAAAACCTCTGAATCGATTTTTCATTCTATACGTATTTATTACTATCCTTGACCAATTTTTGAAGAATTCAAACTTAATCTTGCAATCATTCTAAGCTCAATTTTTGGTTATTTGTATGTATGTTTTACAAACCTCTGTTAGTATTATCGGAAGATTGCAGGAAGTTGATTAAAAATGATTGTGACTATTATTACATATTAAAAAAATGTTATAAAATAAATTTCTATGATTCAAGTTGGAAAATAAATCAAGTTTAAAAATTTTAAATTAATATTTATGTAGTTTACAGCTTTTAGATCTTTACTTAATTAAAACATGGAATTCCTATTATTATTATTTCAGGCCATCGTTCTCACATTTTAATATAATGTTTTGAGTAGTACCCATTATAGGATAATAAGACGATAATATCTTTCTATAATGTCTTCTTTTACCTATTCAATGAGTTAATCACAATCACTCAAATCTTGATGCTTATACATTAAGCTAAAAAATCCGAAACTCTCATGTATGAAAATATGAACGTGTAACCATCTTCGCGTTAAGGGTCTGTTGGACAGATTACCATTTCTTTAGTGTCACTTCTCCTTCGATTATCTATACCTTCGATTTGACATAAATTCTCATTTTAATTTTAAGAAAAGAAAGCTATGATATCAATAAATAAATTGGCAAGTTTTTTGTTATAAAAAGTAATTGTTTTCAAATAAATAAATAATCGATTAAATTGAGGAAGGATTATAAATATATGTGTTCATATACACACTCAATCAAATTGTAGCATGTGAAAAGGTGGATAGCCTGTGAAAAGGTACAGTCGAGTACAATTAAAACTTTGAATAATTGCGACTACTGCCACGTTCTGTACATGAAATAGAATGGTATGATGTTCTTACATGACATTATCACATAACAAATGTGCTCATAATATGTAGTATCATGTTTGTCTAAAATTATTATGTAATTTAACAAAATTGTTTCGCATCATAAAAACTTTTTCATTTATTTATGGAAGCTACGAGCGCATGTACAATCTACTCTACCTAATAATTCAGTAAATGTATTGCTATCCTTATTTCCTTAAAAATCTATGTCCAAGACGATTATATACAATTATATATGAGATTTAAATTCTGTTGTTTTACATACATTTAAAAAAAGCAGGAACAAATTCTATCATGTAGATCGCAATTTTTTGACGGAAAAACTTGCCGCCCCGTCCCATCATAGATAACGATGTATACCATCTTTAAATTATGCAAGGTTAACCAAATTAACTTGTTAATGAAACACCGTTAAAAAGTTTATTACTGACCTTGACCAATTTTTGAAGAATTCAAACTTAATCTTGCAATCATTCTAAGCTCAATTTTTGGTTATTTGTATGTATGTTTTACAAACCTCTGTTAGTATTATCGGAAGATTGCAGGAAGTTGATTAAAAATGATTGTGACTATTATTACATATTAAAAAAATGTTATAAAATAAATTTCTATGATTCAAGTTGGAAAATAAATCAAGTTTAAAAATTTTAAATTAATATTTATGTAGTTTACAGCTTTTAGATCTTTACTTAATTAAAATCTTTACTTAATTAAAAAATGGAATTCCATTGTTTATTATTATTTGAGGCCTTTGGTCTCACAATTTAATATAATGATTTGAGTAGTACCCATTACAGGATAATAGGACGATAAATTAACTATTTTAAAAATTCTATAATATTGTTATTTACACTGACATTTAGTGGTTCATCGATTATCTATGATAGGACGGGGCGGCAAGTTTTTCCGTCAAAAAATTGCGTTCTACATGATAGAATTTGTTCCTGTTTGTTTTTAAATGTATGTAAATCAACAGAATTTAAATCTCATATATAATTGTATATAATCGTCCTGGACATAGATTTTTAAGGAAATAAGGATAGCAATACATTTACTGAATTACTAAGTAGAGTAGATTGTACATCCGCTCGTAGCTTCACAAACAAAAGCACAACACTTTCACTAGCTTGTCACATAACAAGAAAATTATTTATAATCTTACAGTTGAATAATGCCTTCCAGTGAAACTTGAACAAGTCTCGTTACATCTGGAATCTGAGTACACTTGCTCTCTCAAAATTGGGAGAAACTTCTAAAAAATCACTTGTCTTCTGAACTTCCTTCCGCTTGCATCCGGTATTCTGCTAACTTAATAAATATTCTTACTTCACAGCATAATGAATACTGCATATCATAAATATTTATAATTCAAACTTTTTTCAATGATAATATAACCTCACAAAAGTATCTGAAAAAGAAAAGAGAACATTTAAACAAAGTATCAGTTCACGAAACCTTGATTTATATTGTATATTAATAAATCACAATCATAACACTAAATACTTATCTAATCTAATTATATACACTATTAATCATGTTGATCATTATGAACGAAATTGACTTATTTCTCACTGTTTTTAAATGACACTGTTTTAAAATATTAAACTTAATTAAAATATTTACGTTGATTATTATAAACATAAAAAATGTTTCACCGTAAAACATCGTCTGTATCTGCTCAGCATGTACAAGTAGATCTATATTGATACATGGTGTGCTATATAATTATTACGGAAATACGTAGAGCTGACGTAACCGGAAGAATTGTTCAGTTTCCATACTTCTCTCTTGATGAGAATCGAGGGGCTCGAACTTTCACTTTACAATATCTGTTGATAGAAGTATTTTCAGAAAATGTGACCCTGATGTGATTTTGTTAGTTTCGTCTCAAGCTTTCGTTTGAGTATTTCTATGTGACAAATAATACTGTCAAAGTGAAGAAAACCGTAAGTCGAGTTTCCAACAATGCCTATGAGATGTATAATAGGGTCTGGCTAGCGCCCGACGGCGGCGTACGTACTCACGTACCTTATACTTGCCATCGTGGCGCTACCGCGCCCCTTGATTATGGTTACGTATTCATAAATTATTTATCAGAAGTGCCGGAAGATCTAGATTAACAAGAATAGATGGAATATCTATCAAGTTTAGTCCATCAAAAAGAAGGTTCCTGAGACGAAGTGAAATTAGTGAAGGATTTTCAGTCAAAATAATACTTTCTATCGACCACACTGTTAATATTTATCTACATTTACGTACGAACAATGCATTGCTTATTATTAATAGTAACGTATTATCAAACTTGATTGAAGAAAGCTTGAATAGACTTTGATTAATAAATCGTTTATGAGAAATGTCGGAAGGACTCAAATGATAAAAATATGTACATATACCTAACAATAATAACATAAACATGACTAACAGGATTTAATTAGATAAGTATTTACTTTTATTTCGATACAAATCATTACAATATAAATAAATTTTTTGTGAACTGATTCTTTGTTTAATTATTTTTATTTATTTCAGATATTTTTTTTTTCATTCAGAGGTTACGCAACGTTCAAGGTAGATAAAAGAATTCAACGAATTTTCCCGTGACAAGTTATAGTGAAGTGAAAGATGTTTACGTAAGTTTTGCAGTTTTAATTTTCAAGATTTATGATTTATGATTACTAAATTTAGAAGTCAAGTGGTTTAAAGTGTGCGTATTGTATTTTTATCGCTTAAGTATCGCAGAAAATTTTTACAGAACTTCTATTGGGAGGTAATTCTTGTGAGAAGCTAGTGATGTGAAAAATGTTTTTTCAAGATTTATAATTATTATATAAGTTAAGAATACATGAGGTTTAGAAGTTTTTGTCAATTTTGAGAGAGCAAGTACACTAAGTTTCCAGATGTAACGAGACTTTCCCAAGGGAAAAGCATGTTTTGTTTTGTATAAGGTAACGAGAACTTACGAAGGCATACAACTATCAGGTTATACAAGGAAAGAATTTTCTTGTTAAGTGACAAGCTAGTGAAAGTATTGTATTTTCATCGCTTAAGTATCGTTGAAAGTTTTTACAGAATTTGCAGTCGATAATCTGCTATTTCTATTGGGTGGCTACGCAACTGTCATGTTATAAAGGGAAGGAATTCCTGTGAGAAACTAGTGATGTGGAAAATATTTTTTCAAGATTTATAATGATTATATAAGTTCGGAAGATAAGTGGTTTAGAAGTTTTTCATAATTTTGAGAGAGCGACTACACTCAGTTTCCAGACGTAACGAGACTTTCCCCAAGGAAAAAGTATGTTTTGTTTTGTATAAAGTAACGAGAACTTATGAGTTATCAAGCCAGTCGCTCAAAGGGATAGGATAAGAATTTTCAACTTGATAGGGCCCAGTAAAAATTGAATTTTTTAATTTTGAAATTTTTAAGCTATGCTTATTTCCATAGTACTCAACTGTACCATCATAAAATTTCTTATACTATCCCTTTAAGCTGTGGGCTTAACAACTACTTGCATGGTCTATATACTTTTAAGAAATCAGAACATGTATTTCCATTGAGAAACGAGACGCTCAACCCATATTCTGGAAACAGACTATATTTTTGGCACTCTGAAAATTGAAAATAACTAAGTTTTCATTAAACATACCAATCAGATGGATATCATGAGAAATTTCTAGTTTATCATATCAACCAATTTAAAAATAATTATCATATAAGGCATTCAAAATTGAACAGCTCAAAATTGGTCTAGACGATTAACTTGAAATTTCTTATGCTATCCCTCTGATTGATTTGCTTAAAGAAATATAAATAAAGAAATATAATAAATATAAGAAAATAAAAAAGAAATATAATAAAAATATAACTAAAAAAATAAAAAAGAAATATAATAAATATAATTGTATCCAATCGTCCTCAACATAGATTTTTAATGAAATAAGGATAGCAACACATTTACTGAATTACTAAGTAGAGTCGATTGTACATCCGCTTGTTGCTTCCATAAATAAATGACAAAGTTTTCATGATGCGAAACAATCTTGTGAAATTACATAATAATTTTAGACCAACATGATATTATCACATATTATGGGCACATTTGTCATGTGATAATGGCATGTAAGAACATGACACAATTCTATTACGTGTACCATAGGGTTAAAATGAATCTTTGAATAATAACATATTGGCGCTACGTTCTGCGCATGTTTGTGACCCATCACGCAACGCCCAATTTACCGGAAGAATGGTGGCCTAATCTCCCACGGTAAATACGGCATCATCGTGATCGGACATCAAACGTCAACTAGAATGCGCAGAACGTGGCAGCAGTCACAATTATTCAAAGTTTTAATTGTACCCGACTGTACGTTTTCACATACTGCAATTTGGTCAAGTGTTTATATAAATACATATATATTTATAATCCTCCCCCTTTTAAACGCTTATTTATTTATTTCAAATCGATTGCTTTTTATAAAAGAACTTGCCAATTTATTTATTAATATCGTAACTTTCTTTTGGTAAAATTAAAATTGAAATTTATGTAAATTCGAAGGTATAGGAGAAGTAACACTAAAGAAGTGGTAGTCTGACCAACAGACCCTTAACGTAAAGATGCTTACGCGTTAATATTTTCATAGATAGTAAGAGGCGCCTAAAACAAGTTCCGAAATCGGTACGAAAGGTGGAAGCCGAGGACGGCTTCGCCTAAAACAGGATGGTGTCACGGACTTAAGACGCCTGCATAGGTGCAACGGGACGGGCTATGTGATAAGCGGAGTAGCGCTACAATGCACAAAAATGCATCGTAGACGTTAGCTCCGTGGTTAGAGCACAGGCCTCTGGCTCTCGGGTCCGCGAGTTCGAGTCCCGTCGTCTACCTATTTCTTTCACTTTCCTATGCTCGTCCAAACATTCGTACGGTACATCCGTAACAATAGATAGATTTGAATTTTTACCATATAAGCGTTCCAAATTGTAAGATCGAAAATTATCTTTGATTAAAACAATGAAATAACCGTATAGATAGAGTAAACTCTTAGAATTTTTGTGACATTAAGGTATTTATAATCCTCTCCTTTTTAAACGATTATATATTTATTTCAAATCGATTGCTTTTTATAAAAGAACTTGCCAATTTATTTATTGATATCATAACTTTCTTTTGGTAAAATTGAATTTGAAATTTATGTAACATCAAGGTATAGGAGAAGTAACACTAAAGATGTGGTTAATTATTACATAGATAGATAGATTTGAATTTTTACCATATAAGGGTTCGAAATTGAAAGTTCGAAAATTAACTATGAATAAAACAATGAAATAACCGTATAGATAGAGTAAACTCTTAGAATTTTTGTGACATTAAGGGTATCAAAAGTTATAAAATTAATATTTAATTCTTACATAGAAAGAAACGACCTTATACTTGCCAGCCTTTTACCTTTTTAAAAGGTTTATTTGTGGGGGGGGAGGGGGTGCGGGAAGATTTCACTACTTTTAAATGGTATATAATACCTAAATTACAAAGAATGATTAACATCAACTAATTAAGTTATAAATTTAAAAAATTAATTTACATATGCTCATGTATTATTGCAATAATAATTATTTTCTCGACACCGTCTGTACAGCAAATAGTTATGTTTGGATCATTATTATTCAAAAAAGAAATATCTAATGCGTAGTATTAGTTTTAGGGGTTTTTAACGCGTCTCAAATAATATAGTTTATGATAAACTTGGAGATCCAGGCGAAGGTTATAATCTAGCAGAAACCAACAGAGTAGACTAATACTTCATAGTTTCTTTATAGGAATCTCTATATCCCGACAACTGGTGCCAACCCACTTTCGTACTATAACTATGTCTAACCAGAAGTACTAATCTACTGTTGGTTTCTGCTAGTTTATAACCTCCCCGTGGAACTCCAAGTTTATCACAAATTATATTATTCAAATTGCGTTAAAAACCCCTAAAATTCATACTACGCGTGTGCAATAACGTTTAATCTAGAACCTACAAAAAGTTTCAAGTGAAAAAATGCATTTACAGATAAAATGGCATTAGGATCAAAATACTATCAATGGATTTCACTCTGTCAGATACGTATATTTTAATTATCTTCAAATAAATTAACTTTATTATAATAGAACATGATTCTTTGTTTTAAAATAAATTATTGTTTCTCTGCTACAGGTGATCCGATGAACTTGCCGTAAAAATGAAATTTATAAACAGCAGACTTTACTGAATCAGCCTTATTTATCACTGTAAGTAATATACAGAAAAATAAAAATAAAATCCAAAACTTGTGTATATTATTTCTTCGAACTTTAACGATGAAAATACAATACTTTCACTAGCTTGTACATGGAAAACTTGTCTATGAACTTTTCTAAATTTTCAGGTAGATCTATCTGAAAATCCTCTAGACCAATTTTGAGTTGTTCAATTTTGAATCCTTATATAGTAATTATTTTGAAATTGGTCGATACGATAAACTTGAAATTTCTCACGATATCCCTCTGATTGGTATGTTTAATGAAAAGTTATTTTCAATTTTCAGAGTGCCCGAAATACCACCAGTTTCCAGAATATGGATTGAGCGTCTCTTTTCTCAGTGGAAATACATGTTCTGATTTCTAAAAGGTAAAAAGACCATACAAGTGGTTTAACCCACAGCTTAGAGAGATAGTATAAAAATTTTGAAGATTATATAGATGAGCAGTATTAAGATAATCGGAGATTAGAAATTTCAAAATTAAAAAATTCAAATTTTGCTAACCCATTTTAACTTAAAAATTCTCATACTATCCCTCTGAATGACAGGCTTGATAACTCATAAGTTTTGGTTACCTTTTACAAAGCAAAACATGCATTTCCCTTGGGAACAGACTCGTTACATCCAAGATTTGGAAACTGAATACACATTTTGCTCTCTCAAAATTGAGTATAACTAATTTTTCTTTAAGGGGACCCAACACGTTTAAATACTGAAAAATAAAATTATAAGAAATTATAATTAAATTAAACAATATGTTAGAAAAACCTTTCATACATATAGTATGTTCACTTACCTTCAATTTAAGCCCTTAAAATCTAATTTTGGACCTACCTATTCTAAGTGGCACTTCGAAGCCTTCGAAGACTTGTTTTTCACTCTCCGTAGGATTCCAGGTGACCATATGCTTGGATTGAGATCAGATTTTGTGAGTATGCTGTATGTAAGTATAGTTTTCGTACGAACAGAGGGATTTTGATTTGAAAGCTTCAAATTTGTTTAAAAAATAAAAATGTGTCATAAAATTATTAAAAATGAAAAAATTAACGTTTTTTTTTATTAAAATTTTTCTAAGCATTTAAGTCAAAATCCATCTGTTCATACGAAGACTACACTTACATAGAACATACTCACAAAATTTGAGCTCAATCGAGGCATATGGTCACCTGGAATCCTACTGACAGTGAAAAACAAGTCTTCGAAGGCTTCGAAGTGCCACTTCGAATAGGTAGGTCCAAAATTGGATTTTAAGGGCTTAAATTGAAGATAAGTGAACATACTATAAGTATGAAATGTTTTTCTAACATGTTGTTTAATTTACTAATAATTTCTTAGAATTTTATTTTTCAGAATTTAAACGTGTTGGGTACCCTGAAGCAAATCAATCAGAGGGATAGCATAAGAAATTTCAAGTTAATCATCTAGACCAATTTTAAGTTGTTCAATTTTGAATGCCTTATATGATAATTATTTCAAAATTAGTTGATACCATAAACATGAAATTACTCATGATATCCCTCTGATTGGTATGTTTAATGAAAACTTAGTTATTTTCAATTTTCAGAGTGCCCAAAATACAGTCTGTTTTCAGAATATGGGTTGAGCGTCTCTTTTCTCAATGGAAATACATGTTCTGATTTCTAAAAAGCAAATAGACCATGCAAGTAGTTGTTAAGCCCATAGCTTAGAGGTATAGTATAAGAACTTTTAAGATGGTACAGTCGAGTACTATGGAAATAATCATAGATTAAAAATTTCAAAATTAAAAAATTCAATTTTTACTGGGCCCTATCAAGTTGAAAATTCTTATCCTATCCCTTTGAGCGACTGGCTTGATAACTCATAAGTTCTCGTTACTTTATACAAAACAAAACATACTTTTTCCTTGGGAAAAGTCTCGTTACGTCTGGAAACTGAGTGTACTCGCTCTCTCAAAATTATGAGAACCTTCTAAACCACTTGTCTTCTGAACTTATATAATAATTATAAATCACTAGTTTCTCACTGTAATTCCTTGCCTTTGTAACATGACAGTTGTGTAGTCACCCAATAGAAATAGCAGAACATCGACTGCAAATTCTGTAAAAACTTTCAACGATACTTAAACCATGAAAATACAACACTTTCACTAGATTGTCACTTCACAAGAAAATGCTTTCCTTGTATAACCTGATAGTTGTATGCTTTCGTAAGTTCTCGTTACCTTATACAAAACAAAACATGCTTTTCCCTTGGGAAAAGTCTCGTTACATCTGGAAACTTAGTGTACTTGCTCTCTCAAAATTGGCAAAAACTTCTAAACCACATGTCTTCTTAACTTATATAATAATTATAAATCTTGAAAAAACATTTTTCACATCACTAGCTTCCCACAGAAATTACCTCCCAATAGAAGTTCTGTAAAAACTTTCTGCGATACTTAAGCGATAAAAATACAATACGCACACTTTAAACCACTTGACTTCTAAATATAGTAATCATAAATCATAAATCTTGAAAATTAAAACTGCAAAACTTACGTAAACTTCATTCACTTCACTATAAGCTTGTCACGGGAAAATTCGTTGAATTCTTTTATCTACCTTGAACGTTGCGTAACCTCTAAATGAAAAGAAATATCTGAAATAAATAAAAATAATTAAACAAAGAATCAGTTCACAAAAAATTTATTAATATTGTAATGATTTGTATCGAAATAAAAGTAAATACTTATCTAATTAAATCCTGTTAGTCATGTTTATGTTATTATTGTTAGGTATACGTACATATTTTTATCATTTGAGTCCTTCCGACATTTCTCATAAACGATTTATTAATCAAAGTCTATTCAAGCTTTCTTCAATCAAGTTTGATAATACGTTACCATTAATAATAAGCAATGCATTGTTCGTACGTAAATCCAGATAAATATTAACAGTGTGGTCGATAGAAAGTATTATCTTGACTGAAAATCCTTTACTAATTTCACTTCGTCACAGGATCCTTCTTTTTGCTGGTCTAGACGTGATAGATATTCCATCTATACTTGTCAATCTAGTTCTTCCGGCATTTCTGATAAATAATTTGTGAATACAAACATTTGCGATTGTAATTTTTTTTATTTTTATTTTTGTAATTTTATAATACGTAACCATAATAAATGTTACGTCAGAAACACTTTGTAAACATAAAATTTGATTACACTGCAAAAAAGTTGTTACAGTTCATATATTCACTAATCCATTATTAAATGGATATATATTATTCTTGATAGTTGTGTTCTTCTAGCATGTCTCATAAATTATTCTTGAATCAAAATAGTTTTTACTTCACTAATTTCACTTCGTCACAGGAACTTTCTTTTTGCTGGTCTAAATCAGAAAAAAATAAAAGATAACAATTAATCAAAGAATAAGGTTATAAAATTGTATAAATGATATATAATATATGATATTTAGTATATTTATATATCATTTTTTCACTTCACTAGCTTGTCACGGAAATTCCCTTCCTATATAACTTGATAGTGATGTAAGCTCTCAATGGAAACGAAAATATATGAAAAAAAATAAAAACTTTTAAACAAAGAATCATTTTACAAAACGTTTATTTTTATTTTACTGATAGATATCAAAATAAAACTGAATACTTAACTAATAAAATTCTGTTAGTCTGTTAGGTCCTGACTACTTCAATTTAATGCCTATAGTCGGGATTATTTGTAGGGATAAAAATCTAGCGATTATAAGTAGCTAACTCTCTCAAATAAATGTATTTCCTATGAGAACAAAATCAGAACTTACCTTGTTTGAACTTGTGACGTTGGATAGTCCTTCGTTATTCAAGAGGAATTGTTGAAGATCCAGTTAATGTTTTTGTAAGATCGTTGTCTTCAAAACAACCCAATGATTTAAACAATTTCCTTCAGATTTCAATGTACAGGTTTTTAGGATTTAACTAAATTATTCCACACAATAAAAGTATACTATTATTTACTACATTTATTTTCTAACAAAACTTTAAAATAGTACACAAATTAAAAGTATGTAAACCGTAATAAATAACAACAATGAATTATAAATAATCAAAACTCCGCCAATTTTCGGACCGGCGTGGACGGAGTCGATACAAAATCTTGACTGCCTAATTGAGGGCATTGCGTCTCTTTTAAGCACTAAACTTAATTTACAAATTTACAACATTATTGAAGATTAATTATTAAACATTTTGTAATTTTACATAAAATAACGCGATCTTTCAAATGTATAACGCTTAGTCTGCGTTTCGCAAGCTCAGCGTCAGCTGAGCTCTTACTTTTGAAAGTGTGACAATTAACGAAACTCATGCATTGACATAATCAATGCTGTCATTTGAATTTTGAAATGACTGTTTCTTGTTTCAAAATAAATAACGTCATAAGACGTTACACCTCAGGGCCTAAGACATTGCAAAGAATTTGCAATGTAATCAACATTTCAAAATTCAAACGTCGCACTTACAAAGTAACCTCCTTATAATTATGCTAAATAAACAGTTTTGTGGCCATAAAACGCAAAATATCCTATGTGAAATGGACAGTTCAATTTGTAATAACAATGTGTATAATTTCCCTCAAAAGCGTCGTAGCGCAGTCTGCGTAAGTATTATATACAAAAAAGTAAAAATTTGATCTATTATACATTTAAATACTAATAATAACTTCATTATTTTTCACAATTTCAGCTTTGGCAACACAGCCGCCAATGTAAGAAGGCAAAACGCACATCGAGTACTCCTCCTCCTGAACCTAGTGTTCAACAGCGCCGCTGGAGTTTCGTCTATATAAAAATATTAAATAATAACATCCAAATTATTTTTATATTCATATATTAACCTTTGTTTTTTTTTAAATGCTTCTATTTCACTTTTCAGTTTCAGGATTGGATAAACACCCGATCTTGGCGCCAATGCGAACGACTTCGCAACGACCGACTTCAGGAAGGCACCAACGAACCTGCAGCCGACACATGGGGCATCGCAAGCCTCATGTTCTATGAATTGAAAGTGTATAATAATGCAACACACCGTGTTTATATCGAGGTTTTCAAAGACTTTTACAATGTATGTATCGGGCCAAAATTTGTGTCCCGATATGACTGTAACAATATATAATATATTTATATTCCTAAAATAAAACATTGTTATTATTATTTTTTCCTTTTTCTTATACTTTCCTATTTTCCCTTCACAAAGAAACAAAAGAAAATTACATCCTGGATGTAATTCCCTCGGCGCCTAAAACAATGTCCAGTAACATTAAAATTAATCATAAAAATATACATACACAAAAAAAAGAAAAATAAACATTAAAGAAGTACTAATCTAAACTTAAGGAAAAAATACTACCTTTCCTCTGTAAACTTAAGTTTTTGTCAGGTAAAAGTGCAGGTAAACGATTAGGAATAGGTGGAGGTTGTCTTTTAATAAAAGATGTATCTTTTATTGCATTTTTAATAGGCCTCGAAATTATTCGTGGACTATCAATCTTAATTTCCTCTAAAATAATACCATCGACATTATTATTATTATTATTAAACCCTTTCTTAAATTTTCTAAAATTCCTTGCATCTGTTTTTTGCAATGAAATAAATAAATGCGTGATAGAGCTAAATAATGCTCCAAATAAATGTATAGACCATCCATAAATAGTGTGTAACGCATATCCTCTAATAATAGTATCAATAGTCAGTTTTATTATATTTAAAATAATTAAAATCATAATTATTACGGATGATAATGAACCCCAACTTGTCAGTCTATCGATGATTTTTTTCCAAGTATTTTCAGCAATATGCGTCAGTGTATTTTCCGAAAAGATATTTTCTCCTGTAGATTGTCCAGCTACATCCCTCGCAACAATGTTTAACAATGCCACTTTCTCCATAGGAAACATCAACTGTTGCCGCAATGATTCCAAATCCTCTTGCGCATAAACTCCACTCGTAGCTAAATTATCAACTGACTTAAATTGCAGTCGTATGGTAGTATCCGGTTTCAAAATATTTGGTGATCCCGTTAATACTGGTTTTGGTGTTAATTTAATCCAATTTTCCTCAACCTTATAAAATGTAGGAATAATAGAATTACAATCAATCTGCATGCCTTTTTTTATTAAAATATGCGTCTTGGGCGTTAAAAACCAAATTTCATTACCCACTAAAACTGGTAACTGATTATAACATCCTTCGAGATGTAAAATTTTAACAGTTCTTGGTATACATTTAATTAAATGTACTGCTTCACCAGCCAATTTTGCTATATAGCCAGGGTTTTTCATAATATTGTATGCAAATTCATCTGGAGAAATGGAAGCAATGGATAAGGAATTTTGTATAACTTTTCTTTCAAGTTCACATTTTTCTCTAATTAAATTAATATATAAATCATTAATTTGACTTCTTAAATGTCATTCAACACAAACAAATTTAGAATTTATACAAGTAAAAATATCTAAATTAAACTTATTAACATCTACAAAAGTAGAATCTGCATCATAATAATAAGCATTCATATTAGTATCTTTTCCTAAAATAAATAATTTTGGATGTTCGGTACGAATAAGTAATCTGTCACAATGCAATTCTGTATTTTTTATCGCCAAAGCAAAAGTAGTTTCCTTAAAATTAACCGCAAAAACTATTTCCTTGTTTTTATCACTAGAATATTTAGTAGCTATGCCCTTAAATAATATATCAAACTTATTTTTAAAACAATCACCTTGCGGTTAAACGTCCCAAAAAGTAAAACCACCTTCAATATCCATACAATGTTTATCAGAAAATTTACTAACTACTCCTGAATTTAACATTAATTTGTCTGCATTTAAATTTATTTTCGCATTATTTTGCATTAACGTTATTTTAATTAAACCATGAACAAAAACTTTATTCCATGAACCAAAACTATCCGCATAAGAAGCACCTGAGCAAGATTTTCCTGCTGCACTTCCCGCAAAATCTATACCTTTTGATGTAGTTGAATTTATTTTTAAATCAGAAATAATATGTGCCTCATCATACTTAAAAATCCCTGTCTCATGAATAGATTTACATTGTTCATGACTTATTTCTTTAATATATTGTTGTTCTGAATTTTCCGTAGGTATTAAATGACCAAATATTCCGCATTCAAAAACTGTTCGATGAATTTCAATTTTACATTGAATAATTGAAACTAATCGAAAATCAGCTATTTGTATCAATTCTATAGCAACATTAGTAGAATTTACTTGCTCATCTTGAAAATCACCATCTCCAGAATCCAGTAATGAATATGTTGTTATATTAGGTGAAGAGGAACCACAATCATACCCTATGATTGCCCCATTTAATTTGAAACACAGTATGAAAATAATAAAATTGATGATCAACATTTTCCTCCTAAAACAAACAAAATATATTAGTTTTTATTTTTATACATTATTAATTTATTCGCATGAACTGTATTTGATTTTCCATTTTTATCTATTACAATATTATTATTACCCAATACCTCAATAATCTCAAAAGGACCAATATTATGATTTTTTTCCTGTTTTCCTGGTTTTGGTTCTTTTACAAGCCAAACTTTATCGCCTTTTTCAAAAGTTACTGGATTTATATATCTATCATAATATTTCTTTGATTTTTCTTTTGAAATTATTAAATTTTCCCTTGCTAACTCAGCAATGTCCTTCATATTCATAATTAACTTTGCTAAATAATCATTGAACGATGGAATACGTTCGGAAACCTTTAAAGGTTCACTTGAAGGTAAACGAGGTGGATAAGCAAATACTAGTTCATACGGTGTAAATTTATGCGCACTATGAACACTCGTATTATAGTGAAATTGCGCCAATTCCAACAAATCATCCCACATAATCTTTTTTGTCGAAAAATTATTCAAATATTCACATAAAGGATGATGAGCTCTCTCCAACGAGCAATTGGATTGAGGCGAAAAAGCAGTTGTTTCAATTTTTGAAAATTTAAATCGTTTCGCTACCGCTTTCAAAAGTTTACTAGTAAAATTTGCACCCCTATCTGTTAAAACTATTTTAGGAGAACTAAAAATACAAATGAATCTTTTAATAAATGCATCCGCGACAGTTTCTGCAATTTGATCCTGTAACGGAACTACCACTAAATATTTAGAGAGTAAATCTTGAATAGTTAAAATATATTTATTATTATTTTCAGTTATATTTAAAGGACCAACAATATCCATTGCAACCTTGTCAAATGTTTTAATTGGTGTATCTCTAATCACCATTGGTTGCCTAGTTTTTACTCTTTTCAACTTATTTCTTTGACAATCATCACAATTTTTTATTCTATTTTCAATATTAGTTTTTAAATTTTCCCAAAAATATTTACTCCTTATTCTATTATACGTTTTGTTTACACCTGAATGACCCCCAATAGTACTAGAATGATTTTCTTGAAATATTTTATCTCTATTATGTATATCTACATATTCTATATAATTTAAACAAATAATTATTTTAATCTCACTATTTTTAAAAACTTCAAATAAAATGTCTTCAATATCAATCCAATTTAAATTAATTATTTGCAAATCTTTAGATATACTGAAACTATATATTTGTTTATTTAACATAATTTGTTTGAATGAACTAAAAATTTTATAAATATTATTTTTAAGAATTATTGCTGATTGACCTACATCTATGCATAATACAAAAACTTTATAAACATTTAAATCTATGATTTCAATATCATTCACAACTCCCTTGAAAGTAACATTAAGTTTGTCTATAAATCTACTTGTATTTCTATCTATAAAATGTACTAAATTATCTTTCCTAAATTCTAAAGATTTTTTTGTAAATACAATATTCTCAGATTTATTTTCACTTGATGTAATTTTTCCTGATCATTAAATATTGTATTTTTAACCTTATTTCGTCTACTATATTTCCTTAACTTTTGTTGAATTCGATCCTCATTTAATTTTTGAATTTTCATATCATTAGTCAAAATTTCTTTACTATTTAAATCTTTCAACTCTTTTGCTTTTTGAGCTCTTGTAACAACATTTACTTGATTATTTTCTATAGGATTTCTCGACAAAGCATCCGCATTAGTGTTGACTTTACCCGGTTTATAAATAATTTCATAATCATAATCCAATAATTTTAAACGCCACCTTTGAACTCGCGAATTTTTATCTGCAGATTTAAATGACAACAATGATTTATGATCTGTAATTATGTAAAATTTATTTCCATAAATATAATTTCTAAATGTTTTTACTGCAAACATAATTGCTAACGCTTCCCTTTCATAAGTATGATAATTTTTCTCTGCCGCTTTCAAAACTCTTGAAGCAAAAGCAATTGGCTTATCTTCCCCAATCTTTCCTTGAGAAAGGACACATCCTAACGCATAGCCTGACGAATCAGCTGTGATAATAAAAGGTTTGCTCATATCCGGAAATTGTAAAACCGGCGCTGCAGTTAATGCTTTTTTTAATTCATCAAAAGCTTTTTGTCTAACCTCATTCCAAAGAAATTTTTCCTCTTTTTTTAAAAGTTGAAATATTGGTTTTGCTATGTCCGCAAAATTATCAATAAATCACCTATAATAGCCTGTCAAACCTAGGAATTCTCGAATATTTCTTATCGTTTTAGGTAAAGGAAATTTATTTATGGCTTCAACCTTTTTCGGGTCAGTCCTAATACCATTTTCACTTATTAAATGTCCTAAAAATTCTACTTCTTTTTGAAAAAACTTACATTTACTCATTTCTAACTTCAACCCTGCTTCCCTTAGTTTTCCAACAATCAAATTAAACCGTTCGTTATGTTCCTCGATTGAATTCGCTACAATAATAATATCGTAAATATAAACAAAACAAAATCCTTTTTCTAATAAATCACCAAGTACCGAATTTAAAATTCTCTGAAAAACCCTAGGACTATTAACTAAACCGAAGGGAAGTACCTTAAATTCAAATCTCCCTAAGGGATGTACACTAAAGGCTGTCTTATGAATGTCTGATTCTTTCATTCTTACCCGATGAAAACCTGATACCATATCAATTGTAGTAAAATACTTATTTTTACCTATACTATCAAAAATTTCAGTGATATTAGGTAAAAGATAAGGATCTGGAATAGTTTTAGCATTTAATTTTCTATAATCAATTACTAATCTCCATTTTTTTTATAATCTTTAGTTAGACCTTTTTTAGGAACAACAAAAGCAGGTGCATTAAATGTACTAATAGATGATCTTACTAAATTATTTAATATTAATTTTTTAGTTTCAGCTATAGCGATTTGTTTTAAATTATATTCTAACGGAAATTGCTTAACATAAACTGGCTTTTCATCCGTTAAATTAATTTCATGTTCTTCAATATTACAAATACCAAAACTTTCACCTTCTAACCAACAAATATCACTATTTTTTACTATTAAACTTTCAATAACCTTTTCTTTTTATTAGACAAATGACTTAAATCGACAGTGTTTTTCAGTAATTGTTGTCTTTCATTAAAATTTTCATTGCTTAACCTATCAATTTCATTTTCTGTATTAAAGAAATAGATCCACAATGCAAAGTTTCTTCTTTTTTAGATAATTCAGCATTAAATTTCCTATATAATTTTCCGGCATATCCTCAATATCAAACGTTAAAAATTTATTGTATTTTCCAATTTACACAATTTCTCATTAGAATCTAATTCAACAGAATCTTCAAGTATTTTACAAACCGTGGGATAATCATATTCCAATAATTCTTCATCTGAATCAATTCCAACTTTCTTTAAACAAGTGTTTATATTACCAATAAAACTTTCAATATTCATTTTGGATTTATTCAAATAATCAATCAAATTGCTTTTATCACGCGCATTTTTCTTGCTTTCTATAATACTAAATT